>VUYV01000013.1:6361368-6637670 GCA_008711295.1 Anarhynchus alexandrinus
GGAAACAAAATTTTGTGCTGTTTGAGTAAAGCACAACAATAATACCCAGGCGACAGCAAGAAACTCTCAGCAGAAGGGTAGCTTTTCTTGGTGATAGTTTCTGTTTTTAGGCTGCCTGCGTTATTAATATACTGCTGTCCTGGGAGATGTACATAAGCAGAAATTCAGACACCTGATACTTGCCAAACATAGTTTCCGTAGCAAGTGGGCAGACGTGCTGTGTCATGAGTTATGCCTCACAGTCCTTGCACTGATTTTTATTTCTCAGCTCTCCAGTCGTTTGTTCATCTTGGACAAACATAAACCTCCTGGCCACTGATTTTAGGGCAGGCTGTGAGTTGTTTTTACTGGGATGCTAGGAGTGTTGGGGCTTTGGTTTCAAGGTATAACTTCCAAGCTCTCTGCCTTTCTGTAATGAATGACTGTGGAGCTGGTTTACTCAACACCTACGTATGTA
Organism: Anarhynchus alexandrinus; assembly: GCA_008711295.1. Taxonomy (NCBI): domain Eukaryota; kingdom Metazoa; phylum Chordata; class Aves; order Charadriiformes; family Charadriidae; genus Anarhynchus; species Anarhynchus alexandrinus. The sequence continues at coordinate 6,361,826 of VUYV01000013.1, forward strand.
GTACTGTTTGCAAGCTTCAGAAACGCTTAGGTGCCAGCAAAGTCTGCTAATTTACACTCATTTATTCTGATTTCTCTGTTTTGCAGGAAGAGGAGCTGGGCTTAGGAGTGCGCAGCATTCCCCAGCACATGAAGCACTGGAAGTAAAAGGAATGGGGCTGGGGAGAAAAGCAGAATTGGCTGCGAAATAGAAGCAAGAAAGGAATGATGAAGCCAATGCTCACTTCTAGAGAAAAAGGCGTTGGTGAATTTGGCAGTGTTAGACTGCTTGAAATTAAAGATGCAGCTTGATGTTTTTCTTATTTGTTTTGCCTGTTAGATGTGCTGTGGGATGCCCAGGCTGTACTGTGTGTCGGGAGTATGCTGCAAACCATGGTCCAAATGTTCATGCTTGCCCAGCCTGCTCTCCTCCTCCGCTCAGGGCTCATGAGCAAGTGACGCCTGCTCTTGCTGGTAACAAGCCTGTTTGCTTGCATACCTGGCTTTTGAAATGGCTGCAGCCCCGAGGAACAAGGCTAAAACCTGTCTGCAAATAGCTCATGGTGCAAGGGAGGATTTGGGCACGCCTCTGAGGGGTGCATCCTCTCTTCCTCAAGTAAAGCACCAGCGAGGCAGAGGGTAGCTCTAGCAAATTCTTCCTCTCCCAGCTTTCCCTTCAGAGTGCTGGTGTGTTTGGTTCTCACTTTGCCTCTATGAAGAAAGAAATCCTTCTATTTTAGGAAGAAATTTTTTACTTTGAGGGTTGTAAGACACTGGAACAGGTTGCCCAGAGAGGTTGCTGAGGCCCCATCCCTGGAGGTGTTCAAGGCCAGGCTGGGCGTGGCCTTGGGCAACCTGGTCTAGTGGGAACTGTCCCTGTCTAGGGCAGGGAGGTTGGAACTCGATGATCTTCAAGGACCTTTCCAACTCTAAACCATTCTATGATTCTATGATGCAGCTGGCCAGGGTAGGGCTCTGTTGTGTGAGGTGCCGTGCACATCCCTGCCCTGGGCAGGGTGTTGCAGGTGAAAGCTGGGCAAGCAGGTAACGGGAGTACCGTGGATGTGATCTCCATTAGGTGTTTTCCAGGAATACCCATGAGTCCTCCTCTTGGACCAAACTCCTTCATTGTCCGAGATGCCGTTCAAACACATCCTGTTTTCCAGAGTTTACAATCTAACTCACAAAGCCTTCAAATGTCCAACTCCAGGCAGCAGTAATCTGCACCTTCTTGGCCAGAGATATGTGGGGGACCACCCCAGGGTGCTGCTGGAATGGTGGTGGTGGGGAGGGCCGTTCTGTGCGTCAAGCTGCTGCCTGGCACCACTAATCCAGGCACATCCCTCCCTGCCCAAGGCCAGCAGCTGTCAGAGCAAGCCGAGGAAACGGGTAACTGCATGAGTGAGAATTGCTGAAGTGAAACATTTTCTCCCATGCAGGGTGCAGCAAAGCCTCTCATCACTTCTCCCACCCAGCATTAATTAAGCATATGGCAGGGACAGAGATGCTGGCTGTCCTGGGAAGCTTGGAGTAGTTACACGGCTGAGTTTCTGTGGGCAGTAACTATGGATCTGCTGTGCTTGGAAAGGATAAGCTACAGAGAAGCTCCTACAGAAGTCTTGGCCCTGATCAAGGAAGAAAATGCTGTTTTATCATTTTCTTCTAATGTGGTGTTGAAGAGAGTGGGCAGGATTGTGAGGCACTGGAGTCACCTTTCTGTGGTCACACATTCGACCCTGCACTTGACCCATCATGTGGAGTCTGGAGCCTGGCCTGGATTTGAAACTAGTTGTTTTAAAGAACAGAGAAGATAAAAACAAACAAAAGTGGGTTTTAGGATAGTGATTCTGGAAAGCCCTGGTCTTTTCTGTGCGCTTCTCCAGTGCTGACTGAGAGGAGGGCTTGATGGGCAGGTACAGACCTTGAAATCGGGCTGCTTGCTCTGCAGCGTGGCATTGTTGCCAGTTTCCCTCAAGTGCTTGTGCAACCCCCCAGCTTGCATGTGTTTTGGTTTCTTTAAAACGAGCAGGAAAGTAGAGTTACTTCTGTCAGGGTGGCTTCTGAAGGCTGAAAGTGTTGCACCATTGTGAGGGTGAAGGCAGTACCTTGCCTCTCTGTCATGCTTGCTGGGTGTACTTTTGCTGGGTGCTGAGTTACTGTTTCTCACCAGCACGCTCTGCAGAAGGCAGTCGCGCGGTGGGGAGCGAGCAGGGGTCTGTGCCAGTCGTGCAGCAGCAGCGCAGCTGCTTTGTCACCTGCAGCATTTTTATTTCTGTTGATGGGAGAGCTAGAAGGGACCCAGTGTGACTTTCAGGTGCTGGGCTGTATTTGCAGGTCTGACTGTTAAATGGACCGGGTTCATCTGCCCAGACGCGATGGGCAGAGGAAATGTAAGACAAATCTGTAAGGCTTTTCCCTCAACATCCCACACAAAGACAGGATGTTTGTCGTTTATTATCTGGGCATTGCTTAAATTGTATCCTGAAAAACAAACCATCCAGGTTTGGAGCTGCCAGAGCTTTGTGACTGCGCTGGCAGGAGCTACGCAAGTGCAAAGGACTAGTTTCAGAGGCGGTTTGGATTCTCCTAAGGCAAACCTGTCCTTTGGTGTAATGTCAATGCAGTCACATCAGATGAATCACAGCCCAAGTTTTTATCCTGAGAACTACTAGCTCAGCTTTTTTTCCCCATCACCTCATAATTTTACAAGATGAAATCCTGCCATGTTAATACGTAGTATAAGATTCAATCGGTTGTTAAGAACCATTTGGAGTCGGTGATTTGGACAATCGGTTTTGAGTGGGCTGCTGGTATATGTTTGCTGTGTTGCTGTTCAATGTCAGCCCTCCCGTTGCATTTTGTAAGGGCTTCCATTAATTTCAGTAGAAATCTGCATTTGGGGTGAAGGGTGACCTAATCTTTAAAAAGGATCTTAATCCACTTAGCCTCTCTTGCAAAGCTCAGCATTTTTTCCTTGTCAGGAGCAGACTGCATTCCTAACCTTGATGTGTCACTTTCCAGTTGGCTTGATATTTGGGTGAGGATAAAAAGGAAATGTTTTTCAAAGATTAAAAGAATCCATGCTGCTAAGGTATGTGCATGTGTGATGTTCAAGTATAAAAAAAGAGACGTGAGCGTAATTGTGAGTGTTTGGGTGGTGGAAAAATGATAAAATAACACAGATAACTATATAAAATAACAGCAGATGACTGTAGAGAACAAGCACAGGAAGAGGTAAATCCATTTGAAAGAGTGTGAATGGGGAATTGTGAGGGAAGAGGAAATGGGACTGAAATGTTGTTTAATGTAAATTTAAGTGCAAGACAAAAATAGGACTCCTGTTATTTTGACCTGTAAATGTCTTTTCCCAGAGGCCTGGGGGCAGCCAGGAAAAATATGGTCTCTGATGCCAATACAAGACCTAGTGCCTGTGCCTTGTTAAAATTAGAGACCTTCTTCTAGGCTACTTCATTAAACCTAGCTCAGGTCAGAAAGGGTGGAAAGCTGTTGCCAGTAGCCCGTGTTCAGTTTGGGGGGGGGAGTTCTGCTCAGACTCCAGTCACAAAACAAAGAACATCTCAATTAACGCTAATTGGTACCTTCCTTGATGTTTTGGCCAGAGCGAATGAACTGTCCCCTGCCACTCTGGAGGCAGTCACTCCAGGTCAAAGCAAGAGGCCTGTGGGGATGTCGCATGGCTCACAGGACATTCGTGCCAAGAGGAAATCTCGAATCAAGCCCAATTCATACTGCATGAAGGCTACCTGCTTTGTATGTGATATTTCTCCCTGGGTGGCCAAATTTCTGCAAGGAGTGAACACACACAGAGGTGCCCATGTGCACACAATGAGCCTTGGAGACATTTGCTCACTTCCTTTTAATCAAAACCTTCTGCTCTTGCGTTTTCTTTTCTGTTTGGTGACCGAAGCGAAGCTTCATATGCCTTCACGTGGGAGTAAAGTGGGTCAGCGGGCTGCTTTGTTTGTGGCAGCTCTCATGTGGAAAAAGCCTGATGCAAAACGCTGAGGCTTGGCAGGAAAGTGCCAATTAAAGATAGCAGTGCAGGAGCATATTGTCTGAGCTGAAAGTGCTCGAATCTGGGGCTGTGACAACTGCCATATGCAAAAGAAAGAATGAGGAATTATTAAATTTAATGTTGATCTGAAGTAGCTAGTGCTTTCCCTGTTTCAAGTGTTTGAAAGTGTGGACAAGGAGTTTGTTCCCTGTTTCACGGGTAAGGTAAGTGAGGGGAAGACGAGGTGAGTCACGCAGGGAGCCTGTGTCAGAGCGGGATCAACAGCACTCGGAAGCTGGGTACTTGGGCTTCGCCTCATCTTGGCCCACGTTATCTGTCTTTGTGCCAGGAGCCATCCAGCCTTCTCCTTAGCATGGCACAAGTCTGTTCAGGTGATGTGTACAGGAGAAGTAAGTGCCAGGAGGTGGCAAAGGGAGAGACGCAGTGTTACATTGACTTGGGTGAAGTTGTTCTCCCCCTTTACCATACAAGTAGTCAAGTTGGGATAGCACAAAAAGGAAATGTGGCTTCTAAGTGTGCATGGCACTGTACTCAACTCAAGGGAGGCAACCCAGGGACAGCCAGGCTTTGACGCTGCTACCTCTGCTGTCATGGGCAACTACATCATACTGTCATTCATAAATGAATACATTTCTCCTTGGAGCACTCGGCCCTCAGATTCCTGAGCAGACATTGTGCAAAAGAGCCCTGAAGGAAAAGGGAAGAGCAGGTCGCTCAGGTATAGTCAGTGTTTCTACTGAAATAGAGCCTCTCTTCCTCCCAATCCATCCCTCTGCTTCCCACTAGTTCTGGTTTATTGATGTGTTTTTGTTTGAAAGAGCAGTGTTGGAAAATGAAAGCTAGAATATCCATACATTCATTTATTATTTTTTTTTAAATAAAAAACTTTGTGGCTTCCTCACAGCTTTCTGTGCTGTCCCTGCAGATGTCCATATGCTGATCTCCTGTTTCATATAGCAAATGGACTGTGCTTTATTTTGCACGTGTATAGGCACACACCTCCTACTCACGACAAATCAGACCTTTCTCAACAAGTGGGGAACAGTGCACTTTGCAGGTGGACTGATGAGAGAGATACATGCTGCTTCACTGGGAACAGTATCCTCTCAGGAGACAGATGTTCCTACCTTTCTGCTGCACTAGTCTGTCTGTGTTGGAGATCCACGCTTGAGATAGGTAAGTAAATGCAGATCTTTCAGAAATGAGAGCATAGTAAGAAGTACCTTTTTTAGGTACGTTATTTATAAGGGTAATGCCAAATGCCTGCTGTTAAACCACTGGTAGCGAAGTCCTTGTCAAGCACTCGTGTGATGGTAGCAGCTCCTCCAGTTTCCTTAATTTAGAGAGTCCTTTCTGCACCCCGGGATGAATCCCCAAGGACCGGTTAGAAATAGCACGATCGTTACCTAACAGTAACTTTGGAGAAGCTGAGCTATCTGTGCAGATTGGATTCCATCCGGAAACTTGGATCTGGTTGCTCTTGAGGTATCCCAATGTGCCTTCATGGTGGGTTTCCACTGTGAACTGTCACAGGCAATGGCACACAGGCCTGTCATAGATGGTGCTAGAACTAATGCAGATCAATGTCCCTGTGAAACCTGATGGACTGCACAGCATAATCAAGAGCCTCCTCTGAGCAGAATTAAACAACACTGAGATGCTGTGAGACTCCAAAAGAAAGCTAAAAAAAAAAATAATCCGTGAAAGGACAGTGTTCTATTAGAGAAAGCAGGATGAAGTGTGCAATATCATGTGTGATACAGTGCAGTACTATATGCGGGAGCGATTATTTTTAAGAAACCTAAAGGGCAAGAATCAGAACAGTACCTTCACTGCCTACTTTTAAAAAGTTTGAAGAAAATCTGCAGGTTACAATGTATTTTAGACTTCTTTTCCTAATCAAAATGAGGCTTATGCGATCAGTCTGTCTGTCTGCATCTATTCAGCTGTCAGGCTAGCCCCCCCCTTTTGCCTTCTCAACATTTTAGGGAGGAGGAAAGAATCTCACGTTTCATGAGAACGGGAGGAGACAAATAATCACTTCCAGCCTCAGGGAAAGGCAGGAGGGAGCTGGGGCACGGTGTTGTTCCTTTGGCAGCTGCCTGCCAGTCGATGTGCACATGGATACAGCCCTGGACTAACCGCACCTCACACTGCCTGTGTCTCCTTAGAGGGGAGTGTCACAGGACACACAAAGGAAGGTAGGGCTGCTGAGAGAGCAGGGCGGATTAGAGGGACAAAGAACAGGGATCTGTAGGAAACCAGGCATCATTGGTGCTGCTGACCATGGAACAATTTGGTTATCTTAAAAATATAGGCATAAACTGCTCTAAGAGTCTCTGCAGGGAGCCAAGGAAATGGTCATGTAATAACAGAAAAACCCAAAACATCAGATAGAGCTGATTAAATGACGGAAAAAAATTATTTCTGTGCAGAGACTTTACCTGTTTTATAATAACTATGTGAGGAAAACACATAATGACTGTGTCTGCAGTCTATCGGTTAATTTCACAGTGAGGAAACTTCGCAGTTTCATGCAGTTGTCACCTTGCAACAAGAGAGAAAAGAAAAATTATATTTTCTGTGCAAGTTTTATTTAGAAAGGTGAAAAAAAGTCCTTAAAAATCAATACAACTGTGTCTCTCAGCATTTCTTTATGAAGCTTTAGACTGCCAAACAGCGACCCTAAAATTGCCAGAAGTAAGAATCTACCAAAAAAAGGGCAAACACCCAATTATATCAGAAGGCAGTATTGAGAAATTTCCAAGGTAAATGCCTCTTTATTGTAACACTGAAGAGAATGAATTCACAGCAAATGTGTGAAACACAATTATTGATTTCTTCCTGAAGCTAAATGAAATATCGATTATCATAATTCAGCTAACTTAGAGCTATTTGATCAATTTTTGTCTCATTTCTTGCTCAAAATGGAACGTGATGGTATTTTAGGTAGCAGAGAAGGAACTATCTAGAGTCTCCAAGAAAACTTTGCCCATAGTTCTAACAGATTCAGCTGAACTGGACTGGTTGGTGCTTTATTAATGTATTGATGATCCTACTTTGTCATCAGCTGCTGTTAGGAGACTGCAAAACGAGAGAAGGGCGAACAACTGGAGTCCTGGTTGCAGAACTGCCCAACTAGGGAGGGAGAGCACTCAGCACAGGGGCTGGCCCTTCTCCGAGCACACATGGGTAGTAATGTGGGGACTGGAAACCTGTAGTAGGTGAACTGGAGCTGTTGTGTCTCAACCGTGGGTAGTACTGAGCTAGTTAGGGCTCTCAGGAGATTAGCTACTGCCTGGGGGGTGAGAACCAAGGTAATTTCTAAAGCTGGTTTGCAATCAGCTGTGTTCGGATTACACAGAGCTGGCATCCTTTTAAGCACTAATATCCCCAGCTTTCTCTTGGCATCTCTGCTGCCTGTTCCACTTTTTACATTCGACCTATGTTGATTCCTTCATGCAAACTGGCAGTTACGTATTCCCCTGGAACCTGGTGGTGGGAAAGAACAAATTTGCAAATTTAGGTTTATTTGGAGGGAGCTTGCCAAAAGCCATTTTTGTGCCAAAACCATAAGCCATGAAGAGCGGCATTACTATTTCAAGAAGATGTGACTGAAAAGGAACTGCTTTTTCCACGAAGAGTTCTTCCGCGTGAACTGTTTTGATGGCTCAGAGTCCATACTTGTTGGAAATTGCAATGTTACACCACCTTATGGAGTTCAACTGCTTTCTGCAGGGCAGGGGATGAGGACAGCTGGGGGTGCTTGAGGCGAAATGAAGGTTCCCTACAACCAACACTAGAGAAGCAGTCATAAGCCCAAGGAAGAAGACGGTCAAACATGTCTTGGTGAAGAGCCTACGCACAGGGACTTTGTTTCCTATTTTCACTGCAGTTAGTCATATAATAGGAGTGCTGCAACTCATTCCACGTAGGAGAAAGAATTAGTTGCTTTTAAATGCAGCTTTTTAAGGAAGGCTGCACAAAACACTGTTTCCCTCAATAGGGAACCATTAAAGGGGGGGTGGAGGGGGCGCTATTCACAGCCTCAGGCTTCCTTAGGCAGGGCAGCGCTTAGCCCCCCGAGCTCTCTCTGCCCGGTATGCGGAATTCCTCTCGGCACGTCTCCGCTTCTCGCAGGCCGGGCCCACCACCCGGCAGCACTGTGCTCCCCGAAGCCTTCTGCTGAGCCAAATGGGTCGAGACTGGGGTTCGAGCCTGCCCTTGGCCCCGCTACGCCTGGGAAAACGTTCCTCTGCCTTCTCACAGCAAACCGCCCGGCGGCCCCGTCAGCCCCAACGGCTGCCCTCGCCGCGCGCGCGGCGTCGCCATGGCGACCGGCCCCGCCCCTAACGGCCGCGGCGGGCGGGGCGGTGCCGCCCTTGCGCACGCGCACCGCGCACACTGACCTCACCGCCGCCGTACCGGGGGGGGGTCCTCGCCCCCCCCCCCCCCGCCGCCTACCATAGAGATCGGCGCGAGGCGCGTTTTCTCTAGCCCTCGCCTCACACTCTATGGTACGTGCAGGGAGGGGGGAGTGTGCCTCCGCGCCCCTGCGCGCATGCGCACTGCAGGCCCGGGGAGCCTTCTAGAGGCGCGGGGCGGTGACGCGCCGGCGCGGAGGGGGTGCGGTGGCGCATGCGCGCTGGCTCCCATTCTTCCCGTGGCAGCGGGGCGGGCGCAGCCATGCAGCGCAGCGGGCGACGCCGCCGGCACTGAGCGCCGTCCGGCCCCCGCCCCGCCGCTGCCTCCGGCAGGTAACGCCCGCTGCCGGCACCGCGCCGGGCGAGGGGCGGTGGGGGCACGGGCACCGGGGCGGGGGGAGGAGGGAGGAGAAGCGCGGCCGGGGGCTTTGTGTGGTGAGGGCGGGGAGCGCGGCCGTGAGGGGAGCGGGGCGGGGCGGGCGCCGCCGGGNGAGCCGCGGGGGCGGCCGGCCCCGGCTCCCTGCGGGCGCAGCGGCGGTGCGGACTCCTCTGCGGGCAGGTCTGGGGGCCGCGCCGGCCGGCGGCACCGGGTGAGGGGGAGCAGCAGCAGCACGGGTCCATCCCTGCGGCGGGAGAGGCGGCGATGCTGGGGCCGTCGCAGGGCAGAGGCCTCCCGTGAGGGTCCCCGCTGGGGCAGGCGCTGGCTTAGCGAAGGGAGGTGAAGTGCAGCCGTGTGGCGTTCACTCGGCAGGGCAGGATTGCCATAACGTCTTGAGGATGCTGTGGTTTTTTTTTTTTTTAACCATCTTGTGGTTTGGGTGGGTTCGGTACTTGCGTTTGGCCCTTTTGTGCACGTGTGGTGCTTTACTTCATTTATTTCTATCAAAATTTTTAATGCACGTCGGGTGAGGACTGGAAGTTTGTGCCTGTACAAAGAGATGGATTCATCATTACACGAATCGTGCAAAAAAGCTTTGGAGAGATGCTGGGTCTGAGTAAATAAAGTGTAGTTATTTGTCAGTGTGTTTATACAGGCCTGTGTGGGCTATGCTTAAGCTATTTTCAATGTATGTGTCTTCAGATATATGAGAGGAAGGGAAAAGCCACCCCCTTCCCCACGCCCCTGCACAGCTTCATGGGAAACTGAGGCAGGGTGGCAAGCTCCAGGTTGTATCGGAAGCCTGTGGTGGAGTCGAGCAGAGACTTCCCAGGTGTGAGGATTGTCCTGACCAGGAGATATTTCTGTCCCTCGCAGACTTACTTCATAAATTAGCATTTAGTAACTAAGACGAGGGTTAAGCAAAGAAGCATGTGCTGAGATGGTGTTGGTAGGGCAGAGATGTGGTCTCCACCCCAGTGCTTCTGCCAGCATCTCAGGCAGATAACATTGGAGTCCATTTTGCTGCTCAGTACTGCAGACTGTTTCTCTGCATCTTTTGTGCGGTTGCATCCCCATCGCTTGCTCCTCTTGATGCCACCTGGATGCTGTGGAAGACAAACCAAAGTATTGTTGCTTGATACCTGATGACACAAATCCACCATTTAGATCAGTAGTTCTCAGATTAGATCTTGCAAAGGCGTTAGAAGTGCAAGTGTTTACTTCTGCATGGGATTCTGAACTGGATTTAAAAGAGGTTTGCAACTGGAGAGGGGGCTGCAGCTGGATATGTTTGAGAACTTCGAATAGTGGTGAGCTTTCGTTACAGGAAAGGACTACACAAAGTGCAGGATGGAACCACAGTACTGTCATATTCAGGGTCTTCCTTATCATGGCAGTGTAGCTTACTGTGTGGAGCAAGCCTTTGTGCTGCAGTCGTGGGCTTGGCAAAGTCCAGCTTTTGCTTGTTTTCTCTGTTGAACTCTGTCAGTTAGTGGGACTGAAGCCTGGAAGTTACGAGAGGGACAGTGATGACTAACTGTGTCACCATGGATGATCCTCTCTATATTTCATTTCTTATTTTTTAAAAAATTGCTGCCAACATAAATGGATGTTTTTTTTTCCACACCGATGCATGCAACCTTTTTGTGAAGTCCTTGGAGTTGATCAGACAGCTTCAGAAGTTTCTGTTTCAAGAAGAAAAATGCCATGAAGTTGAACATTTTGGCCTTGCTTCACTTGGCTGATAATGAACAGTGCTAGATGTGAGACAGCAGCATGCTTGTGAGATGGAAATGTTTCTCTAGTTTGTGTGATGTTCCCTAGAGGGACAATTGCAGTGAGTGCCTACGATTGAGTGAGTTAGTCCTCCAGTCAACTTTGAAGTTCTGTAGGAATTGCAAATCTGAGCTAACTTGTGTTACAGAACCAGATATTTAAATGGAAAAACTGAAATGATTTATCTGTTTCTCCCATATGTTAGTCAGTCCTTCCCTATCCATCAAGCAATTTGGTCAGGGCTGTTGGTTGTTAGAGGATGAGAGCTAACAGCAAGTCTAACCACTTCTGTAATGAGTTACAACATGAGAAGCTAGATCTTGCCTTCAACAAACTTTGTGTTAGAGGCAGGTCATGCTGTGTTATAAAAAGTGTGAAAGAGGCTGGACATGAAATGTTCAGATGGATAAAGTAATGACCTCCCCTGCGTGCACCTCCCCATTTCAACATACAGGCAGATTTTTGTGAGAGTAATGTGGCTTTGAAGCTTGTGGACTGCCATTACGGGTACCCTTCTGGCCTCGGATGACTTTGGATCAGGCTCATGTGTCACCCTGAGTCTCTCATTATCTCAGGCCTTGCCTAGACTGGGCCTGGAAATCTTGTTGGCGTGCCTCTGGATCGGGGCTTGCTGCTGCTAACGCCTCTTCGGCTGGCAGTTGTAATTGAAGCTTCCTCCTGGATTCTGACAGCGCACCTTCGAACAGCGCTTACCAGTGCATTAAAAAAAATGCTGGCAAGTATATAAAGGTCTCTCAGCTGAGTGAATAAAATAGATTGTTTTTGTCTATTAATTTCTTCAGACTGTGACTTTAGTAAAATGTAAGCAAACAGTTTGAGGAAAGGAGTTGGCTTCTTTCCTTGATGAAGGGTTGATCTTTGTGGCAGTCTTGTGCAGAACAGCCTTAGCTTTACCCCACTGTTGAATGGTGTACGCTTCATCTTGCTCTTTGCTCAGTTTCTTAATTTTCATCAACCTGAGCAATGTTGAAGCTTGTGTTGCATGTTTCTTTAGAGCTCACTCAGTGTTTTCGATATTGTCTTTTGGACCAACCTGTTACCAGTCCTCAAAGCTGTCTGAAAGCCTGGTGTGAATTAGTTAAAAGTTTTTGCACAGCAGGGTACTGAAGAGCTAAACACACACAAATTCCTTGGCGTTCTGTGCTGCACTAGTGTCTGGCTTTGTCATAAACATGAGAGATCACTTTTTCTTCTCTTTGGCAGCACTAGCACTCTTGCACAAAAAAAACCCCAACCAGACCCCAAAACAAAACCCAAATGAATTGGATGGAGTTGTAACTGTTCGAGTTATAGGAGGGCAGCAAATGGCTTTTGTGGTCGGAGAGGCTGCAGGTGCTCTCCAAGAGATTTGATCTCAATTCATGGTTAGTGTTTGAGTTTATCTGGTTTCCTGTTCTGTCACTTAATCAAATCTCAGCGCGTGTGGCTCTTCAAGGAAGATGTCCATTCTGCATCTAGAAAAAATATGCCAAGTAGGAGCTGCAAAAATTAATTGTTAGAAAAGTGCCACAATCATTAGTTTATTGGAAGTGAATGGGCAGATTAAAAAATCTCTAATTTGTTTCTCCTGCCAGCAAAATAATAGGCTAAGCAGCCTAACCAGGCCAGTCTCTGGTGCAGCGTTTCTGTGTTTCAGGTGTAAGCTGGGGCACTCAGACTACACTTGTAGATGCTTTAGATTCCATGGTATTTCAGAAAGCCAAATTAAACCAACAATGGTTTGCTGAGGCAAAGATCTGATCAAAATGGAGTCAGATTCTGACCTGTGTTTCAAGGTGATGCTGAGCAGAAGGGAGGAATTGCAGATGTGTCTCTCTGCCTGTTAAATTGCAGGTGGTTTCTTAGCCCAGCAGTCTCTCAACTGCCACTAGAGTTCAGCCCAATTCACAGTATTGCCAAATAAAACCCCTCTCTACTCCTCATTGTCCTGTGCTCCCTCCACCCACCGTTTATAAATCTTAAGTGCAGTGGTGGCTTTCTGCAATCACTTGCTGCCTGTGTTGGGGGATTTCTTTGGCCATCTGCTTATGTGCGGTTGCAAATGCCAGGCTGAATAGAATCTGCTTATGCCTGAGCACAGAGGGTAACCCTCCTTTCCCTCCCTGGTGCTGAAGTGGTCCTAGGTGCTTGTGTTCTGCTGGCCCCTGTCAGCAGTTGAAATCCAGCTGCTGCTGAGAGTTCTCCTATCCTTGGCTGACAGTTTCTATGAGAGAACAGGGGTAGGCAAAGAGCCCTATTTTGTCATGCAGACAAGTTTGTGTTTAGAGTCACAGGGAAGAGATGGACATTAGCTGGGAAGCCTGAAGAGAGACCAAGAAAATAAACTTACTCCAAAACTGTTGATTGACAAACTGCTGCTGTTGCATCCCACAGCCAGTCTCTTATAGGCTCCTACTAGAGTTCCTGTCTTGTTCAGTTTTGGGTGTCTGATTGGTTTTCATATCAGCAGTGTCTTGGCATGGCTTGTTGTCACAAGTATGCATGTAAGTCATTGTCTTAGAATTGGAGGTGCTTTTGTTTGTGGCTGTAGTATCTGCTTACTTGCCTTGAGGTTTTTCTGTGGGTGAACTTATTTGAGGTGACTGTGGAAAGTTTTGTCCTGCACTCATAATTGCAGTAGGAAGGAGGCTGGATGCCACCTCCATTCTTCTGGGATGCATCACCACATGGAGTGGTTTTTTTGCCGCCTTTACTCCCACATCATACACGTTTTGTTAAGATTGTCTAAAATACACACATATGTTTTGAGAAAATGATGTGGGGTGCAGAGGGAAGAAATCTTACTGAAAGGTGTTTAATTGGACACTCAGTGTCCCTTGAGGGCTTGTACCCAAGGTATGATCTTGTGTATTATTTTTCCATTTCAATCTGTCATTTTACTGCTAGCACTTGTCTCTCAAGTACATACTTCCAGGGTAGTCCTGGCTGGGACTGGGTACACGAAAACTTAGCTGCTTCTTCTGTGTCACTAGCCAGTTATACATCAGTAGGGATAACAAGGTCCTGGAGGATTAGTTGTGTATGGAATTTATATCAAACCTACTGATCTCTTTAAAACTAGATTATCCCGATCTTGTACCAGCATGTGGTGGTATGGGTTTTTTCTTTCCCCAAGGTGTTATCTTGCCCTCAGTTCCCACTGCCTCTGGAGACTTGCTTTGCAGTGGCTTTAGGAAAGGCACTGAATTTCTACTCTATTCCTACCTGTAAAATAGGAGGTTCTTGGTATTCTCCCACCTTTTTCTTCAACTGATGTACATTAAGAGGTGCTTTCCATCTTCAGGACCAGCTAAATTAGTGATTTTAGCCTAAGGGACTTTATCTATTGCAATACAAATAGAGATTAGAAGATTCAGATGTGTGCTGTGAAGCCACTTGTCCTGCTAGCAATCTGGCAAGTGATGGGCCACCCTACTCTAATTCTCAGTAGTGTTCTACTTTCAAACCTTGCTAAGCATTTTACTCACATGAGGCTACAGGTGAAAGCCTGTTTTCCTTTTCTTCCCATGTTTTTCCAGATGATCCTATGTTGCTTACTGGAGTGTGGAGGAGAGGGTTAGGATATGACTGTGGAAAGTTTTGTCCTGTGCTCATAGTTGGAGTAGGAAGGGGGCTGGATGCCACCTCCATTCTTCTGGGATGCATCACCACAGCCTCTCTGGGGACCTTGTGCCCCCTTGGCTCTGACACCTTGCAGGGCAGAGCTGGAAGTCATAGAGAGCCAGTGCTTGTATGGTTTGCTGGCCAGGGTCCCGCAGGTGTCAGGGCTGGAGTCTGCAGACTCTAAGGTAAGGTTAGATCTCTAGAAAGAAGGAGAGAAAGGATATTTTTGTATGCACAAACCCACAACTTAGGTACTATTCACAGGGTGAAGTGTCATGAGGATAGGATTGTTCCCTGCCCCCTCTGGTCCAGTTGGACTCTAATGAATTTTGTAGTGTGGTACCTTGGAACCATGAACTGAGATGCCTACAAGAGGGAGTCATATGGAGCAGCTCCTAATGCTGTAAGATTTTGATCTGCATCTCAGCACTCAAAATGTTAAAAAGGAAGGAGACCTTGAAAGCTCATTCTAGACTTGTCCTTGGTCTCAGGCAAAGTTAAAACCAAACTAATTTCAGAGAAGGGTTGTATTAGGAAAACAAAGGATGTTAAAGCTCATCTAATTTTCTACCCTACTCTTGAAGGGTTATTCCCACTCTGCAAAGTGGTTCCATTAGTGTAGGGTATTAGGGTCACATTGAGGTGACCTGCAAGTTGTCTTGATTTGCTTCAGCTTCATTACTGTTGAGATTTTTTGAAGATTGGTACCTTGCTGAAATCTGTAGATCTGTATGAGGTGTTCAGTTACTGAGGCAGCAGTGCAAACCTTTAGCGGAGGCATAAGAGTTCCTGTTATCTGAAGCTTATCTCTCATCTTACCCAGGGTAGGGTAATGCAACTTTCACGTCTAGCATCTGTCCTAGAAGGATTGTGTGGGAGCTAGAAGGCCTTAGTTAGCTTAAGCCCTGGAAATCTTTCAGCCGTCTTCATTCTAGGAATCTGCTTCAGTTTTCCTCATGGCAGTGAAATTGTGCCCTGGTGTAATTGGTTCCTGTCTGTACTTTAAACATGAACCCCTTAATAGACTCCAAGCAAGTCTGAAGAACAGCTGATATTTAGCAGAGTCCTAGTAAGCCTTCAGCCAGATGTGGATCTTCTGAGGGTGAACTGCCCATGCCCGCAGCAGTAGGAAGTTCACAAACTTAGACTGGCCGGTGCTGTGGGAGGAGGAAGAAACGCTCCACTGAAAACCTAATAACACTTCCAGCAGGGAAGCTGCATCCACACGGGCAGTGCTTTGCTTATCAGCAAGGCTGTCCTGGTGAGTACTAGAGGTGTGGTGGCTACTCTGTCTGAAGACAGTAAAGGTACTGTGCAGGGGGTGTGGAAGGAGTCTCTGCATAAAGTGCAGTCAGAGGCGTTTACTACATTGAGATAAGCGTGGGGCTGTCCCTTCAGCTAATTAAAAAAGCATGAGTTGTCAGGCTGGAAATCTAAGATATCATCTTTGGATTAGGGGGAGGCTCAACTGCAAGGCAACACTAATTACTGATTTAAAGCAACCACAGTGATTGTGCAATGTTCAGGGGCACTAAAGAAACATTATTGCCTACTTATGGAGACAGGTGAACAAAAGGGAGAGCCCATCTGTCAGTTGCTGGGTGGGTATCTCCTGCAAACTGCCTTTGGCTCTAAAAAAAGGTTGCTTTCTTCTTCAAGTAGGACACTTGATGTTTTACTTACCACCTCATTCTCTCGGAGGGTTTGAACAACTAAGAATACTCTGAGCTTACAGACTGTCAGTACAGCTGCTTTGTCCGCTGCTACTTGCACATGGAGGGAAGAGTAGGTTTGAGTGCTTAGTGAGTGTCATACTTTGTAAAGGCCTGATACCAAATCCCCTCTGGCCAGGGGTTAGCTGTACCGGTTGAAACAAAAATAGAGGAGAACGAGTGGACAAAAGGCTAAGAAATTCCACCCTTTGTGCAGAGCTGCAGTTTGATGCTGCCTTGCTGATGAGATCTCCATCTAATATTTGCAGGACGTGATTTCTAGGAGCTGTTCTAATTGCTCTGAACTTCTTGCCCAAGGGGGCTCGGCTACCAAACCCAACAGGTAAGTATTTACACTGCCCACCTTCCATTAGTGGTGAACTACTGCGGGTTTGATGCCTGGTAGCTTTTATACTTGCAAAATTACCACATTTGGCTAGGGTGGAGATCTTGTTGTGGAAAGTCAAGGTTCAAGGAAATGTCTGTCTAATGTACCTTGAACTAGTATTAAACTCAAGTTTGCATGCAGTTAGGTCCTGAGACCTGTGAAGAAGGAGTCTTGTTCCTACAACTGTGTTGCTGTGTCATTTCTACAACTGCTGGGCTGCAGCTAACCATGTACTTAAAAAAAAAAAAGACACCAAAGAAGTGTTGTCATTTTTGCAGGTTGTTTACAAGTTAAGCATACTGTCTGGGAGTAGGTACAGAGGTACCTTCAGGAAGGTGACTAGAAAGGCCTGGTTATTTAGTGGCCCTGGCTCTTCCCTACAGTGGTCATAAGTGGCAGCAATATTTTGTCTCTCTGCAAGCTTATGTCTTGAGTTAGCTGTGTTAGAACAGTTGACTGGGGAGGTTGTGGACTGCACTGGTTAGTTGGCAAATGAAGATGGTGGTGAAACACGACAAAGATAACTCAGCCTGTGGACTAGAGCAGAAGAGAGTGGGGCATAATTTTTAAAGTCAAATAGCTATGTTGGAAGAGCTCCCAAGTATTGACAAGCCCTCGGGAGAGTAGTATTGCGTTCTTTACATGCTTCAGGTTTCCTTCCTCATTGCAAGAGGAAGAAAATTTAAAGTTTCCTGTAAAGTTATCCTAAGATAAATTCTTACTTGAGAATTGCAAATAATGGAGTTTCACTTAGTCTGAGGTCAGTAGAGTTTTCCTAAACACTGAAAAAAATTCAGTGGATTATGTACCCAGTTTAATGTTGCTACAGCATCCTAGGTAACAAGTATTTCCTTATTACTATTTGGATTGACTTAATTCTACATGCTGAGCCAGTTGCTTTGTTGTGGATTGTACTAGCTTTTGTGGTGGTAGTATCTAGGCTGAGTAACTTTGGGCTGTTCGGTCTTTGTCAGCTTTCTCCTTTAAACTCATCATTTTGAGCTCCAAGCTGGCATTAAACTTAAACCTCTCTAGTGGTTTTCTGTTGGATCGCTCTTGATGGAAAATGTAGGTGTTGCTGACAGAGGCTTTTGCTTAGCACATAGTTTTGATGGCTTATTAGTGAAAAAGGGAGCTTTATCTTTGCAGTGATAGAGTTGGGATGGTGAGGAGAATAGTTTTTTCTCTTGGATTATCTTGTCTACATGTTGACGTTATGTCAGATGTAGCATAGCTTGTCTCCCCTAGTGCAAACTGCAAGCCTAGGAGGAGGATTGATGAAAAGCCTTGCTTTGGAGCCTATAGTCGCAACCCTTCCCAAAACTTGGAGGAGCTCCAGGCACAGGACCTGTGCCATTTGAGTTGTTAGTTTTGACTTCTGCATGACTGTGCTTCTGTGGGAAGAGGTGGTACTCAAAATCCTAGTCCTAAATTGTTTGTATCTTGTAACATTGGCTACCTAAAACCCATGGCATTTAAATTCTTCAGGAACAGAAGTGGACCACTGGGGCTGAGACTGGCTTTGTGTTTTCCGAAGCTTGTTATGTTGGGAGCATCTGCCCAGTTGATTTCAAACGTCATCGGATATAGCAACCATATGCTTCATTGCCTGGGAGGTTCATTTTTTGTCAGCTTGGGTCTTGGTTTTCTCAGGTGGTATTTTTTCCACTTCCTTCTGTGTGGAAGAAGGGGAGTCAACAGACTTCCTAACATGTGTGGAAAAGCTTTTTTTTTTTTTAATTAAAAAAAGTGCAACTTAAACACCTGTTGGCTAGTAGATAGCCAGCTTGAGCCTTTCCTCTTGGCTTACTTTAGTGTTTTCCTCAGGATTCAGAGGTATTTCTGGCTCTTCTCCCCTGTATGCGTTTGGTGGTGGTGGCATAATGCATAGTGGATCTTCTTTAGGCTACAATCCACAAGATTGACATAAATCTGTTCTTCTATAGTGCACCATAATTTTTATCCTATGCCTTTTTTCACATGTTTAAAAAAATGAGGAACTTGGAGAAAAATTTGTTTATATTAGTTTTCTTAAAAGATTGTTTCTGTGCCTGTAGGCAGAGGCTTACAAACTCTTAAATGAAAACCACATAGAAGAAAGACTTGAAACTTTGAATGTTCCTTTCTCATGGCAGGATGGCCAGGTAATGGTTTCTTGGATGTGTTGAGACTTGTCTATGTGTGAAGTTAATAAAAAATGGCTATTCTGTGGTAACTAAGTCATTCACACCCTCCTGTAATCCGAATTTTCAAGTTTAAGCAAGTTCCACATTTCCATTTTAAAAGCAATTTAAAAAATTAATTTTAAAAGCACCGTGTTCTATCCAGTTTAACAGAAGAGTCCCCTTTTGAACATGTGCACAGCTTCTGGAGTCCAGAAGCAAACCACACAGCTGACTTGAAAGGTTTCAGCTAGAACATGGTCACTGCTAGATTCACTTTCCCGCCCTGCACTTTCTCTGGTAGCTCTCTGCTACAAGGTATCCAGTGAAATGCTGCCCTACTGTGTGAAAACCCTTCTGTTAGATGCTTAGAGACTCCTGTGTGTAATACTGTCTCACATAACTGGAGTGCCTGCAGCAAGGAGCAAGACCGGCCCATGCTAGAGGCCAGTATTCAAAGGTAAAGACAGGGAGACTCGGAGGAAAACTTCTGCTGTGCTTTTATGATTGCTTGAAGCAGCCCTGTTCTTTTGCCTGTGCTGCCATGGGTAGTCGGAGCCATGTCATAATATGTTTTGGGTTGAGGACAGGAAAGCTCAGAGCACTGCTTTCAGAGTTGGTGCTAAACTGAAACAAGTGAGAAACTGTGGCTTCAATAAGAAAAGGCATGGCTTTCCTCTAGCTCGGAGCCAATATCTCTTAGAAAGTAAAAAGGAGTTTCTTTAAGGGTATTGATTGACAATTTTAGAATTTGAAGTCAAATCAGTCTTGAAGTGACTTGAAGCAAAATGGTGAGAGTTCGGTATGTTCCTAGATGGTTCAGGCTGGGGTAGTGGTCACAAGCAGTAAGCTGTTGTGGCACTAACGTAAAGCCCTAGGTGCTGTGTGCGCAGTTGCAGCTAATGCTCTGGAGGGTGAGGTTTTGCTGGTGAGGAAGGAGTTTAGTCTACAGGCACACACAATCCCTTCTGGCTAATGGTAGGATTTACCAGGCAGCTGGCTGAGGTGAGTCCCTGGATGTACAGAACCAGTTTTGATCACTGTCAGCCGGCAGGGGTTTAAACTCGCTGCCTGGAGCAGAGGGACTTGCTCTCTGGTGACTCCTCCTGCCTGATGATTAAGCAGTGCAGCCAGTGTGGGCAGCTGGGACATGTCTGGCAGCCCTTGTAGAGTTAGGGAAACTCAAGACCACAAGCCTCTGTGCTGCCACTAGATGCTGTGTTTGGTATTGGTAAGATGTGGCAGTTTGTAAGTCTGGCCAAGGAGGATGGAGGTGAGATAATTAACTGAAATAGTCTGCTGTGTGAGGTGTGCTTTAGTTTCCAGGCTAGGGTTCTTGTGTGCACCTTATATGCTGCCAGATCCACTTTGTTTTATCAAGACTTTTGTGAAGGCCTTATTTGCTCAAACAGAAGGTATTTAGATTTGCTGCCCCAGTGCTTCCAATTAGTGAACTTGTGCCTCCAGCTTCCTTCCAGTTGTTTATTGAACCAGGTGTCTGCTCCACAGCCTCTTCCCTTGCTCTGAGCTTGACCTGCTTTCCTCACGCTGGCGGAAAAAGTAGGGCAGACTTCTAGCTTTAGATATTATTAGACAGGAAACAAAAAGACACTCTGGATTTTTATCACCCTCTCCCAAAATAGCTAACCTATGACGAGGGAGTGCTTCAGGAAGCAGTATGGTGATACTGGAAGCCCTGGCCCATATGTGGGAGGGTGGAGGACAGGCCCTGGGGTCTGTTACCTGGCTGCCTGGAAGGATTTGTCTGGCTGCAGATGGAGGGACAAATAAAAAAAGCTGCAGCTGAGTCCCTAATGAAGTCCTTGGAGAGGTTCTGGAGTTGGGGAACATAACCAAACCCCAGACATAGCCACTCTTTTTAGACACAAGCCAAAAGCTTACTTCTCAGATGATCTTGTGCCTCTGAGTGAAGCAAAATTTGGCCCAGTCTTTCTTGTGAATTGCCTTGGTTCTCGGGACACCACAGGCACTGTTGACTGAATAGCATTTACACTGTTGCACTAGGCCAGTGCTGTTTCCTGGGCATGTGTAGTTGGGATATAACAGGATTCAGCCTGGAAACAGCTTGAGCTCCTAGTTTTGAAAAATGGCTTGTTTTGCATTCCTGTAGCCCAGTGTTAGTGCTGTACCTTGCCGGCCAGCTGATGGCGTTGATTGCTGAAGGCCAACAGTCAGAACAGGATCCAGACCTCTTCCTGCTTTCACTTCTTAAGGCAGATGTGTTTCCCTGGTGACCTGCTTGAGATTTTGTCTCTACCTTTGTGGGTGGATGGTGACGGTGGTAGTTGCAATAATATTGATTACTAATCAGCTCTTACTTAAGCCCTAGATTTACTGTCACTAAAGCTTCTAGGGAACTGATGGGTAACTGCTGTTGTAAAGAATAACCAAAGGTTTTTGTCCTGACCTACCTTGTCTGATTCCTTAAAATAGAACAATGCTGCACGTATCCAGCTTATCACAGCTTCGCAGCTGTATATGAATAACCTATTTTGTGACATGCTTTCAATCTGTTTTTTTTTGCTCCAGTCTTAATTTAACCTATAATACTGTTCTTTTTCATTTCTTTCAGAATGGACTGCTGAATTGGGAATTATTGCAGACTCAACAGTACAGCACAGCTCGTTGCTTCATCTATTACTAGTTATTTAAATTGGACTTTTAATATCCTGCCAGCTGCTGTTCACACACACATGGTGCATTGTTGCCATTCTCAGAATTGCATCTTTGAAACCCAGACCCTCAGTAACCTTCATCGAACAAAGAGGCGACCTCCTGCATACGTTTATAGAGGGATTTTTCAGACCTGCTGCCCTCTAGCTTTCTTGCTGGTGCTGTATTTCTAAGACACTATGGAGCCCAGTATGGAGTACTGCTTAGCGCAGGTGCTGCAGAAGGATGTTGGAAAGAGACTTCAGGTTGGCCAGGAATTGATAGATTACTTCTCAGATAAACAGAAGTCAACTGATCTTGAACATGATCAGACTATGCTGGATAAAATGGTTGATGGACTGGCCACTTCTTGGGTGAATTCCAGCAATTATAAGGTAAGATTTGTCAGATGGAATATGATTACAGTCAGAAGTTTCAGTGTCAAGTGCTACTTGATCTAAGTGAAAGTTGTATTGTGGACTTTCTAATATACTGTACTGTAAGCTGGTAATTATGCTGAATCGACCATTCTTGACCCACTTGTTCATAGTTGATGGCCAATACGATACTGAGGACAAAATGCAGTAAGAATTCAGTAAATGGGGTCTTAATAAATGGACTTAGATTTGGTGTTCATACTGTGTGATATCCTGGTTTCTTTGTGTATCTTGTTAGCTGGTGGCATGCTTTGATCATCCCAATAGTTAGCGATGTTGATGGTTTCCTGCCATATTAAAACAAGTTTATAAAATTGCAAAAAGAATATATATACAGCAGTATTTTTCACTGTCATTAAATCTTGCTAGGCTTTTTTTCCCATTTTCTGTGGGCAACTTAAGTACAATTGATACGCTTAGCTCAGGAAAGGTAGCGTCTGTTTATGTATGCATGTTCTGTTGAATTTGACAGTGTTGCACTGAGTTGATTGGACATGGAGCTCCACCACCTTGTTATCCCTGTGGTGTTGCTTCATCTCCCTACTGGTCTTAGTGAGGAAGTCCTACCACTCCTATGTACTGTGGGGCGGGGAGGGGTTCTCAGCTGTGACTTGGATAACTCCTGTCCTGGTCCTTTCATGAGGCACTCTGACAAGTCTAATAGCATACTTAAGCTGTTGTATGGGATATAATAGGAGACTTTATTCCTTTCTGATAAGTCCAGACAAATCTAAGAGTTAAAGTTCCTAGAGAGCTGAGCCTGAAGCTAGTTAACTGTACTGGAGTTCTTTCCTGTAGAAGTGAAGGAGAGACTAGCTGTGGAGGTTGCAAGTGCTCTGGAGCTGAACATCCTCAGAGCAATGTACACTATTTCTAACAGAAATTTTGACTGAGACATGGTTGTGAGATTGCAGTGTATTGGTCAATGTGTTCTGCACAACTGCATTTTTTTCTTTTCTTTTTTGTCAACAAGCAGCTGTGCTAGAAGCTGTTTGGTGTGTAGGAACAAAAAAAACCACCCCAAACCAACAAACCACCAAAGCCAATACAGACAATAGGGCATCCATTCTGACTGAGCACATGAAGAAATCTTAGTTTGCTGTCATTAACAAGTAGTGTACATATAATTTTCTGAGAGCATTGCATGTTCTTATTCCCTCTTTTATTGCTAACTTGCATTCTCTTAGACTTCCATGATTCTTAGTGGAAAGGTAACCCAAGTACAGTAAATGTGAAGTTGTTACAAAATGTGCTGTTTGCATGGATTTTATGAAGTGATGTGGATCGCAGAGCTATGCGGTACTTTGTGCTTCCAGCATCACGCTTAGCTTGCAGAATTTCTTTAAGGATAATTTGTTCTCTCTCTCTCTCCCTCTCTCCCCCTTCCCAGTCTTTTGTCTGCTGAACTACAGACTTAAAATGTTCACCGTGTTATTCATTCTCCAGTAATAAACTGGTGGCACTTCTGTACTGCAGTGACTCTGTTCCAGAGCTCATGCTGCTGAGCTGATTGTTCATTAACGTGCATGTTCTATAGATAGCATTTGCTGTGTTTAATAAGTTTTAGTAAGCATAACAGAGGCATGCCTTGGATGTCTGGAGGATGTTTTCTCAGTGAATGAGTATAATAGAGGCTGTGAAACCTTTGAGTGGGGCAAGCTGAAGATCTGGAGGTTAGTGAGGTCTGCTTCAATATCCAACCAAGGCTTAGTGCATCATCATGTGCCAGTCTCATCCTTTTGTTTTAGTGCATACATCTGTGGTGTTGTTGCCTTTCTTCTTGACTGCTTGTGGTGTGGGGGTTCACAAGCTCAGCTCTCTCTGGTGTGAGAGAGAACAGGGTAGTTGGTGTCATCTGATCTGGTTCATGGATTAGTGTAACAACCCTGGGAGTGAAAGGCCAAGCATCACTGCCCTAGAATAGCCATCTGGAGAGCTAAACTGCAGTTGTTTGGTCACGGTTGAAAAAGCTATTATATTTGCAGTCTGTTTCTCTGCTCACCTTGCTCCTTTCATTTGAAAAAGTATTAGCTTAAAATGAAGATTGAGATCATCTACGTGATCTGAAATTTTCTGATACTTCAGTGATAAAGTGCGTGCTCTCAGACTTAGACGGAGTTTGGATATTAGACCCATTATCTTGGGAGAGCATCCAGTTGATTCATGGCTCCTGCCTGTCTAGGACTCTCCTAACTAAACACTTGCACTTATGTGTTATCACTGGGGAAACATCAGCAAACCAAAGAGAAGTGACATGTCTGAGGCACTCCAGTTCAGGTCAAAAGGAGTCTCAATTGATGGTGAAATCACTGTGCCTTTACAGGGAAGGCTCAAGCTGTCTCCCTCGTGTGCCTACAAGTTTGAGCTTTCTAAGTCAAGACCATCGTTGACATTTTCAGGCTTTGATGGTTTTTGTACATTGTTTCTATTTTAACCTAACAGTATTTTGTAAAGTCCTTGACCTCATCACTGGGTTGGAGACAATACAATGTTCTCTTGCAAGTGATGCAGCAAAAAAGCAATGGTGTGGGGGGGAAGAGATGCTTCTCTTTTCCTTGGTGCTGTCCAAGTCTGTAAAAGCATCATGTGTGAAACAGACGTAACGCACTTCTGACAGCAGTCAAAACTCCGAAACTCTTCTAACAAATGCCCTTGTGACCTGGTCACCGATCCCAGCTTCATAACAGGCAACTCTGCCTTAGGTACAGAAGGCACTTGGATAGTTCAGGATGCTTCTCAAGTCAAGGAAACATGAGGGTTGTTACATGAAGCAAGGCACTGAGGTCCAGTGCAAGGTCATTTGTGTATCTGTGCTTGGCCAGGAGTGTGTTTGAACTACACCCAACAGGCACTGCCTGGCCTGTGTTTTCCCAGCAGCACTTATAGGTAGGTGGAAGACAGAAGAATGGTGCAGAGTGAAAAGACGAATTCTCCTTGAGAGTTCTTACTTTTCTCTGGAGCTCAGTTACTTAGAGCAGACAGCCGATGTTTTTATGGGCACTAGGAGTTGTGGGGTATATTAGCGAGGTTGGGCTGGGGAAGGTATTGCAGGATGCTGCAGACCAAAGAGGTATCCTGCCTCTCTTCATTTCTTCACGTGCTGTTTGCTCGGTCTGTGCTGTTTCAGGATGGTGGTTCTGCTTGACTCTGTCTTCCCCTGCTAAGCAAAAAAGAGGGAGCTATTTTGCAGAGCTGTGAATCCCTGAACAGTAACGAAGGCTTGCACTGAGCTGTCTGTCTTGAGACGTGAAGCAAAACAATGCAGCAGTGCCAGGGGCTTCAGCATGTCCTCTCAGCTTCACAATCGTATATCAAGGGGAGAGAGCTGAAATCATCAGTAATTCCTTGGTGAACAGTCTCACTTTGAGCTGCTTGTGGCAGTATTTTGTAATGCTGCTGTTAAGTGTGCAGACCTTCCGATTCATCTGTGGCCAATGTGCCTTGCTCAGTACCCAGACTATAATGTGCCATTGATGTTTCATTTCGAGGTGTAGCGGAAGGGAATATGGCCAGGATCTAGTAGTTTTCTACCAGCCTGATATTCCTAGAGGGGAACTGAGGGTGTTTGGCAGTGATCTTCTCTTGCCTGCTTCTCCTTAACAGGAGAGTATTGCACTGTTTCCTCCATCTAACAATGGGGGTGAGGTCTCTTGCCCCTTTCTCTTCCTTGCGTTGTGTGATCTGTGCTGTTGGAACTGAGGTTTACACTGGAAGTAGCCCTTGGTTGGTATTCCTGGTTTGTTTTTGACTATCAACACCCAAGAGTGAATTCAGCTTAAAGACTTTGTCACAACCAAATCTTTAAGGAGGTCAGGGTCCATCAAATTGAAGAGAGGTTCTACTCAATGTTTTCTCATGTTGCAGAGTGGTAGTAGAGGCCAGTTTGAAGTGAAACTGCATGGAGGTTTTGCAGTAAGGAACTGGATGAAACTTTGTGGTTTTTTTTTCCCTGCACTTTGGCAGGTAGTGATTTTTTTGGTGCTGTTCTACTCTTGCTGCACAGGCTGTGCTTGCCAAGGAGAGCATCTTGCCCTTGCATGGGATGATCCCTTTACCCCAGAGCAGCTTGATCTGTGTGAGGCTTTGTGCCCAGCAACTCGCAGGACTGGGCTTTGCCTATGAAAGGGGAGTTAGGAACTGAGATGGTTAACAGACCCGGGTGGCTGAGGACACTTCCACTTGTGAAGCCTCCTGGCTGTGCTGGTAGACCCAGTCTGTCAGGGTGAGAGCTATGCAGGGATGTGTATGGTGGTTCATTTGTGTTCATGTGGGCAGGACTGCAGATTTGATTTTGTTGATTTTGATACTTGCAGAGACCTCATATTCTTTTAAAAAAAAAAAGAATGGTGAGATGTTACAGAGAAATTTTTTTATATGGTAAAATATTGCAGGGAAATTTTATTTCCCCTGACAAAACTCCTAATAGTGTTAGAGAAAGCAGCCTTCCATTCTGATCTGTGTCTGAATATCACGCATTACAAGAGCATGCTTCACTGAGCTGAAGAGAAATAAAACATACATAAATTAGCTGGCTTTCTTAAACTGTGTATTGAATAATTTTTTTTCGGCTTCTGTAATTGAGGGGTAGAACAGATGGTGCAGGCTTAGTTTAAAGTGGCATCCATTAGAGTTACTTAAGCTGATGAATGGTTGTTCACTATAAGCATACATTTGTTCTCTATACTATGTTTATTTTGGTTGAAATTCGGTGGAAGAAATCCTGATTTAAGAAATAATTATCATGCATGGTTATGGGTTGATATGATAATTTGGTAAGTGTGTTTGAGTATTTAATGCACAGGGGGAAAAAAAAAAAGACTTCACCATCTGGGGAAGAAAAAAGGGACTTGTAAAGGGTTTCCAAGCAGCTGCTGTTAGCTGGTGAGTTTTGGGATGCTGAGGGATGCATGAGGATCAGTAATATATACATTCATTTAGCAGTTTCATCCCTGAAAACCTTTTTACCATGAAGCTGTAGTTGCTAATAAAAATGAATTAAATTAGTTTTGATGCCCAAAAGATATGAGAAATGGACTATGGAGGAAGACTAATCTTGAGATCTGGACTTGTGAGTAGAGCCTATACCTTTTGCAACATTGGCATACACAAGGAATCTTGGCAAAAATGGCCTCTGACTCCTCTCATGTGTGGAGGCGAGCTATCTTAGGAAGGGCTAACAACTCATTGGGCTTGCACTACATTTGCAGAGTGTGCCTGGCCCTTGATTTTTAGGCTGCTGTGCTGGCATGCTTCTAATAGGTGGCTTTTCCTGTCTTAAACTTACGAAAGTGCAGAGTTTTGGCTCCGGGATATCCAGTTTCCTGTAGGCGTTGATGTTGTTAATTCCTAGTCCAGCTGATCATTCATTTTTTTCCGTGTCTCTAGTAGCTGGGCCTGCCTTTCCAACAGTTACTGCTGCGTATGGTAATTTAATCAGATTATGGTGCAGCTCTTATCTATTTGGTATCAGCAGGATGGAGAGTGCCAGAGAGGATGCAGTGCAGAATAGGGGATCTGTAGCAGCTGGGCTAGATCAAATTTAATACTGGCTTCAGTTCTTATTCAGGACAGGAAAAAATGAACTGCTGTAGCAAGTCAGCATTTAGAGTTTTACTGTGGCTTTTTCTTAACACTTAAAAGGTAATAATAATAAGTGATTGTAGCAGGAAGGTTTGTCTGCTTCCAGCTGGTGTGGGAAGAACTGGAGTGGAGTAGTAGTACTTAGTGTTTTATATACAATGTGGATGTGTTGCTGGTTACATAAAACAAACAAAAAGTTTGTGAGCCTGAGTGTACCAGACAACAGTATCTTTCAGTTGTTTACCAAGGTATTACAAAATCCAGTACATAGTGAGAACCTACAGGATGCCAAGGGATCGTGAAGAGTGGAGCCCCAATGTTGAAATAAATACGACAGAAGTTTGTTTCCATAGTGGCACAGACAAGGTCTGTCTGGGTTGGTATCCCATCTCTTGGTGGCTGGTAGTAGCTGGTGAGAGATGAGAAGAAAAATGGGATGCAAAGTAAATGTATCTCTTGCATATCCTTCTGGCTTGTAGAGATTTGAGCCTCTGATTTTGCTTTCTGACCAGATTAATATAACATTCCCATAGGATTTTAGTGCTGGGACTGGCTCACGGCAAGAGTGTTGTTTATGGCTTTTTTTTTTTTTAGAGCTGTTTTCACTTAAGTGCTTGGTAGTGCGGCTGCCTCAGTGCTGGCAAGGCCAAATATGCTCTTGGCTGGGGCTGAGAGTGGTCAACACACAACAGACTGAACCATTGTCGTTACTAAATTGGGAGGATAAAGCTATTCCTTTAATGCTGGTGTAGTGTTTCAGTTGCAGCACTTCAGTGCTTGTCGCTAGGGTTTATTCAGAGGTCTAACACAGTTCGCTAGCTCTCGGGAAGCCTTAGGTATATTACTTGACTGCAGGCTGAGGGTCACAGCTGATGCATTGGTGGAAAAGACAGATTATTGGGGATTTATTTCCGTGGGGATAAGGGCGTACTAATGCTATTGTACAGCTCCTTGTTGGGCCCTTCTGTGGCATGTGTTGAACAGTTCTAGTTGCCTGTCTGCAAGGAAGGAATTCAAGCTGGAACAGGTGCAGGGAAGGGCTAGTGTGGTGTTTAGGGGATTGGAGAGCCTGGCTGACCAGAGGAGATTAAAAGTTTCACTTGTTTAGTTTACAGTATGAAGGTTGAGAGGGAATAGGACTGCTGTCTATAAATACATCAGAGGGGTGAACATCAGGGAGGGGAAAGAACTATTAGACCTAAAGGGCAAGGTTAGCGCAAGAACGAATGGGTATAAACTGGCTGTGAGTAAATTTAGGCTGGATGTGGGATGAAAGTTGCCTGCAGCAAGAGCATTGAGGGAATGGAAAACTCTTGGAGAGGAATAGATAAGGACAAGACATCTATTTGGTTTCAGGATAGCTCTTGTGATGATTTTGAATAGGTTTTTATACAATATAGAATAACAGGATTATTGCATAGTGTTAGGGAAAGTTCATTTCAGTCCTTTGTATGGTAGAACAGGTATGATAGTGTGCCTGAAACTGCTCTAACACTGAATAAACACAAATATTTTTAAAAGTGTAGTATTTTGGTCTTGAGAAATCCCAAAGTGACTTACAGTTCCTGCTGTGCCTGAGGATCATGTGCCTGTTATCTCTGGATTAGAATTAGCAGTTGCTCATATGCATGTGTGATCCAGCTCCCCTTGAGTTTAGTAGGTGGTGGGGTGAGTTGGGGAGAATCCTTGCTTTCCCTGATGTGGTGACTGCTGCCTGAGGATCATTGCCTGAACTGGAGGCTGGTTGCAGTGATGGGTTTACTGGCATCTTGTTTTTTGGCAAGCTTGGTGATATGAGCAGAGACACTAAATGGTTCAGTGGAGTTCTGTTGTCCTCTTGATGTTGAAGGAAATATTAATCAGCCCCTATGGTCCCACATCAACACCAGCTTCACCTGCCTGTTAGTTTCTCAGCTAAAAGTACACGTGCTCTTCCATGTCTTCTTTGTGGGAATATTCCTTGAAGTCGTCTTGAAAGCTTTTCTTGTCTTACACTTTGAACTTGAGCATGAGAAGTCACCTAGTGACAATCCCACTGACAGCGGGATCTAGTTGCCCCTGACTTTGCCTAGTTTTAATTAAGTTATTTTGTAAGCAAAGAAGTTTTATGAAGCCTCATTTCCTTTGGCTTTTTCTATGTAGATTTGCTGGCATCTAAGGCTGTGGTTTTCCTCATGCTGAAGTCTTTTGCTTAATGGGTCCTCTTTTGCTTGGTTACTATATTTGTAAGAGCATAATATCTTTGGGATCTCTATTTTTCTCTACCACATTTGACTGAAGTTTGTTGAAATCAGTTAAAGAATCCAGAAATTGTGGTGAGAGGGAAGAATATATGATGAACAATATACCAATCTTTTTGTTAAAATCAGACTGAATAATACCTGATGGATAGTAATAAAGATATGTGTATTTCTTTCATCCTGGCACATTGTTTTTTCAACCTTCTAATGTGTCCTTAGCATTAAGTGCACCTATGTTAGTCTTTGGAGGAGACCAGCCCACTAGACTAGGTAGTCTGTTGGAGGGATGCTTTCTGATATGTGATTCTGGCTCTGGCAGCCCTCATTTGGCAGTAGTTGCATTTTGAGAATGAAAGGTAAGATTTCCTGTATGGTAGGAGGATCAGCTTATAGGATCACAGGATAATTTGGGTTGCAAGGGTCCTCACGGGCTCATTTAGTTCCATCCACCATATTACTGTTTACAGTCAAGGCCTTAAAACTTGTTTCTTACTTGGAAACCTGTTTCTTACTTGGTTTTCTAACAAAATTTACTAGCACATAAGTGGTAAGTGTCCAGGTGTTAGAAGTGCCTGCATGAATCGCCTCCTGTCTAAGTGCTTTTGGGATGCCAGTGATGACAGCATAGCAGTTTGGGTTTGTTTTAAAGATACGTGAGGCGACTCTAAGATGAGCCAACCAAGGTACCAGTGACAGTCTGGTTGGGGTGCAGCACAGTTGGATTTGTCCTGCTGCTTGGCCTGCTCAGAGCTCCAGGTTTCTGATGGCCTGGCTGTGCTATGGGTGAATTTGTATAAAGCTATCTCATGTATTTGTATCCCATGTGTCGTCGTCGTCGTCTCCTCTATGGCCATATCATTAAATGCAGGAGGGAAGGTGTGGAACACGCTGGAGACATGAAGTCTCTGCTTTTCTCCAAGTGAATGTTACCTCCCACGAATTGTTCATTACTTTCTTCCCTTTCTTCCTAGATCAGATCTCTTTTTTTTTTTTTTTTTTTAAACTAGACAAAACCTGCTATGTTCCTCATTTGGTATTGCTTTTGTGCCAACTACAAAACTTTAAAACAAAGCAACATTTGAGTATTCAAGAATCGGAGCAAAGAGTCCCAGTTATCAGAGCGTGGAAAGCAAGATAATTTTTTATAGTGTGGCTGGGAGTTTAGCCAGAGGAAAGAATGTGTAGGATTGGGCCCTGAATTAAGTGTGAGAAAGAAAATTTTCATGCCTAGTAATGCTTTTTCATCTCCAAAAGTAGCACTTTTTTGAGAGAAGTTTGTGGGAACAAAGAGAAATTAGGTAGCAGAGCCATCCTGCCGAACCCTTCTTGTGGCTGTCTCCGCTCAGACGGGCAGGATGTGCGCACAAGTGCGAAGGCTGGCAGGATCTCTTTGGGGACCTGGAAGCATTGCAGGGTTAACTGTGCTGTTACCACCTTGCCATGCTAAGAGTGTTCATGCCTGTCTGCTGCTGGTTGAGAGCCTGATAGCAAACGGGAGAGCCAGAGTTGCTTCTACTCAGTGTGTTTTGAAGTTGCACTGTTTGAGTAATATCTGCATTTATTGTGAATTGTATGTTAGAAACCAGCTCTTTCTGCTAATTGTCTTAGTTCTGTGTGTGTCTGTTAGAACTATATTCCATTAAAAGATAGTATTTTTGCTGTGTATTGTCATGACTCTCCATTTGACTAATATCAAGTGGCATAGTCATAATGGATCTAATTGGAAGTCTTACCGCAAATGGAGGCATCACTGCTTATGCAGTGATGTGGAACAAATGTCTGCTTTTAACAGTTTAGGAGAACTTAATGTCTGACTATTGGGAGCTTAAATAAAGGGGATGCTATATAAAGCTGAATGTTACAGGCTTTTACTGATGTGCACCTAGCACCAAAGTTATCCGATGGAGCCAGACCTGTTAAGAACCCAGTTTCTGTAATTCCTTTATAAATGTAGACAACTCTAGATTTCACATTGAATAAGAAAGTGTACTTGAGTTTTGGAGGGAGTCCTGTTTGCTCATAGCTGATGGAGTCCATCCTGTTGCACCAACTTACTTATCTCACTACTCCTCAATAAACAAGGTATCTGTGCATGTTCTTAAATCTGTTTAGAATGCTGTGGACAGAATGAACCTTGGGCAGATGCTGGTGTACACCCCTAGCTTTTCTAAATTACAACCCTGGAGAAGATACTTGTGTACACTGTTTAATTCTGAGACATAAAGAGGAGCACTGCAGTGTTGTATCCTGAGGAGTGAAGGGTGCCACTGATGTGCTGCTGTTATGTGCGTGGATGAACTGCTTGACCTCCAAAAGGAATTTTTCTTGTAGTGATTGGATGTTGTATGGAAAGCTGAAACTGCTCATAGGCTTTGGGAGGTACCTGCTCTTACAGACTGGAATACTTGTTTTTCTTTTGTCTGGCTGGCTAAAGCTTTTCTTCCAGGCCTGCATAGGTGGCTCTCCTGGTAGTTTACTGTCCACCTCTTCTGTCCCTTTAGGTCTTTGGAAAGTTGTTACCTGTTTAATGTTGCTGGACTGTGAATAAGTCTTCTTGTGGAAGACTCCTCCAGCTACAATCCCCATCAAGATCTGAGCTTTCTTGTTGCCTTTAAAGAGCTCTGCTTTTTTCTTCATGTTGCTCAGCTCCCATTCTCTCCATGCAATTTCATCTGTTTTCTTCTGGATTTTCCTGTTCTAGTAAGCTAGCTTACAATTAATGACAAGTTTTTCCCAAGCAGGATGTCATGTGTGGAGAAAAGTGCAGTGGTTCTTGTTTGAAAACTTGCACCTAGAGGTGGTGTGATGGGAACTGGCAGTACAGATGAATGGAAGGCAGGAGCTGACATCTCTGGCCAAATGGCAGTGCTTTGAAGGTAGAGAGATGAAAACCTCAGTGTGCAGAACTGGTAGAGAGGGATGGGGGTGTGAAAAGCATCATCCTAGCCAAGTTACCAGGGTAAGACAATTCCTTCTACAGCAGTAGTGATATAAATGGGGCAGAAGTGGAATATTTGGGAAAGCTGGAAGGGAAAGTATGTTTAACAGCAGAAAGGTGAGCTGTTGAGAACCACATGAAAACTTTTAGCTGTTTAGGACAAACGGGAAAGGCTGGATTTTAGGTCTTCGTGAAACACTGCAAGGTTAGAGACATAATAAACTTGCAAAGTATCCTTCCACTTCCTAGGCAGGGAGAAGTTTTAATTGAGTGTTAGGTACTAACATGGTCTTTTCTCAGCTGTTTGCCCTTCTCTGTGCTATCACTGAGGTATCTAGGGCTGATGGGTGTCTTACAGGCATCTTTCAAAGAGTTCTTTGGTGGCCATTTTCAGGAGGAGGTAGTGCATGGGAATTGTAGCAGAAGACTGTGCTGGACAGACACTTCAGAACAAGAGCTGGTTATTTTCCTAGGTGATAGCTCTGATACAAAACTAAGTCATGTGAAAGGCAGTGTGAAGGTGGCTTGATGACTTTTTTGTCTATGGAAAGCAGGTTTCTCATGACGTAGTAGTGAAGTCATCTAGGTCGTGTGTCTCGTGGCTTCCACAGTCCTTTCAGCTAATGTAAAGGAGGGAAATGAGATGAAGGGAAAGTTGATTTAGAGAGGAGAGCTAGGATGAATTGCTGGAATATGTACTAGATACTCTGTGCAGGTACTCCAGACTTCCACGTGTTACATGTTTTCTGTTTTTAACTAGAATCCACATTTATAATTGAGAAAGCGTGGGGAGCTGTGTAAGTGGCCATGTCTCAAATAATCAGTTGTGCAGATGGGGTAATGCTGGCAGTTCAGAAGGTCTAGATAAAGGCCTCAGGGGAATCTGAGCAGGTGTGCATGAGCTGGGAGCTTGGAGGAGAAGGGAGCTGCTGATCTGAGGAAAGATGGGGCTGCGGGGAAGGATGAGGGTGGGATAGACTCTGCTTTCCCTGTGGGGAGGTGTCAAGTGGTGACTGTCATGTGGAAATCAACTGAGAGGAGCAGAGCAGGAGGACGGATTCTGGTATGCCTCTTTTAATTGGAGTGAGGTAAGCACAGGCAAAGAGAAGATGCTGAAGGCAGGGCTTTGATGAGATGGTGTTCATCAGGGTGGGAGGTGAGCCAGGAAAAACTTCTGGGAGGCCAAGGAGATGACTTGAGACTGCTTATCTTCCTTCTGTTTACTTCACTGCTATCAGCAGTTGTAGGTGACTGGCATCTTCAAGCTGGGAGGGTGGAAATGAAATGTGTTACTGGGGGTTGCCTTCTGGGGATCAGAAAGGCACTTGTGATAAGTGAGAGCAGCAGTTCTGATAAGGGGAATGTGTGCCAGAAAATGGCTCTGCAGCTAAACTTGGCTGAGCAGCAACTAAAACAAAAATGCTCTAAAAGCTGCTTTCTTTTAATCAGGAAAGGTGTGGTAGGGTTGGGACAATGGGAAATCTGGTACTTAATTAATGGCCAGATCCTGCTGCCATTAAAATCAGGCAAACTCAAATTGACCCCACCTGCTGCAATGTGCTGCTTAAAGCATGCCAATGTGCAGGCTCTCTGGAGATGGGATGTAATTTTGGATAAACACCACAGCTAATGTTGGAAAGATCTGTCTTATTTTTTTTTAGTTTTAACTCTTTAAATGCTTGTAATAACAACTATGCCTGTGTTACTTGTATGCATGTTAATAAGGACTAATTTACATTTGAATTTTGTTTCTTATGGGTTTTTTTCTGGGAGACATTCCTTTGAGGCTGACTTTTAATAATAGGTAATCAGGGGGGTAACTAATCTTGTTTACTCTTTTGTTACAGAAGTCAGAGTATGTGATTGATACATATGCTCTTCCCACTCCCCCTATTTGAAGCTTTTGAATCTGTATTTCTTTGTGATAGTTTTGGTGGTTTTAAAGTAAAAACACATTGGTTCTCTTAACATGCTAATCTTTTATAGTCAATTAAGTGTGATTTTTGTATCAAATTTTGGCTTCCATGCCAGTTATTGCGCAATTGCGTGAATGTGGCATCTTTGAAAGATGCTGTTTTCTATAAAGCTTTTACAAAAGATGGAAAAAGAAATTCTTGGGCTATTACTGGTTTTTGTTTTGCCACAGGAGTTGATACAAGAGCAAGCCATGCTCTCTGGTTGTTTGCAGTCTGGCTGGAGTGCACCAGTTTCCCACCTGTGATCTCTGGGCCACATGGAACTCAGATTAGGGAGCTCTAAAGGATAACTTGAAGGAAGTGAGGCTGTTGCCTATGAGCTTACATTTCCTCTCTAGAGCAAATCCACATCCTTACTAGAAAGTACGTAGGTGCCTATACGTTTTGGAAGCTTGAAAACTATTGCATGTGAATGTTGTGGTGGGAGGGTCCTTTTTCGGCAAATGAGAAAAATGCTTATGTCTTTCTGCATTTTATGGTGGTGTTTGCAACAAAAGATAAATTGTAAGTCAGAATTCTTAGTTCTGATCTTCTTCCTTTATTTGATTTGATGATCAGATTAAGCCCTAACGCTGTTCCAGAAGTAATGCTTTATTCACAGAAAATAATTGGTGCGGGAGGGGTTGGGATTTCATGATTTCATGAACTGTATTACATAGGATATCAGATTAACTGACCTAATGAGCCCCTTCTGCCTCTAAAAATCTGTTAATGGTGGAAATAATATAGGGTAAAGAGATCATGGTCTTTGCTGGCTGTGTTATTTAAAATAATGTAGCTTGATGATAGACAGATAGTGCTGTTTTCAATCAGTTTTTTCCTCTCTTGTCCTTGCTGTTTCCTTTGCCCTTCCTAGATTAGTGGTGTGAGAAGGATGTTCCCTCTGCTTCCAGACAATGCTTGTTTTGACATCTTGTATTCTGCTCTTGGTTCTTTTGGAGGAAATTTAGAATCTCATTTGACTTGAGTAGAATCATTATAGGTATAAATGTCTGAGGAGAGCAGTTGACTAACCTACATTACAAGCTGAATTATGATTCAGAATTAAGGCTTGTCACGAAGGGGTGTCCTTGTGCAGAACGTTATTTGCTTGGGTTGATGCTGGGTGATCAGTCAGGGGGGTTGCGTCATCCTATTTGCAAGGGTTGCTGTTCTGTAGCAGATGGAAGAGCTGAGAATGAGGTGTTTGGAAGAGCCCATCAGTAGATAACTTTGTTGTCCGAGCACCTGCAGTAGGGTCCAGATTTTTGCAAGAACTTGAGGTGCATCCTGTTCCTCTGAATTGAGGGTTGAGGCTTGGCAGGGAGGGAGATAGAGATTGAACCCAGGTAAGTCTGAGAGGGGTCTTTTGCCACATGATCATCATTTTTCTCACTGACAGGTTCAGTGTTTGTGGATGACACACTTGAGCTGCATATGGATATTGTTTTCATCTTTGTTCCTGTCTCTTTTGAGTCTTTGCTGTTCAGTGCTCATTTTGGGAACAGTTGCATCCCTGTGAGATGGATCTTATTTTTTCCTTTTATCTGGCATCAAAAGATTAAAAGGAAACTTGAAAAGAAGCATACTGTCTTCATTTGACTTGCACAGCTAATTTTCTTCTTAATGCAGTGAGCTCCAACTTTCTGCTGAAAGCAAGTTTGTGCACATGCACCAGGAGTCTGCAAGGGGAGAGTCAGGGGGAGATAAATGTTCTGGTCCAGGGGAGCTGTGGATCTCCTATTTTTTGATGCTCTTTTGTTAGTAATGAGCAATAAGTGATCTGTCTGCACTATGGACAGTTGAGCCTCATGTGTTAGTCTTTATGTTATTTTCTAGGCCTGGTGGGTCTTGGACTGTGATGGCGCATGCCTTGGGTAGTGTCTTCTTTCAGTAGGGGTCGTATTTGTCTAGAATATTTGGGTTGGCGCATTTAGTGGACTCCGTCAATGCAGATAATGCTATTTGATGCCCGAAGTCTAAAGCCTTTGCTGGAACTAATCTGTGTATAAAAATTCCTGGAAGTCCTGCTTGTTAGGAGGAACCCCCTGCTTCTCCCCTGATCTTGCAAGGTCTGTTTTAGAAATATTTAATGCATGTTTTTCCCTACATATACTGTAAATATTTGGTTTGGAGATTCACTGCTCTTCTGATTGGCATAGTTAGTGATACATGTATCCTGAAAGTCTTTGATGCTAGATCAAAAGAAAATAAAATTATTTTGGAAGGATGAGATTAATATAAATTTTTTAAGTTCTGTAGTGCTTTTCATGCAAAAGGATCTGGATTTATTTTTCAGACCAACAAAATGGCTAAACCCATCATTGAAGCATGCTGCTTTTACCTGCTTGAACAAATGGCACAAATGTGTTGCTTTCTGTCAAGGGAAATGGATTGCTTTAAATATTGATGCTGTGTTCTTTAGTCACCAGGCATTAAGGCCTGGTATTTAGTTCCTAGTTCACGGATAAAGTAGCAAAGCAATCCTACAGGGAAAATTTGGCAACGGGCTAGTGAATTTTTATACTCTTTGGCCTCTGAACTAGTCACTGGGCTGCCAGTGAAGTGCAGAGCAGGTCTGGAAACTTAGCTCACAGCACATCGAGTGGAGCTTCCAAAAGAGGAGTGGGAGGATGGCTTTCCTCGCTGACAGCTCTTACCTCCTGGCTGTGCTGAGAGTAGGCTCTGAGCCCTACTGAGCTACGTCCCTGTTTCAGTTGTACTGGTCCTGATGACCTTATATTCCCATGGCAGGCAGGTGCCACGAGCCCATGGGAGCTAGGTTCCTGCCTGATGTCCTTCCTCCCTTTACAAGCAGGAGCTTGTTCTGGTTCTTGCTGGTAGCCCGAACGGTCCTTTACTCTCAGATACAACGTTCTCCAAATTGTGTTAGCAGAAGGTCTCTTCTTTAATTAAAAAAACCAAACAAAACAAAACCAGCCAACCAAACAAAAAAAAAACACCCAAAACCCCCCAAAACAACCTAAAACTGACCGCTAAGGCTAGGCAGGAGGTAAGACTATGCTTCTCTCCTGCTTCCTTTGACTTGACGAGTTTTATTTCCCACTCAGTGAGACTTGGATAGAAAGTGGTGCAGGGTACACTGCAAGTACCCTGCCTCCCTTCTGCCCTCTGAATGGAAAAGAAACTGCCCTGAAGATGGAAGAGTTTTTGGCAAAACAGTAGTAGAGAGGTTCTTTTTTGCTGTTTACTGTTTCATGTGGGGAAGTTCTTCCTTCTTTCTTCTCCCCTGTTTGCTTCATCAGCAGTTGCATTGGGTAGCTTGGCTCCCGGGGCACATTGCTATTGCTCTGCTTGTACTCTGCCCACCACAGCTCTGGCAGCCTAAAGCTTTCGCTTACCAGGCTGGTTTGGAGCTTCCTTGGCCTGCTGTGATGTGACTGAACACAAAAACCTGGTATGCAGTATTGTCACCTCTGTTTGGAGGGAGAGGTACGGAACCAGTGTTTGGAAAATGCTTGTACCAGACATGGTGGGAGGGAGCCCTCCTCTGTCTGTGTGACTGAAGTAGGCTGGCAGGCAAGGTGACTCTGTAGCGGAAAGGAAAATCCCTGGTTGTATTTCACACTCTTCATTTTCTGCCTTATGTTTCTATGAAGCTGTAAGTCACTCCCAAAAGAATGGAGGCTGCTCCACAGATTCCTGCTGAGGATTCCTCACTGCGTGGAAGAGAGGCTGGGTGGTTTGCTTGCTATCCTTGCCCCATTAGATATAAGAACATGATTAAACTGGTGCAGGTGAGTTTTGTGTGTGTCTGAAGATTACAATTACAAGTTAGAAGACCATCTGTCTGGGTTGCTGAACTGTGAGCAACTGAGTTGGAACTGGGTTTCTGCTGGTGGAAAGGTTTGCTGGGAGAGCAGGTGCCTCCTTGGCAGGGGTTAGCTCCAGGGGAAAAGGTGTTTTCTCTCTTGCTTGTATATGCAGGTGCTCTAGCTAATGCCACATGCAGATGCTTCTCGTTCCAGGTTAATGATGCCTTGTACCCCCAGGTCTCAAGGACTATGTTTAAAGAAGGGAGAAGTGTATTGGCAGGATTCAGTTGCTGGGACTGGTCTGTTTGCCCAGTTCCTAAATCCACCACAGTGAATTCACTCAGGAGCCGCGGGAAGGGCTTAGTCACTGCTGAGCTGGCGGCCTTAGCAGCATTTAATTGCAAGTATGCCTCAGTATTTGGGCTCTTGGGAAGTGACTGGAGGGCAGAGCCTTGCCATTCCCCCCTTCCTGAACATGCTGCATAGACTAGGTTTGAAAGAAGAAAACTTCTCTTGCAGATCCCTGTTAGCCAACTAGTGCTGCTCCCAGTCTGGCCTATGAAGGAACTGTGTGGATTTTATTTCATGTGAATAAGAGGGAGAGTGATAGTGAAGAGGAGTTAATACTGAAGAGCCTGCCATTGACTTAGCTTGCAGCAAACCCTTCTCCCTCCTTTGGTTG
Source organism: Anarhynchus alexandrinus (assembly GCA_008711295.1). NCBI lineage: Eukaryota > Metazoa > Chordata > Aves > Charadriiformes > Charadriidae > Anarhynchus > Anarhynchus alexandrinus. The sequence goes on from VUYV01000013.1 coordinate 6,400,586, forward strand.
CTGAGGCTCTGAAACAGGCGTTAATGACAAAATCCAGGTTTGCAAACCACAGGTCTGCACCACAACCAAGCTTTTCTGTGTAGGCAGTCAGAATAGCAGCCCAGTGTATTTGCAGGGTGGCTCGTGAGATGAAGTTTTAGATAACTTGCAGACACCAGCAGACTTTTTGATTGTTTCTGTCCTGCTTGTGGAGTTTGCAGGCAAAAAGGTGACACAGCCCCTGCCTGTAGGAGGTTGTGCCCTGCGTTAGAGGAAGCAAGAGGAGACACAGTTCCAGCAGCAGTGCAGAGCGATCCGCTTGGAAGTTTCTTGCCCATTTTGTTCATCTGTGTTATGGTGAAAGCTCTGGAGAACTGGAGAAAATCTGTTGGAGCATTGAGAGACTGTGTATGACTTTTTAAGAAACCTTAACCATGAGCTAGAGCATATTTTTTTTTTTTTCCCCTGTGGTTTTAAGATGAATAGGCATTGCAATAATGTGATACAAGTACGACATGTTAATGTGTATGACTAGCCTGTGGTAACTAGTGTGTTTTGGGGGTCTCTGCCTTTGTGGTATTCAGGCTATTCATAGAAGAAAAAGATCTGAGATAAGGTTTTAAAGCAAAGTTTCTCTTTCTGGGTAACTTGGGCTGTTTTAATATCCTCACTTGCATGAGGAGCAGTGAGTCTGTTTGCAAGGCCTGGGAGCACTGGTTGTGAACCTCGCAGCTTGGGTCAGCGGAGATACAAGGCTTCTGCTACGTGCAGTAACTGGGCCGTTACAGACCTGGGTTCAGCTGGCAGCTCTCCTACTGACTGTCAGTATACAGTGTCTGAGGGTATAATGTCTTTCCCTCCTCCTAAGTCTCTTCTTTGTTCTTTTGGGAAAATAATGTTCTTAGTAAAATGAGGATTCCGGCTGTGTAAGCCCATTGCAATGATTTGAACCTGCGGGTTCATGTCAAGACCTCTGTAGCTGAGGGAGGATGTCTAACTTAAGATCAATTTGTTTCTTGCCCCCTGCAGAGCCAGCAGCAAAGGACGATGTGTGAAAGCTTCCTAGCGTAGACCTCACCTTGGGGTTGCATTCAATGGTGGATCTTAACTACATAGAGGGAAGACATTTTCCATATTATAAGGTTTGGGAAATTGTACAAATTCCTTTTTTGACACACTTTCCTACAATTTAAATTAAACTTGTCCCTAATGAGCTAAAATGCTACAAGCCTAAAGTGTATTTTATATCGATTTGAGTGGCCTGGGGACTTTTTTTAAAAGGTTTAGCTCACTTAGTGTTGCATAAATGAATTCAATTTAATTGGGAAAGGGCTGGCCTGTGTGTTATTTTGGCTTTAGTAGCAGGTCTTGCTACTAGCAAAGCAGCACAACTGAGTCGCACTGAGATGGAAACCAGGACAGAGCATGCTGAATACTCTAACCTTGATTCCCTTTCATGTGGTGTCCAGCATGTGTGGTCTGTAAAGTTAGATGTATGGGTGATCAGAAAGCTGTTCTGAATAGCCAAAAGTTATATTAAGACCTATTGTTTGCTGTTGAATAATGAATGTCACAAGTATGAGGAGTTTTATTGGGTCTTAGAGCAGCTCAGCATGATAGAATCCAAATGCTTCCTTGCATCTTGCTTGCAGCGAGGAGGAAGCTCTTTCATGTTCTCTGTGAGCGAGCGTTTCCCTAGTTTGTTCTTCCAAAAAATCTCATGATGTGCATGCTTCATACTTCTCAAAGCTGGGCCCAAAATAAGTTTTGTCAAGAAGAAAATTCTATTTGTATTTAAGTTAGGGCCACTGGTGTAGAGTTAATTAAGGGTCCTGCAGGGAAAGGAAAAATGGATATGGTTTGGGTTTCAGACACAGGAGAAGGGAGTCTGAGGTTCACCTTAGCCTTTATATACTTTGTACATCACTCTTGAGTTAAGCTGGTGTTGGAAAGTTTTGTTAACCATGGTGTCAGCCTTTCCCTGGGGAGTAACTTCTATTTGCCAGTGTAGTTTATGTCTACAGTAGATTGCTAATAAGAGTCTATTGTCAGTTTGCCTTCTATTGTCCACACAGGATGTTTATCAACTAGTAACATGACTTATTTTGCTGATGCTGTATTTCTAATGGCAAGGAGGAAATTTTGGCTTTGTAGGTGTCAGGCTTCAGGAAATCATCAGTTTCTTCACAGAAGACAACTAAATGTACCCAGATGTCTTGTCAGACGTCTATCCAACCTATGCTTAAAATACATCCTTTGAAGATTTCACAGCCTCCTGAATTAGTCTGTTGCAGTGCCCCTCTGTTCCTCATGCTTAATTTCCTTTCTAGCTAATCTAAGAGGATTTCTCTTTATCCTTCTCCTGGAGGATATGGGAAAAGTTGATCACCACCCTTGTTTCGAGTCCATGCTAGCAAAATCTCTTCAGTGTAGTTTCCACTACAACTGTTTACCTGTCTGCCAATTGAGGCTAGTAGTTTGTGCTTTGTTCTGCAGTGTATTGGCAGAGTTTTGTCTGTGCTAAGGCATCCTCTCATAGCTAGATCTGGCATGATTCCAGGATAAGGGCACACTGCTCTTTTCATCCCAGAAAGGTGATAAGTAATTGAAAGGGTGGAGAAGAACCACCTCACTAGCCTGTAGATAGAACTGCACAAAGGCAGAGGCCTTGCTTATGCCTCCCTTTGACTGAGTGATCATGTGCCCTTGGAGGTGTAGCATCTTCATTATTTAATGAAGACCTCCTAAAGGAATTTTTAGCCATTTTATGCTAGCTGCTCTGGTTTCCAGCTCCAGTTTTGTAGCGGTGTCATTAACAAAAAGGAGGTGGGGGGGAGATGTGGGATGAAGCTTTAAAGGCATTGTTGTGGGCAGAGATACTTTTTTGTAATCTCTAGAAAGGCACAGCATGTGGCAGGGAAAAGAGCATGCTGGCAGATGGGGTGAGTGCAGCTACAGTCATACCAAGGAGACAGTGTTGTGAAGCTTTCATGCTGTGGCAGACAAGTGGGTCACAATGTTGATTTGTCACCCTGGGTAGGAACTTCTGCTGCGATCAAGAATGTGATAATATGAATTAAAAGTGTTTCTGGGGAGGGGATCAATAGAAGATGGTAGGAGTGATCTGTGTGCACAGAGAATTTTGACCTTTGAGACAGAGGGCTCAAGTCAGTCTCCTCTGGGTGAACTTCTTGCACGTACACCCTGGAAAGCAACAGTGGAGAAGAGAAATGGTCTTTGAGGCTTGGTCTCTTGGCTGCAGCAGAAGAGTCCTGGGCAAGTCAGCTGGGCTGTAGTTTCGCTTGGTGGTCATGGTGCTTATAGTGCCTTGCAGTCATCTGAGATACATGGCAGAAGTGACTTATGGTATCAATGGTACTTTGGCTTTGGTTTGTGACTGTGTCCATTTAGCGGTCATAGTCTTTCATATCCATTCCTTGGTGGCATTACCTTTTTGGTATTCCTGGTTAGCTTTGCAGCCTGAGGAAGAGTACACCTTGCATGTGCGCTGAGGCTGAACTGCAGCATGCTGCTGTATTGAGAGAAGACAAATGAATACAGTGAGAGCTTGAAAGGAGCAGGCAATATGGCTTTTGGGCCTGCCTCAAAAGAAGTTCCTGAACTGCAATTACGTGAGCAGAAAACTAGTTTGATTTGTGCTCTTCTGCTTTAACTTGGTGGGGCAGGAGAGCTGTGGCATGTCTGTCAGCTCTCTCCTGAGCCTTGCACATGCTGGGCTTGCTCTTTGCTTAGCGTGGTTGTGGGGGCAGCTTTGTCCAGGGAGTCTGAAGTTCAAAGTCCTCCAGCCAGGATCTGATAGTGAATTACCACCAGGCTCTTCTGTTGGACCTTTATCACATAAACCTGACTTGCCTTAGACCTAACCGAAATCCAGAAAACTGAAGGTGTGGGGGGCATTGTTGTGATAGGACCCTGATGGGAGGTGCAAGTATTAGCTCCACTTGAACTGGCCTTCAGGCTTTTAGAGGGTGGGCACAGTGGGAAAAACATTCACTCAAGGCTGTTTAGGCAGGACATAATTTGTAGGAAAAATGAGCTACTGGTTATGTTGTTACAGTTTCTTTCTAGCAATCACTCTTACGTGGGCTGGGTCATAGGTTCGCTACCCAAGAGGTCTGAATGCAGATCTCTTGTGATGTTTCCATTTGACGTCCTCCCTGGCGTAGTGAAGTTGGCCCACTGCTGTCAGCAGGAGTGCTGGTTAGAGATGCTTCAGGCCCACATCTTCTGTGCGGGGGATGAAGACCTGACCAAAGGTTTGGAAGGCAGACCTGGGAGCGTAATCCTGGCTCTGCTGCAAGTGTGTTTTGTGGTGCCCAGAGTCAGCTGGAAGTGCACTGTTTCCTCTCTGTACAGTCAGAAACAAAATTTCTTCGTGTCCTTGCAGAGACAGCGTAGGCTGGAAGGGTGCTATTTGCCTGCATGCTGCTTTACACAGGCGAAAGGAACAATAAAATCAGTGCTGGTGTTGATTAGTATTGTATCCCTTCTCAAACCCTCCTAAGAAGGGATTTCAGACTAAGCTCTGAGGAGCAGGGAGTGAGATTGCCTTCTGTGGGTATTTTGCCTGGGACCTTGTGTTTCTTGCTGGGGACAAGGCATAGAAGGGAGGTGTTGATGCTGCCATATCCTGACTTCTAATTATTTAGTGAACAAGAAGAATTTTATAGAAAAATAATGCAACTGAATTAATCTGTCTTGCAATATAAAGTTTCTCCTATCTTGGATAATTTAATGAGTCACTTAAAGAAATCATCAAGGCATATGTAAGGTCAGCACATAATTGGGCAACTCTAAAGAGCATACAATCTACCTAGTAAACTGAAGTAGCGTATTAGGTAAAAATCTGTTTCTGGAGATATTTTTTCCCTACCTAATACAATTTAGGTGATCTTTAAGGTCTGAGTAAAGTCATCAAAAGGTAAGAAATGTGCAGTGACTGCTGATTCCCCTGTTCTGTTTCTGGGGAGAATGATGTGAGTTCAGACAGCTGGCTTCAGATTCTGGGTTTAAGCTAGTCTGATGGGTCAGAATCCAGCCTGTAGTAGCAAATCTGGACTCCTTACCTTTGGTTGATTTAAAAAGTCAAGATACATCAAAAAACAGTGCAGGGCCTGCACATCTCTTGCAGTTCTCTTCTTTAAAGAAAGAGTTAATGAAGAATCTGTGTTTTGCTTCCACATTGCTGTGTGTTTATGGCATCTTCTTTGATGTATGAATTCGAAGACAAGGAACAGAATGTATATGCATGCTCTCAAAAAAAAAAATCAAGTCTCTCGAAGGAGGAAGGAGAAATCTCTTTAAATGGTGATGTGAGCGTACAAGTAGCTCTGCATGGATTTTGTTTTTTTTCTATATGTATAGATCTTAGGCTGAACTTCGTTTGTAACTGGACTGCATGCTGGCACAGTCCCAACACTGCAGGCAGATGTATATGAAGTAGCCAAATAATACTTCTTTCCAATATACAGACAGTACTGCTAGACCTCAGCATGACAAGTTTACGATGGTAATAATGCTCTGTAGTTCCAGATGAGGATATGAAAGCTCTTGAAAAACACCAGTTTGTATTTCCTGTCCTAGTAGGGTGCAGGAAGGTGCTCTTAGTCTACAAGAGAAGGGCAAGAAGAGATGTAACTATAGCTGAATCCTGTTCCTAATCAGTCGGTGGTCATTTTGTGGAAGATTTAACAACTGATCTGCTTGACTTTTCTTACAACATCTGTGCTGAACAAAAAGCAGCCACTCGATCTCTAACCTGCACCACAAGTGCTATTATCAGGAAAGCATGTTATGTTTCTTGGTGTTATCCTTGGGCATCGCCATATCTTACCTCCTCTTTCTCTAAATGTTTTCTAATCTGACATGGTTACTATCTGTGAAACTCAATCTCCTGTTTTTCTGAAATAGTCTCTGTGCTGTAGACTGCAAGAGACTTGCCTGCAGCGATCCCTCCTCCTTCCTCAACAAAGTTTTGCTGTTCACAGACTGATAGAGAGGAATAGTAATTGGAGCCTGTCACTGTGTGTGACTGAACTTTTATCAGATGATGTCAAGCTAAACAAAACGTCCTAGATAAATAAACCAAAAGCCCAATGGCATTTCTTTGCTGAAAGGAATGTATCAGTTCCTGCTATGGCTGGCAATATTTGAACTTGACATACGTGTGTGCTGATCTTGCTGCCTGATCAATGTCTTGGGTCCTTTATACTTGCATGAAACCCTGTTGAAGTCCAAGATTGTTATGGATCAGATCATGTAGCTGGAGTCTTTGGGGGCTAGAAATTGTTGCCTGGCTTATACTATTGTACCTAGAGAAGGATTAAAAAAAAAATAAAATAAGTTTTGCTGTTTCACAGTCTGCCAGCAAGGTCTTATTGGTGGTGGCACAGAAGTTCATTAAATCAACTCATGAATTGACAGGGCTGCTTCTAACTAGAATATATAGAACTATTTCAGGTTTTAATGAATGTTTGAAGTCAACAACAGCTGAATGCCTAAACATTAAGAATCAGGTAAAACAAAATGCTTTGTAGAAATGTGACCAAGCTGATCTAATTTTGAGCAGTGGGGTGGAGATGATGTTGAACTAGTTGGCCTTTGGAGACCCCTTCTAACCCGATTTTATTAGTGAGGCCTATTCTTATGCTAAAGGTTAAAGAGCTATTGTGTCTTTTAACTCCGTACAGAATGTGTGGTAGGGCTGGATGGGAGGAAACAATGCAGCATGCTTTTCACTTCAGGTTAACAGTGGCACGGTATCTTGTCCAGCATTGTGTCTATCTTTTTTCAGAATTCACAAGACATCGGGTTTTGGTTCTGGGAGTTCTCAGAATTACCACGCTTTTCCTTCTGCATAAAAGATGTTGCTTAATACTAACAGGGCACTTTGATGTAACTATTCCAAACCTAAAGTCAAGAAACCACTTCTGAATTTAGAGGAGCAGGGGGGCTTGCATAACTTCCAACCTGTATGAATAAAAAGATAAGTCGGTGTAGAATGAAGAGGCTTCAAAGATGTGAAAGGCACATTTTTAGAGGTATCGGTGCTGCTGATTTGGGTTTAAGATGGCATATAATTTGTGCTTGAGAAAATTCCACCAAGCTTCCTTGACAATCTTAAATAAATAAATAAAAATCTCCACCTTTGAACCTGCCTGTGATGACAAGGAACAGCTGAGTCTCTTAAGTCTCTTCCTTGGCAAATTACAAGTACTTCTACATTTCTTTAGTTAAAAATCAATGTTAGTTGGTTTTTTTTTTTCAGAAGGGACAATTTGGAAAAATTTGCAAAGTTGTTTTTCCCTTCCCCTTCTGAGGTGAAATGTAACTCATATCTAGCAGATTGCATTTATTCTTCTAAGTTGCTTTTCAGTGTTGCTTCAAGTTTCTATAGTGTTGGGGTGAAAAAAAACCTTCCCTCCCCCTGATGCATGGCCTAGCCTCTTTCACTAAGCTATATTAATTGTCTTAAGTTTTTGCATTTTTATAAAGTGTGCTGTGCTATTAACTTCTTGCATAAATATATAGTATATCCTGTTCAGCAGAAAGTTAGAAGGCTGTTCTTGTTAACAAGTTTCCAGTGAGAACAAACCACTTTGAGAAAATAACTTAATTGCAAAGCAAGGCAACTGATCATCTAAAATCACGATCAAAATGGTTATTTAAACACTTCATTCAGCTTACCCTTTGTAGCGTTGAAAATAATGATGGGAGTTGAAGGAGAGAATAACATGGTGAAAACGTTGTGAAAGATGAGTAGAGCCTGGCCAGGAGGTACCTGCTTCACCTGGCTGTGCTTTCCCAGGGTGCTGGCTGTTTGTACAGCCTGCGCTGAACTGAGTGGCTTCTTCGATTACATTGATAGCTTCTGTTCCTCTGATGTATTTCAGTTCCTTAAGAGTTCCATTTAAGATAATTAATCCAAGAGCTAATGATTTAGTTGAACATCTTATTAATTCCTTTCTTGTATTAATCCACAAGAATTTGTGGAAGCCTCTAACGTGAGGGATGCTTGTTTGTGTAGCTGTGGCACTAGAGCATTGATAGGAACTATTTGCCTGACTTGTTTAAATGTGTTTCCAGAGCTGGATATAGAAGCCAAATGTATGTTGTCCCTATAATTTCCCAATTGTTTCTACTTGTGCTGTCAGCTGCTCAGCTGGCTTGTTCTTTTCCCTTAAAAATGCTGGCTCCTTCAAGCAATGCAGGATGAAGAATTCCCTTCTCTTCCCTTGAGGTGTTTGTGTGGTGTTTTCTGGTTTTGTTTTTTTCTTTTGTTTTCTTTTGTTTTCTGTAAAGCGTCTCACCAGTTTAACAGCTCTGGAGACTGGAGTGCTTCAGCCACATGAACAGACACAGCATGAGTACTGGTTGAGCTGGGTCTTAGCAGTGTCAGCCCACCCTTGTGTCTCAGGTTGGATCTTGAACCAGCTATTGCCAGGCTGATTTTGTTGAACAGCTGTCCCGTGGTGACAACTGTCACCTATTTCAGACCTGAAATATCAGGTGAGTAGGATGATGTGCAGTGTTATATGTATGGAATTAAGTTTTCCATACAGCTTGTTAGAAAAGCCGCAAGTACACAGCTGAACTGCAGCGCAAGTATGTAGTGCTTGGTGCATGTGTTCTGCTCTAGAGCAGTTCTGCAGACATCTGCAGCCTCTAAGTGCCAAGGCAAGAAATCTATCCTTGCCTGCATGTGGTGTCGCAGACCCTAGATACTTGTGGGTAGGTAGCTTGCCTGAGATTGCAAAACCTTTTTGGGTTTCTGACCGCATGCCATGCACCAATGTGGTCCAAGGGTGTGCCCTAATTTAGATGCATTGTGCTTCACTATGCTGTCATAATTGAGTATCTGTTTGAAACAACTAAAAAAAGGAGTCTGTTTTCAGTCTGAGGGAGGAAAACAGATGTTTTATTCTCTTGCGAGAGCTTAGTTAGAGCGATGCTTCAGCTGTTGCTCCAGATCTCAATGATGACAGCCAAAAAGGCAAAGGGACAGACGCATAGGTCAAAAGGAGTTGAGGAGAGGAACATATTTAGGAAGAAGAATAATGCTTATTTCCTGTGTTAAGTGGTATGTGGGGTTTAGTTCTGGAGCATGTGGAAAGCATTGCCCTCAAAATTAGCATTAGCTTTTAAATGGACAGGGACAGAATCTTTTTTTTTATTCCGATTGCTGTTTCCTAGACTAGATAGATCAAATTCTTGGAAGATACCTACTTGCCAGAAGCTAAAAGATATTAAAAATGATGCCTGAATTGATCAAGAGCTGTGCTAAGAGCTGGCTGTAAGAGACCCAGAGTTGCAAGAGGCTTGCATGGGTTATGAACCGGTTGGAGCTGCTGAAACAGAAGCTGTGTAGAGAGGTCTGCAGGGTGCTAGGCATGGGCCAGTTGTGTCACTTCTCAGTCAAATGTCCCTGGTCCCTTGCAGGATGACACAGTGGCTCAAGCAGAGAGTGCACGGTGACAGCTGCCCAGCTTGCAGATGGGCACTGGTGTATTATCTGCTGATGTGAGGTCTGGCTCTACCTGCATAGGCACACTCAGGTGAGCAGGACAGGACTGGGACTGTCCTTTTTTGTGTTTCTGTGGTGCTTGGTTTTCTGGGGTCCTGTTTTCAGCTGGAGTCACTGGTATAGCACTGACAGTAAACGTCTGGAAACTTTCCCTTTAAGTTGTTTGGCATGCATTGAAAAACAGTATTTAACTGTACCTCGGGGGGGACTAAGAGAATGATGATGAACAAACTGATATAGTCAACAGCTTAAATCAGTAGCTGTCAGTATTCACTGACCTGTCTTGACAGCACTGAATAGTAAGCTGTGGGGAGCATCACATTTGCTGTATGGGCTGTGCTGGATCTTGTGGCTGCTGTGGATGCTGGGTTAGATCTAGCTCAGGTGTACCCATCTCTGGTGTACAAAAGTCTGAGAAGTATTTTAACCCGTGCCTCTGGGCTTTCCTGAATGGGTCAGAAAGGTGTTGGAAATGCACTGTCTCCTCTTCAAGGCTCATTTGTGAAGGAAGACCTTGTGACTTACTGCTGAAGACTTCCCTGGAGGGTAGCGCTTGCCAATACCACATGGGTCACTGCTTCCCCAGCCCTAAGGGCATGTGAGTAGAAGGTGTAGGTCCAGCAGAGAAAGGGCAGCATGTGTTGAGAGATCCTCTATACTTGAAAATGATGCTGCTTAGTCCCAGAGACTGGTTTCTCTGTGCTTCTCAGCACATTTTGCTCTTTCCTTCGTGTATCAGGGTCCCAGTTGGCTCTGAAATCTCTTGAAACCCAGAATTTCAGTTTTGTCACACAAGATTTTAAAATCATCTCCTCTTATGGTGCTGGGCACTGGAAAAGCTGTCCCTGAATTATGAACAGCACTTGTTGGACCTGTCATATCTAAAACTTGCCTGAAGATCTGCAGGATGTGCTGCAGAAGCATGGTTGTTGATTTTTTATTTTTTAATGGAAAGCTTTGCTTGGATTCTCTTGTGTTTGAGCCGCTGTTTGCTGCTGGGACAGCCAGCTCTGTCCTAGCTTCACGCAATGGGTTGTGTCTGTCCGCATCGAAAGGTGATTTTCTTTGACTGCAAATTTATATTGTCTTATGGTTGCAAGTAAGAAGAATGTAAGCAGCCTCTTTCTTTCAATTTCTGTGGTTAAGTGTAGTCTGACTTTCACCTTTTCTTCCAACTGCACTCTTCAGCATAGTACTTAGTGCTGTTCTTTCTAAATAGCTAAACCTTTTGGTCTCTTTAAAATCTACAAAATCAGTTGCTTATTTACTTGGCTGTTAAAGCACCACAGTGCCAGCAGCACTTCCTAGCAGTTCTTAGCAACAGAAAGTGAAGGAAGAACTCTTCAGGCAGAAACTGAGGGGGAATTCCAGGTAGGAATTTTGTAATTACTGAAGCTGGAATTTAGAATTTAGGCAGGATGTAGAAGCTATTGCCCTTATGTTAAGAGGTTGTTAAAGGCTTTCCATGCGACCAGTCAGTCAGAGCTTCAGCTCTTACAGTCTTCTCTGGGTGAAAAGATTTCAGTGGGCTGAAGAAGCAGCTTTGCAGGAATAGGATTCCTGCCGAAGTGATGCCTCCCTCCACAGAGGTAGCATTCCCTTCTGCAGCCCCTCTCTCTACCTAGCATCCATCTCTTCAATTGGGCTATTGTCTTTTCTTTCTGCAGCTGACAAAGGCATCCTGAACCTTTCTTCTCCTTTTCTCAGTGGAGTTCTCTGTTGTACTATGATGCTGTTGTGGATTGCGTCTGGAGACTCTTCTCAAGGATGTAGGAGCATATGGTAGATGCTGAGCAGGCAGTCTGACTGCACAGGGCTGGGAGCTGCTGTGGAAGCTTCAGGTCTTAGAGTGTTTCCAGAGTTTTGCAAAGGCATTAGCTACTGTTATTGCAGTCTTAATTGCATGTATTCTTTTCTTTCCAAACAAGGCAAGAAAAAAAGCTTAGTTAGCTGTGACCTAGCAAGAGATGTCAGAATCTGGTAACCACCCTTTACCCTACTCAAGTCAGCTTCTGTCAGCTCCTCACCGTAGTGGCTGCTCGGCCTCCCTGGGAGATCCCCAGCTTTTTTTCACATTACCAGCAGCTAGTGGGTCTTGGCTGTGTTTGCACCTCTTTGCCCTCCTCATGAGGCTGTCCATGTGGCCTGTCGTCATTGCTTCTCAGGATTGCTGTTCCTCATAGAAGGTTATGTTGAACAGTGTAATTTGGAAGCACAGGTGTTCAGAAGAGTGGGAGCTAGTGGTCAAGGGAGGTAGCTGGATATTTGAGCATCCTCACAATTCTCACTACTCTCCTTGAGCCCTAAGGAAGCAGAAAGGACTGTGGGTGATTATCTGCTATGTTGTGTGTTTGCCTTGTTTTTTCCAGACACTGTCTAAACCCTCAGAAGCACTTCTGTTTCAATTTTAAACTGTGCTGAGCACTTTCTATTCCTGTAGGTGTTAGAGATGACGTCGGGGTCAGCACCTCTGTGCTGGGAGCTTTGAGGTGCCCCAGCTAATATGGTTTTACCTAAAGGCAGACTGTCAGTGTGATTTCTTGCTTTCTCCATGTATCAGAGCAGACTTTTGCCTCTAATGGAGGGGAAAACACTTTTATTAGGTAAATTGACCTGGTCTGTTAATAAGGCACATTGCTACACTAGCAATTTACTGGTTGCCATAATAAAGGCTTTCAGTTTTCCCATGAAAAACAAAGCAGGGCATTGCAATGGCTTTTTTCCTTTCTCTGACACATTCTTGTTGCTTTTCTGTAAGAGATCCTAGCACTCATTGTATGATGCTTCATTTTGCCTTGAGCTCCCAAGATGCAACTTGTCACCAAAGCTACAAGCTTATTCAAGGAAGTGGTGGGCCTGGTCCCCAGCTGACGCACACAGGCATGATCTCATCTGTGCTCACAGAGCTACATCCATTTTTCCTTACTGGCTGAGGACCTGGCTGTAAGTGTAAGTGCTCAGCTGGGGGCAATGGAAATGTACAGAATAGTGGCAGTGCTTGTGACTAAGATATTTAACTGCTTTTTGGTGAGGAACCAAAGGCAATAGCAGTTGGTAGTGCAGGTGTTTTGTTCTGATTTGTTTTATGTGAAGATGCTAATCATTGAGTATTGCCATGCATATATCCATACCTGTAAGGTCCTGAAAAAATGGGACTACCTTCCTGAAACAATGTTTGCTGCTGCTGTTTTTCGGCAGTGTTTTCAGTAATTGAGACAGGAAAGTGTGATTTAAATTGGGATGCTACCTTCAACTGCAGGGTCTCCTGGAGCACTCTCACCAGTGCTGCTTCCCTGGAGACTGAGCACAGACTGCAGTTGTGTCAGTAGTGATTTACCTGCTCTACTGTCTGGAGCTTTGACCTTGCTCAAGCTAGAAAAGCCACCTGTGCTCCACAGCAGTGACTCTGCAGCTTGTGATTCCCTCTGTGTCCTTTGGGCAGAGCCCAGTGGTTGGTTACATGCTGCTCCTTCTCATCATGGTTATATGTAGCCACTGAAGCACCAATGCAGAATGTTTGCAAAAGAGGGTAAATTTGTTGTTCTTGGGAACTCTACCCCTTCAATTCCACTGAGCAGAGGCAAGATAGGGAGCATTGTGGCCAGGGGCTGACTCACTCCAGCTGCTTCACCTAGGACATACTTGACAGCTCTCCTGGAAGCAGATGTCCACATTTCAGGACGATCATGTTTTTAAGCTTCACCCCCCATTTTTCTATGTGGAATTTCTGTAGTGATAACTTCTTGTTCTACCAAGTGTCCAGCTCTTATGTCAGGAGACAACTGAGTTTTTGTGTTGGTTTTTTTTTTTTTTTTTTTTTTTTTTTTTTTTTTTTTTTTTTTTTTAGTGGATCCAGAAAATAGTTCTTGGGTTTTTTTGCTTTTGCATAAGAAAGGTGCCCTTGTGTCCTAGCATTAGTTGTAAAAACACATCCCTCCAAACATTTAAATGACCTTAGTCCTTCTGGGATTTATTTCACTCTAGATCTATGCATTATTTACTGAGTTGCTCATTTGTTCCCAGGTCTGTAAATGAAGGAGAACTTACAATAACCAGGTTTTTGCTCAGTTTACAAGTGCTGGTGGTTTCATTGGGTGTTTTGGTTCAGCTATTTCCATCAGTCCGGCAGTGAGCCCTGGCAGGCTGTCACTTGTCATGCAGCGATCACTGTCCTGTGGTGCTGCACCATTGTGAGTTGGCATCAAATAAACTGGTCCCTTGAATTTTGGGGTGAGTGGTGGTCCTTAATTCATAGATGATGCTTCCTGATAGTTTTTTACAGCCAGTAGTTTAAAAGTGCTGAGATGTGCCCTGAGCTCTGTTATGTTAGAGCAGTGGGGGGATTAAGGAGATGGGCTGATTGCAGTTCTCCCTGCTCTTCCAGTCCCAGAAGACCCATGGGAAGTTGTGTTGCTCCTTGTGGTGTACAAAGGAGGCGCTTGCCAGAGGCTCAAATGGTTGGGACTGTAGTGTGGGGACTCTGCAAGATAGTACCGGTTGTCATCACAGAGAGGAAGTGAGATTCAGATGACCTGCAGTGTCTGTATCGTCACAGGAACACAGGGTGGTGTTGGCATGGAGGTGCAGGGAAGATAAACTTGCAGGATGATGTTGAACAGAGCCTAGGACTGAGGGGAGGCCACAAGTAGTGGAGATTTGGGAACCTGTCTGGGTGGAGATGTGCAGGGCAGTCAGTAACTCCTGGATTTTCCTTTGAGACAGTGGCATGGCAGAGACAGCATGAGCAGCCTGAGCTTTGCTGCCTGTAGAGAGGGTGGTTGTCATGGGCCATCTTCATGGGCAGCAGGGGATTCACAGTAGAGAAGGAAGAGTGAGGCATCTGATGTACTGCTGGGAGAGGAGAAAAGGCCTTCAAACACGAGGTAGGAGAGACTGGGAAAAGGGATATAGAGATGAAACTGTTGTGTAGTTTAAATCCTGCCAGGTTTAAGTGTGCTGCTAGTCTGATTTGCTGACAGTTGCATGCTGTGCTGTAAGGGGCCCCTTGGTGCTGATATTTTCCAGTGTACAGGATATGGTCTCTCTGCTAGGGAAGGACAGGGTGCTGGGGATGTTCCTGACCCCACTGTGAATGTTCAGCCATAGGTACTGTCTGTGTTTGATCCAGTATGCCCATCGTAATTCCCTAGTTTGGGTGGAATAGCTCTGATCAGCTGTATAGGAGTGCAGAAAAACACTCTGAAAGGTTTCTGTAGCTCTCTTTCCCATTCTTCTAAATTCAAAGCAGATGTCTGGACTCTCATCAGTATCTTAAAACAGAAGAAAAGTCACTGAGATTAAATTTCCAAACAGAGCGAATTCCCACATTAGTTAAATTTTCTAAATCTCTTAGATTTAGAAATCTGTCTGTAGATGATGAGGTAATATAAAGGGCATTTTTTTTTCCTCTGGGAAGTCGTTCCAAGAGACTGTGGTCCATGTTCCAATGGAAAAACTTATATATCCAAACCAAGCAGCCAATCTCTTGAGGCGTTGCTGTATTGAATGACAAATCAATGGCCCAGTGTCCAAAATTGTTTGTGGATTTTGAAGGTGATGTTTGTGACAGAATGGATTATATCTCATGGACCTAGAGAAAGAGCCCAGGAATAACTATTTCAAATCTTCCCCCTGCTCAGCTCTTTGACCACAGCTTTTAGTCATGCCAGTAAAACCAGTTGTGCTACTGTTGCTGCCCTGTTGTTTGCTGGTGTTGCTTTTGCAACTTGACTGTGTTGTACAGAACAGCTCATACGACCTGTGTCTGTACTAGGATTGTAGGGCTGGGGCGATGCACTTATGTTGCCAGTGCAGATGTGATCTTGCCTTGGGACTTGAAACGTTAACTGCTGGAATGGTAGAAGGAGATGGGCTTCTCGGGTGGATGTGGAGGTGTGCAGGTGGAATACAGCGGTCAGCATTTCATAAGCTAACTTCATGTTTGTCTGCCTGCTGGGAGTTTTATTGTTGCTATCCTGACCCAAAATACGTACCTGACTTCAAAACTAAGTTTGCAAATGTCTGCTAACTCTTGCCTGCTCTTGGGTGCCCAGTTCAATTGTGGTGGATGTTTCATGCCTTGAGGAATTAGAACTGCTCCCTGTCTGCCTGATGAGCTTTAGTCATCAGTCAGTGATGTGGGACATTGGTGCTTGTCTCTGGCTTCTCAATGTGTAATCTGAAGCGTTCTCCTTTTTTACAAATATACTAAGTTTACTTAAAGTATGCAAGTGCTTTTATGTGTCTTTATGAATCCAAAACATTATCTAAGCAAGTATTCAAAAAAACCTGGGTGAATTTTCCTACATTTTTTTTTTTGCACTTTGAGATTTAGAAGTTTGTCCTTCTCCACCTCCCTTCCCTCCTCCAAGAAAGACCTCATAGACTCCAAAGTGAAATAGCCAAAAGGTGTCACCACAGTGTTGGAGAAGAGGAAACTGATCAGGAAGCAAGATGGTGACACAGCTGGGGTATAAACTGTACCTCCAGTGTTCCCATTTGGGTCCCAAGCTGCCAGGTGTGGAAGGTCCAGCAGGAAAGAAGCCCGTGGGGATGTGCTGCTCAGCCCATTGCTGATTCCCTGCAGAGACATGAGATAAAGATTCATGCAGCAGCCACCATATCTCTGCTGCCTGTGGCATGGTGCAGAGAGCAGAGGAAAGGGCTCATCTCTTCCCCACTACAGTCCAGAGCTGCTGTGTTAGTGCAGGCTATCGGGGTAGCCCAAGGCTGTGATTCACTCCGGTCACTTTGTGCTGGATCAGCTGGTGCTGGATCGTGCCGCTTGCTTTCTTGCCCTTTTATGGGAGTGCATTTAGGTGTGTCTTGTTTTAAACTGTGTTGGATGCATTTATTTGTCTGCCATGCTTGCTGAGTGTTTACTGTTAGAGCAGATGATGGTAGGCTGTCTGCTCTCAGATACGTGGAGCTGCCTGCAGGCCTTTCAACACCACCCAGGTATTAAAGGACGGATGCTTTGAGTTCTTTGAAGTAAGTTTTGATGACCTCTTACAGAAAATACTTTTTTTTTTTTTAAATTGGGAAAATCTGTGTTGTATCCCAGAAATTAACAAGAGCTTTATTTACTGGGAATGATGGTGCCTTGAGACCTGCCTGTTGGAGGGAGGCAGGAGAATGGCTTGCTGACAGCCCTTAGCGCCTCTGGAAAGTACTCTGAGACACTACAAAGCAGCAGCAGATGACAATTGAGCTGAATATTGGATGGCACAAATTGCTTTATTGACAGTCTCAGGGAACCTCTGGAGTCAAATAAGCAAACTGGCAGAGCTGTAGCCCTAGGGCTGTGCCACTGTGTGTTTCTGCAGTGGGTTTGGGAGACCTGAGATCACTCTTTTTGAGGGCCTGTATAAAGTAGGGGGCTAAAAGCAGCAGCTGCTGACCTGGTATTTTCTTGGTTGAGGGCTGTGGGCCTCTGTGCTACTAGACATACTGGTGAGTTGAGTCCTACCTTGCTTGGAGCATAAAGCAAGACCTGTGCTGATGAAGAGACCTGGAATAGCTCTGTAGTTATCAGCACTGCAGCGTTATCTGGAATTTTGGATAGAGAGCTGCCCTTCCTGTGCCTCTGTGTGGAGCAGTGCCTGCCAGCTGGCTTCCCTGGCAAGGGCTGTGCTGCAAGATCGCAGCAATGGGGTGGCTGCTGACAGGACCCATCGCTGCTGCAGCAGCCCTGCATGACAGTCTCCCCGCTCCTGACGTTCTTCCTGGTCATCAGTGTGTGTTAGTTAAGGCAGAGCTTGAGTAACTGCTTCAGTGGGAAACTGGAGTGGGCTCTTCAGTGCTGTCAATCCAATGCAACAAGGGCTGGAATTCAATTCATTCTTCATTTGCCAAGCATGCCCTAGGTTTTCCTTTTATTCATCTCTCTAACGGACCCGTTGGATCTCAATCCATACACAATTTCAACTTTCCACCTCTGACCTTCAGCAGTTTCAGAGGCAGGTGGCACATCAGGGTTGATAAATGAATCCAGCATGGAAAGGAACAACACTTGGTCACCCCCAGCGGTTGTTTCCTCAATTGCTGTCCAAGCCACCACTGTAATCACTGTGCTAATTAGCTCTCCATTTCTATAAGCACAATGACACAAAGTCTTGGGAGGCTTAGCTCATCCTCCCCGTCTCATCCTGGGGGCGAACTGCAGGGTAACTGGCTATGTTTGCACTGTGCATGTGTTTCCTTTAATGTTTGAGTGATGAGTTCCCCATGCTCTTTCCGCCTTGCAGGCAGTTTGAAGAAGAGATGGATCCCTTCCTCTCCCGGGATCTGATTTATCCCTGGGGCACACCTTGGTAATTGCAGGCAGCACACTTCTCTGCACAGGGTGCTGTTGTGATGGGACTCTGGTGAGAGAGCTGTGAATGGTGACCGGCATTCACAGGCCCAGTGACTTTTCTTAAAAGCATCTCTCGGCTAACAAGGATCTGAAGCCTGTTGTCCTCTTGCTGGGGCTCTGCTGCCGTACCCAGCCAGGAGGAGGAGCTGGGCGAGCTGGCAGACAGGCGGGCAGGGACAGGGCTTAAGGCAGCCAGCTCTGGAGCTGGGTGAGCATTTGTCGGTGGTGGGTTAAATCCAGGGTGCAAGATGAATGTGAAAATGAAACACGGCTTATAAGAGCATGAGGAAAGTTCTCCCTTGGCATACAAATAGATTCTAGATGTTGTTAGCATGCTGCAAATGATGTTGAATTAAAAAAAAATGACACGGTTGAAGGCTCTGTTACTGTAATGGGAGAAAACTGCAGGAGCTGTTTGGAGAAGGTAAAGTGGTATGTTGGGAGAGGTTCGGATCCAGGTGCTTGGATTAGGAAGTTTTCTGTTTAGGAGACTTGACATGGAGTGGGCCGTTTCCTCTGCGCGCTGTTTGTAGCTGCCTCGCTGCTATAGAGTAGAATTTGGCGTGAATCCATGTGACAAGCGGAGGGTTGAAGGCTCGGGTGTGCGGAGCAGGCGCGGCAGCCGCCGTCCCTCCAGCAGGAGGGTTTAGTGATGGACCGCCGGGGTTGTAGTATGGAGAGTCCGGAACGGACGCTGTTGGTACTGCTGCAGATCACCGAACGTCGGTGCGGCACATCTGGGCGGTAGCGGCACACCGCGGCGCGGTCCCGAGCACAGCTGGAGCCGCCCTGCCGGGAAGTGAGATATGAGCGGGTTCAGCCGGGGGAAAGCGGCCGTTGTAGGGAACGCGCCGGGCACGAGCCGCGGTGCGAGGTTCCAAAAATTGCGCCGCGCGCGAAGCGGGCGCCAACGTGTTGCTTAAGGCGTTAGCAGTGCTGCCCTCACCACGCGTTCATCGAGCAGCCTCCCAACCCCAAGATAAGGACGGTTGCTGAGGCTTGCGGCGCGCCGCCGGTAGGGGAAAGCTCACCGCGGCCTAGGTCCGGGCGAGGGACGGCGCGCCGCGGAGCCCGCTCCCTCGCCGCACGGCTCGGGGGCGCGCTCCGCCCGGGCGCGGCACAGAGAGCGGCGTTTCCGTAGCGTCCCCGGCTCCGGTTTAAGGCTTTTTGTCGACTGTGGCGGCGCTACCCAGAGTGCTCCGCGGCAGACGGGCGGTTATTTGCATAGGGGGCTGGCCAACCGCGCCGGGCGGCGGCGGCGACGGAGCGCGCCCCCTGCCGGCCGCCCGCGGCGCTGCCCGGCCCCGCCAGCAGCCGCGTCCCTGCACGTGCATACGTATATAGAGAGAGATATATATAGGGTAAATGTACGTGCGGGGTGTGCACCGTCTGCTGCGCTGTGGCAGCCCTGGGGACACCGCCTCGGAGGCCTGCACGGCTGTCCATAACACTCCTGGGGTTACTAACCTCTGCGCCTCACGAAAAACCTGCGGAGGGCTGTCTCATACAGAGCTATCACGATCTATAGGGTCTTGCCAAGCATTCAGTATACAAGCAATGCAGTATATTCAGCATGTGATTTTAGTGGTTTTTTTTGTTGTTGGTTTTTTTTTTGTGTTTTTTTTTTANTTAAATGGACTTAATCAGTGTGGGGTTTCAGATCTGTGACCTGTCTTGAAGCTTCTGTCAAACAAAGTGCCTTTCCCAGGGTTTCAGTTATATCATGAAAGTGTTTGGTTTAATTTCTGCAAGTAAATAATTAGCAGCTGTTAGTGCACACCATTTTCTAATTATAAGTGTAATAATTACAATTAATTAGAAATGTTAGCTGCAGCAAATATTGAAACTGTTATGTACATGGTATGTGTACATTGCACATATATATGTAGGAATTTAGCATTGAGCGACAATTACAGTTGTTGGCTCTGCCAAGTTCTTGGCAGGGAATTTTGGCTTGTAAATGTCACAGGGAGCAGTAATTTGGGGCTTTTCTGTTCTGTAAACCACTCAGCTTGTTTGTCAGAAGCCGTGCAGGGAAGAGCTGTGTGCACTGCTGCAGCCCTGTCACCCCAGCGAGTGGTGCCGATGGTGGGGTGGGAAGGGACCCTTCTCCCAGGGGAGCGAGCGCCAGCACTGCCGCCTCTTGGGTGCGTTGGCTGAGGCCGGGGGTGAAGGGCTGTGCACTGAAACACCGTCTGTCCTGTGTTTGCAGGTGGTTCTTCTGGGGATTGACATCCTTTCAGCGCTGGTGTCCCGCTTGCAAGATCGATTCAAGGCACAGATTGGCACAGGTAAGGGGTCTTTGTGTGTGTGTGGGGGTGTGACCACCACTCTGGTGCGATCCCCTCTGGCTGCTGTATGCAAAGCCTTCTTTGTCCTCAGGAGAGCCCTCAGGAGGCTCTTGGTGGTTTCAGGCTCATCCCTCCATGGGGCGAGGGGAGAGGAGAGGGGCTGTGCCACTGTGACAGTTTCCTTCTGAGGGATTTGGATGTTCCTATTTTCTTTCCTCAGTGCTGCCAAGTTTACTTGATAGACTGGGGGACTCTAAGGACTCAGTGAGGGAGCAGGATCAGACCTTGCTGCTAAAAATCATGGAACAAGCCGCTAACCCTCAGGTATGCTCGACAGCCCTTTGGGTGTGAGAGAGACTGGCTGCTTAAAAAGGATAACCCTCTTCTGTCAGACAGAGGGTTTTCTCCGGTGGCTCTGTCTGAAATGGCTTCATCTCCTTATGCCTTATTGTTCGCTTCATTTGAGAATGCTGTTGTGTGTCAGGATACTCATGGGAGTGTCACTGTCAGTGGATTTCCCAAGGATGGGATGGGTGGATGTCAGAGTAGTTGTTCTGGGTCCTTGGAAGGTACTTGCTTTCTGTAAGTAAAAGCGTTGTTTTAGCTACTGAGGAGTTACTGTGAAGTCAGCACAGCACAAAGAATTAGTCAGATCTAAAAATGTCTTTTTACTTCTTGTCCTGTTCTGTTTGGATGGATATAAAGCTTATACTTAAGCTCTAGAGATGTTATGGTGTATGTCTGCTGGAAGAAAGAATCTGTCTCTTCCCTCACCTCATTTTTTTCCCGTTTCACCTTCTTTTCTGTCTTCCACAGTACGTGTGGGACAGGATGCTAGGAGGATTCAAACACAAGAATTTCCGGACGAGAGAAGGGATTTGCCTCTGCCTTATTGCAACACTTAATGCGTAAGTCAGAACCTCCTGCAAACCGATGTTATGTACAGAAGCCTGCTGTGTGACTCACACCGCTGCTCTTTTGTTCTTTATTCCCAGATCTGGAGCTCAGAGTTTAACACTGAGTAAGATAGTGCCACATATATGTAACTTACTTGGAGATCCAAACAGCCAGGTAAGCTTTTTGCTGTGAGTCACGTCTAAAGGTTGTGCCGATTGCCTTGTTGGTAAGCGGGGCTCTGTGTTCTGGCTGGTAAATCAGCTAATTGTGCTGCTGGTGGTGAACTCTGAACAATGCTGTTCATTAAGAGCCCTTGGCTGGTTTTGAAGAGGTGTGATTTGAAGTATGCCTAAACCAACATATCAATTACTGCAGGAGTTCAACAGAACAGCACGAATCTGCAGGTGAGGTGAACAGAGCAGGAGGCCTTTGTGGGAAGGGAACTCCTGTGCCTTACAGCCGGAATGCAGGGGAGGCTGCAGGGGTCCCTCTGGGCTCGGTGCAGCACCCTTCACCTTCCGAGAAGAACCAGTCTGGGCAGGGAGGGCAAATGGGACCAGTTGGACTGCCTGGCTATGTGCGCTACCAGAAGTCGTACAGAGGGATTCTGAATAATGGATGGAGGGAAGGCAAGCTGTATGGGAACCTTAAATCAATGATGCAAGCCAAATGAAAATACACGCTGAAAAAAATCTGTCACTTCTATGTGCTTTTTGTCCTCCCTTGGGCAGGAGCTAACCTGAAATTAGATGCAAGCATGGGAGGTTAGGGAGAAGACGGGGTGGGGAAGCAGGGTTCATACTTATGTCATGTAACGTTTACTAGCAGTTCTTTGATATCCCTCTTGCCCTCCCAGCGTGGGTGACACGTATGTGATCCAGGTCCGGAGGGGGTGTTTAGCTGGAAGGAAGCGTGGGGTGGCCAACTGGGAAATGGGTTTACATTGGCTCTGGGGAGTTGGCCATATTCTCCTGGCTGTCAGGGGCTCCCCGAGTGTGAAGCACCCTTCCCTTGCTGGTTGTGCCAGTGCAGGAGGAGAAACATGTATCCCAAGAACTTTCTAAGGATGTTTAGTGTTCAGGGTCCTTTGTAGTTCTGAGCTGCAACTGAGCAAGCCATTGCTCTTCAAGGGGATACTGGGTTCAGGACTTGGACTTGCTGCACAGACAGACAGCTTGGTCCTGCCACTGGTGAGCAACTGAATGAATTGGAAAGTTGGTGAAGGCACTGTTTTCCCTCCTCACTGCCTCTTCCGTGTACCTGACACAGCTCATTATCCCAGTACCAGTACCCAGCTGCAGGGGGAAATGAGGCTCATCTCTTGCCCCTTCTCCTGGGTCTGGTTCCTCATCCCCAGAAAGCCCATGCCCAAACTGATCTGGCACAAATCGCTGTTAAAGTGGCTCCTGGCTGAGGAGCGCCTGTCCTGGGGCAGGGGCTGCTCCTGGGCTCCCCTGGGGCTGCTTCTGCACTGTCAGTGCCTTCTCCTGAGCTCTGGGAGACCTGATGCTCGGTCAATGCTGCCCTCTCTTGGTGAGAGGTGGTGGAGAAACACAGGTCCAGGTCAAGTGCAGTGTTTTTCCCTTTTGTTGTGGACATGGAAGTTACTGCCCTTTTCAGAAAGAGTGGGTTTGTTGTTTTCAACTAATGCATAACGCAGTGAGCATCTGGTATAACAACAGTATTTAAACTATGACTATTTTCTCAAAAAAGAAAATTGAGCATTAAGGCTTTGTTTCTGCTGTGGTAGACTAATATGATAGCAGGGGCTCCCTGCCTTACCCAATACGGGGTTTACCCAGTCCCACAACCCTGCCTCTGATTAACTGCATGCACCCAGGCAATCCTTCCATATCACACAGTGAGGACCTCCATGGTTAGCTGCACTGTGTGCCACGGCTGGAGGGGACGTGGTGTCAGGCTGGGGGTATGGCAGAGCTTGTTGGCATGTCCTGGCTGCCGTGCCCCTGCGGCTGGCGTGTGGGTCTGGGCCCCGGGGCGGGCAGACTCGCTGCGGGCAGAGATGCAGGCGCTGCCACCTCTCCTCCCTGGCTGTCGGAGGCAGGGAGCGAGGCTGGGTTAGGGTCTGCATGCTCAGAAACTGGGGACACGAGAGACCCTCCTGAACTGTGCCCAGACGTCCTGCATGGTGGTGTATGGCACTGATGGGCAGAGAGGAGAGAGGCAACAACCTGAGTAAGGGCTGGCGTGAGTGAAGGCAGCAGTTTGGAAACTGGCAGTGACCTGCCAAATGAGAACACTGCGGAGCAGGAGAACAGGGTGAGATGAGCACGAATCAAGTGTTAGACTTTTTTTTGTTAGGAAGCAGGGCACGTGTGCCTGCCCTTTGACTCCCACCTACAGGTGATTCTAACTTGTGCCCACAAAATACCCTGTGTCTAGTCCTGATGTGTGTGGCTGCTTGGGTAGCTGCGGGGCCATCTTCTGAGAAGTGCATAGGTCCATAGGTATTTCTGTAGACAGAGCAGATAGTTTACCTTCTCTGCCTGCTGCGTCTGATGGAGGAAGGGCGTTCACTACAGAAAGGTGACACTTTAATCGGATTTGTGGCTCTTCTGTTGGGTGGAGGGAAGGATGTGCTCAGCAATTTCTTGCAAATCAGTTTGGAAAACATGCAAAATTCATGGTGACTCAGGTGATTGATTACTTCTCTCTCCCTCCATATTTTGTTGTCAACACAGAAATTTGTTTGTAAGGCAGCATTTAAAATCAGTTTGTTTTATAAGATACTACGAACATAATCTCTATTTATGTGTGTCTCCTTGCTTTTTTGATCCAGTAAATGTACCTGTTGCACGATTGCACACAATGGATGGGCTTTGGCAGAGGCAGCTGAGCTCCCTGTGTGTCCCCCTATGTACAAAACCTTTCATCTCATGTTTTGACTGCCTTTTCAGTTAAATTAGACCTGCTGATACTGCTAATATCTGAAATGCAGGGATGGAAGTTCCTTCATGAACTCTGTGGTAACATGTATAGTGGCAACTGTTGTTGCTGAGAAATATGCAAACTTCTTTCTCCGAGGTAGGGCAGGGATTTATCTATTTAAATTATAAAGGTGATTGATTTCTCTCATCGCATTCAGGTTCGAGATGCAGCAATAAACAGCCTTGTGGAAATTTATAGACATGTTGGTGAACGTGTAAGGGCTGATCTCGGTAAAAAAGGATTACCCCAATCTCGGTAAGTTACAAATGTCGTTATGTCTTCACTACTTTGGGCCTGGTTTTATTCCCTTCTTTCCTTTAGGAGGCTTCAGGAGCTGCATGATTGAACCTTTTCCTGGGATCAGGGTGTGTTTGTTTTTGTGGGTTTTTGTTGTTGTTTTGGGGGTGTGGTTTTTTGTGGTTTTTTTTTTTTTTTTTTTTTTNCATACACTTACTCAGGTTGCAGTTAATGTGGTTCCTGTACCTTTGCCCAAGTATGCCACAGCATCTTTGGAAAACCAATAAAATTATTACGGATGTGAAGTTAAGAGATGATGAGATGTGATAAAGATCTGCTCCATTGGACTTGTGACATGAATGGGAAGAAAGTGTCAAGGCTAAAAACAAATGTTGCGTGAAGCTGTTTGTTGTTTTTGTGGTATTTCTGCAAATAGTTAAGACAGACAAAGTAGTAATGAACTGGAAATGTATCTACAATTAGACATGTCATCACCAGTAACATAGTATTTCCAATTGTATTTCTTATTTTTCTGTGATATCAGTTGCTTCTCAGTTTTTCTTACCAGCCTTTGCATGTTGTGACTTATTTTTTTTCCCCTCAAATTTTAAAATAACTGCCCTCCACATGGACATTTTTGACAGTGCTCTCAATGACCTGAGTAAAGCAAAATTTCACAGAATGTTTTGAGTCAGAAAGGACCTTCAAAGATCAGCTAGTCCAACCCTTGTGCCATGGGCAGGGACATCTTTCACTAGACCAGGTTGCTCAAAGCCTCATCCAATCTGACCTTGAGCGCTTCCAATGGTGGGGCATCCACAGCTTTGCTGGGCAACCCGTTCCAGTGTCTCATCATTCTCGCTGTAAAAAAATTTCTTCCTTGTATCCAATCTAAACCTACTCTCTTTCGGTTTAGAACCACTGTCCCTTGTCCTGTCACTACAGGTCTTGGTTAAAAGTCCCGCTCCATCTTTCTTGTAAGCCCCCTTTATATATTGAAAGACCACAATAAGGTCTCCCGGGAGCCTTCTCTTCTCCAGGCTGAACAGTAATCCCCCAGAAAACCTGAAACTGAACCCAGAATTCCGGTGTCCATAAAGGGGACTGCCCCGAGGCAGCAAATACAGCTGAACCTGCTGCCCAGACCCATTCCCTTTTCCTTACTGAATCATCCACGCAGGAGTATCAGGCAGCACTAGTCCTAAAATTTTGCTACAGTTGCATGTTTCCTGTGACCTGCATTTTGATTTCAAAGATCCAAACTGAAATTGGTGGGGACCAACTGTGCAGCGTATGTCACAGTCCATTGCTGGTTTATATTTTTGCTTTCTTCAAATCGAGTATGGTGTAAAGTCTCTCCTTAAAACTGGCTTAGTTTAAATCTAGGGCTTTTAGAGTGATCAAGTTTAAAATGTATTTTTGTGAATGCATGAATATTATCAATGCTTTTAGCACTATGCTGCTTTAGCACTATGCTGCTTTTTGGCTATTTGCAATTTGATGATTTATATGGTCATAGGAAAATTTGTCCTATAACATCTTAAATTAGAAGATTCCTAAAAATGAAGTTCAATTGTTAATGGTGTATTTCTTTCTTTAATTTTCAAACAGGTTGAATGTAATTTTTACAAAATTCGACGAGGTCCAAAAATCTGGAAACATGATCCAGAGTTCAAGTGGTGAGTAGAAGTACTTGCATTCTCTTTTTGTGGTGTTTTTTAGCAATTTTCAATTGGTGAGGCATTCAAATGGCCACAGAGCAAGAATTCTGTTAGGGAAGACAAGTGTTGGATCATCGTTCAGAAATACACACGTAGCTTTTGCAGAAAATAAATTGATGTTTAGTTTGTCTAACTCTGTCTTCCTAGTAGCATCAGAAGGAGAATGAAGCTTAAGTTTCAAGAACAGAAGGTCGTGTTAGAGCTGTCCTCCTTTTCCTCTCGCGTGTCATTAGGGAAATACATCTTTTGTTTTCAAGTCCATGTGCATCTTTGTTTAAATTGTTCATAAGGTAAATCAAATAGTAATTTAAGAGAAGAAACCTTTTCAGTTTAATGCCCTATATATCACAGAAAGTATACATAATAGTGTAGTAGTGTTCCATTTAAAGCTTATATTGTTTAGGGATTGTTTTGCAGCTTCTAAGTTTGCATACTTGTGTTTATAACTGATAGTCACAGCCCTTATTCAGAGCCTTAATTCTGTTTTTTTCCTGTCTGCGACTAGTATTTTGCTTGCTTTAAAAACAAATGTCTATTACTGCTTTTCTTATAGATAAGTTTATGAGCTAGAAAGTATTTTTAATAAGTAACACTCATCTTTAGGGGTAGATTATTGATGAGGGAATTAGTCTTTCTGCTAACAGCCAAGCAGAGCAGAGATGGAGAACTTGGGTTCAGTGCTGTGGGTTCCTATCAAGCTCACACCCTCTGCAAGGCCGAGAGCAGGAGAGGTGATGTCCCCAATCTCTCCCACCACGCTCTTGGAAACCAGGAGAGCAGAGTGGTCTCTGCTCTTTTAAGTTGGAAAAAATCTTTTTCACTTCTAGGAATCATTCTTCTTGCTGTATCCAGTTTAAAATACAAAAACTTAATCCCTGCAGGGAATAATAAAATGGACCTGTGATGGAATGGGTTAAAACTGTGCTTTTGCATAATGTGGGGAAATATTGGCTGTGTAAATAAATGAGGCTTACAGTGGCAAAAAAGTGGAGTTTAGAAACAAATACCCTTGTACTTTTTAAAAAAGGAGGGAAGTAAATATCTAATCCCTTAGCAAACATCTTTAAAGTTTACAACCTCCATGTGTTCTGAAATCCAGGCTCAAACTGAAACAAGCTGATCCAACTTTTCTGCTTTCCACTTGGCTAGGTTGAGGTAGATTTTTGTTTGTTTGTTTTGCTAGTAGTGGAATAAAATGGGTTTTCAAAAAAGAAAAAGCTATTTTGATGCATCGTTATACCGTGCACATTGTTGTCTGGAGTTCGAGGAGACGTACTTGTGCTCTGTGGTGAGATGTGTTGCTACATGGACATTTTAAATAAAAACTAAAGGAACTAGAGAGTTAACTGAAATTTGCAACGTGAGTTTTATTTGTGCAGTCATTTTTGCATGTATATGTCCCAGAACAGTGCCAGAGACATCGCTGGCGAATCACTGGCTTTTGAGAGGTAGTTCTGATCTCTAGACTGAGCATCCTAGTGCGTGCTGTGATGTGATTCAAGGCTGCTGGCACCACTGAAGATATCAAAAGGAGCAAGATGGAACAATGGGGATGACCTCTTCTGGGCTGACAATTGTTAGAGTGCCGTCTCTTTTCAAGAAAACAAACCATCTGCTCTAAAATTTCTAAGGAAGGATCCTTAAGAACATTTTTTTTTTTTTTCCCCACAAGTGCAAGTAAAGCATCTGTGTGTGTTAGGCCTGCTAGTTTTAGGCTTCATTGAAAATTATTTTTTTCTTTTGATTCCCCTTCCTCTGCCACTGTTTAGGTGAATTTGAAGATTTAACTTTCTTGCATATTCAGTGCCTGAGACCTTATACATCCGATCTCATGTCCTTGAGTTCATTGACTGGCTTTTTGTGCTTCCAGACACAAGTACTCCTCTCTTCCTCACTCTGCTTAACCCGATCTGCTGATGTCTCGCTGATGTGTTGTGGCTGGATGCAATCCCCAGAGCCACCTGTGTTAGCATTTCTCCTCTGTTGAAGCTCCTGTGTGGGCACTGAGACTGAGAAGTAGCCTGGGGAAAAGGGAGTTGGGGAGAATGGAGGAGCGTTACGGGATCAGAGACGACGGCGTGGAAAGGATGGGATCTCCCACTGCTTTGCCAGGACCTTTTCATCTTCTCTAACAATAAAAAAAGTCTGTAGTTGCATGAGTTAATTTTAAAATAGTTCTCATTTGTGAAGCTAATAATGAGAACATTAGTTTATGAATCTTTTTTGTGTGTTTTGAGAATTAAAATTCATTTTCCCATAGTGCTATAGGCTGGTTTGTTGCTCCTTCCTCACCCTCCAGGCACAGCACAAATACGGCACACACGCTCACCATATCTAATATGTCAGCAGCTCTGTGCAACTTCCACTTTATCTTTTTGAGGTTGTATAAGCCAGTGGAGAAGGCTTATCTTCACCCACGGTCACAAGTTTGTTATGGCCTAAAGACAAGCTAAGTCTGTCGGGTTTCTTGTGTCCCTGACACCTCCTGCAGCTTTCGAACAAAGGTGAGACTTTCAGCAGCTGTCAAAAACACCAGGAAAGATGATGATAAGAATATTGCACATCCAAAAGATTTGCCTTTCTCAGGAAGTAGCTGTCTCAGCCTTGTTAATCCTCGGAGTCTGGCAGAGTATGGTATTGATTACAGGGGATGTCTCTCTATTACCATTAGTACCACTCCTTTTAGGTTGAAATGCCGCCAGGCGTTGCCTGTACCGGTGATAAGTGTGAACACAATACTAACGCTTTAACCTTCGCGTTCCAGGGCCTGGATCAGATGATTTCAGGCAATGTGGTGGAGTTGTATTGTGTCTTAAAGCTCACATTAGTCCCTCTCTGTAGCTAGCGTGTACTATTTCTAGCTCTACGCAGGCTGCAGGAGTGTCCCAGAGGTTTTGGGAGGCAGACTGGCAAACGTTCCCACATACTGCAGTCTTTAAGCCCTCGTCAGTGTAAAATGGCACTGCGGCAGGAGCGGCGTCAGTTCCCTGGCGATGGGTTTCTGCCCTGAGCTGCTCCCCGTGTTGGGTGCGTATCGGCTGCAGAACGGACCCGGCTGAAAAATGACATGCTTCCTCCCTTGGGGAAGGGCTTTCTGTCGTTTTGGGTTAAGGCGTGCCTCTGTAATGGAAAGGTTAGCTGAAGCTATATTGTGACTTCTCAGCTCACTAGCAAACATAAAATCTAACTTTTTTTTTAATATGGTATTATGGGTGAATATGGTGAATCCATACTTCTGTGGTGGGTAACTCAGGTGGGTAACCAAGAGCAAACTGTTGGCTAAAGCATCACTCATAACTCAGCCCTGGCCCAGGAGCACTGGAGTTGTGCTAATTACAACAAGACTTGTCAAACGTGACTTATCGCAGAACATAGCGGTACTGGGCAGGTGGGAAAGCAACTGTGGCTTCTGAAATGGTGAAATACAGCAAAAAAAGTGGTCAAAGAATAAGGATGACTAAAACTGGTCTCTTAGCTCTGAGACTACTGTTTGGGGTAAGAGTTTCCTCTACCAGCTCACCGAGGAGTCAAGTAAAAGCAAGCAATTGCAACAGCATTATTTGTATATCAGGAGTAATTTGGAGATTAGCGAGTATGCTGTAAGTTGTTAAAGATTTCCCAACTAATGGCTCCCAAGACATGAGCGAATAGAAATCAGTCTACTAGAAAAAGCGCTTAAAATAATAGTGCATTTTCTGATCCCATGAATAAATCTAATGAATCAGCTCTAATCAGAATGTGAATTTTTAAGTCTACGAAAAAAATTAATGTCTTATATTTCCTTATCTTTCTATACCGTGGTCCATTAGGGCTTCTTTGAGTTTATCTTGAATTGCTTGATTATTTTTTTGGCTAGGCTTTGTTTTTATCGTGTAGTAATACAAGAATCAAATGCGTAGTGGGGTGGGGGAGGTTTGCATAGTAATATGAGGTGTTTCATTAAGTCAGAGGGAGGTTTTGGCATGCTGAAGTATGCTGCTTGTTGCTAGGCAGCAGCCCTTATAGCTAGAATATGAAGTTAGAATCCACATTGGATTTCTCGATGATTCTCAGTGCATCTCTGTTTTGTTATTTGGCATATAATTAGTCAGCCTCTTGAAGCAAAAATTATAGTTTTTCCCCCGTTGGGCTTTCAGCATGCTAATTATTTTTTGTGTAACTGCTTTTGCTAATTATGCAGATGCCTTATTCCCCTGGGACAAATACATTTGCAGCATGAAAGAGCCAATAATTGCCAGCTAGTCAGCTGCTGTCTTCGTGTGGCATTGTGCGATGATCTTTAGTTGGATGTGATGCAGAGAGAGGCTATTGGACATAAACAGAGACTCCAAGAAATTCATGCTGCACGGGTTTCCTTGGTATTATGTCTGGAAGGACCTGAACACAAAGCGTACAGTTTTTCCATGGATTTTAATTGACTGTGGATCAGACCTGGACTGCGGAAGACTTTATAATCAAGATTCAGGACAGATTAAGAATGAAATAAGTGATCTACTGAGCGATGCAGCTGATAGGAAATGATGACCCAAACCAAAGCTATTAGTAACCAAAATGTTTTTGTGTGTTTATGGTCTTTATCATTGCAATATCATAATATGACATTCTTTAATGTAAAGCCTCCTTCTTTTACATGTCACACAATTTTTGGGAGACACTTCTAAATTGGTGCGTGCTGGCACGCTACGGTGGTGTGCCACTATGGTACCTGTGGGTAGGGAGGGCATTGAACTTTCTTGTCCACGCTGAGTTTGGACTTTGCTCAGGAGAACAAGATTTTAGGGATAGTGGAGGTGGCAGTGGTCTTGGGCTGCAAAGAAACCAAAGCAGGAGATCTTAGAGCCAGAAGTCTGGAGCTGAGAACTTGCCCACGCAGATACCTGCACAGAGTAAGGTGAGGGGAGGATGCAATTTCAGTAGTTGCCTGTGTCAGTTAGTGTTCTAAGAGGTTATTTAAAACAATGCTAAAGTTGCAGATGTGATAATTCCAGTTACTGAAAGCCTATGAAGAAGGAGCAAAGTTACTCTTGAGTAGAGCTACTTCTGTATTTGAGATATTGTTTAAGGTAAATATGCTATTTGTTGAATGAATTGTGTTTATGATGAAGTTGACAACTTGGAGGCGATTAGATGGAAAATAGAACTAGTCTAGAATCCTGTGTTTTGCTGGTAATAAAACAGTGTCACTGAAATGTTATTTTGATATTTATTATAAGGAGGAAAAATCACCCACGTTTGCAAGCGTTGCCATGCGTCTGTGGGTGGGATATTGTTTGTTTGTCAACACACATCCAAGCACCAGAATTACAGACTGGAAAGAGGGGTGACTGTCTGGGATAACACAGAGAGGTTTTGAACCAACAAACGCTGCACTGTGATTTTCTGCATTCATACCTCCTTGTGCAATTTAATTTCCTTTATGGCTTGTTCTCTATGAATACTGGTTTCAAGCTGAAAATGAAATACAAAATGTATTTCATTGACTCAGCATTCCTGTGGCATAAAAAAGCAAGGAAATACCCCTTCACCTGCACGGGGGCTGAGAGAGCAGAGCAGCGATGTCTGAGTGATACCTGAATGAGTACGATTAACTGATAGTACATCCTTGTGGAAGGTATAAATGGACAAGACGAGCTCTGCTCCCTTTTCTGTGACACAACTTCGTAAATTATCGTATTACTGCCTCCTGGACTTTTAAACTCCCCAATTGAGAAGGGAGGGATGTGAGCAAGCAGGCATAGGAGGACACATGGCGCTGAGCTGGATGCTGAGCAGGCTTTTATTTTGGAGGAGAGGTGGCAATCATCTGCTAGGTCACACAGAGAAGTCGTTTCAGAGGGTGGAGAGTGAGCTGGTGGTTAAGTTGCTGAGAGACATGTACTGTGGGGCTGCTCCCGGAGCACAGTGCTCTTCCCCAGCATCTCACGAGCACTGCAGATAATGACTACGGGGAAAGGTAGGTGCTAATGAATGTGCCACAGGGATGGACGTGTTGGTTTGCTTGTGTCTGAATATTTGCCTGTTAAATTTCTTTTTAATTGTGTGAAGAGACTGAAGCAATCTTGCAGTACAAGTGGAACTTTAAAAAAATAGCCTGTAAACATCTGTAGCCTGGTGGCATCAAGCTCAATTTAAGCTTCTATAAAAAAAAAAGATAGATGATCTGTTTTATGGGGTTAAGGGGGAGGATGTATGTATAAGGGAACAGAACAGGTTGCGAGAGATGGACAGGTATTTTCAGACACCCTTCCTGGTCTGTGATGTTTTTGAGTGATTGCCGAGGGTTTCATTTCCTAACTGTTTCCTTTTGCAGCATCAGCTGGGAAGATTATTTAAATTAGTTATAAGTACTTTTGAATTAACATTGAATCACAATTCCAAGAATGTGCCAAATGGAGAGATATCACTGGCTTTTCTGCATTTTTGTTTTAGCTGTGTTTCTGTAACAGAAAGGATATCTGTGGAAATTGGAGAGGCTGGAGGGGACTAGGTGAGATGGAAGGGCAGAGGAGCTCTGTATCTATTCATCTGTGAAGAATTAATTTACAGGATAGAAGCATGTGTTGCATTTATTTTTGGTACATGAGAAGCCTGTGCCTTTCATCTTAGCTTTCAGAGAAAATGATTTCTGTTAGCCATCTTTGCAAAAGCTGCATCTTTTTTTATTTTTTCTTCCCCTTCTCTCCATTCAGTGTACCTGTTGTCCTCTTTAAACTGTTATGCTGTGAATATAGTAGACTGAATTTAGGAAGTCTGAGATTGTTGGTATCTGAGTTGTATAGACCTTGGTTTTGCATTGATACTTACTGTCTCAAGGTGTGAGTTAATTGGCAGCTGTTTTTGTAATGGATTAGAAGGTGGAAATCACCTGGGCAAATTGAATGCTGTGGAATTGATACTACATGTGATGGTACGTGCCATTTTTTACAGGCAGCTCTTCATTTTAGAGGCTGGGATCCTTTTGGAATATTACGGTTTCACAATGCTCTTCCAAGGCAATTATTACATGTATTTTCAGAGGACACAGGGAATGCGTATGTGTGGTGTTACTTGTGAACAGCCAGTAAATGGCTTCCAGCTCCAGGAACAAAATACCAAAACCTGTCTAGGCTGGTTCTACTTCTCATCCCAAACTACATCACCTGTCGCTGGACGGTGTCACCATCTACAGCTGAGAGACCTTTTCACTCTAGCTCCTCCTGTCCAGGTCAAAAGAGGACTTGAGAATAATACTTTTTTCCAAAGTTGGAATTGTGTTGAACAATTAATGTACTTAGCTGCTTATTAAAGAAAACAAGCACATATTTGTTGTTGTTAATGAAGCATGATAATTTTATCATGCTGGGAACTTCTCAGCTTTGAAAGATCTGCTGGTGGAATGAAGAGCCTGGGGCCGTAGTCCAGCTGGTCTCATCTGCTGGGAAATGTCTGACCTCCAGGTCACCATTGGTTGTCCAAACTGGGGTAGTAGCAAATGTCAGAAGAAAAATCATAGAATCATAGAATGGTTTAGGTTGGAAGTGACCTTGAAGATTATTGAGTTCCAACCCCCCTGCCATAGGCAGGGACACTTCCCACTAGACCAAAAATAAGTGTGTAAGTTGTTAGTGCTATTGTGTCTTCTGGGTTTAATCCAAAGTACCTTGACCCTAGGGATTCCCTTGCAAAGAAGCAGTAGACCAGAGTTACTTTGGCTGTGTGTGTATCATCACTTTCATATCAACACAGAAATATTCTTTTGGCAAAGCTTTGGTGTTACCAAGCAGAACCGCTCTACCACTGTATTTCATAGTATTTGCAACAGACATGCATAAAATGAAGGCTAAAGGAGTGGGCAGCTAAATGATGAGATGATGCTCTTTAGTATGGACCTCATGAGCAAAAGATTAATGTGCATAATTCTGTTAACGCTGATGCAGGTTAAATGCACAAATATCCTGCACATCTGGAGATGAGCTGCTTTATGCAGAGCCTATTCTCTTCTTCCCATTGGTAAAAGTACCATGTGGATCTGAGGGACCTCAATGGTTGTTTTGGAGAACATATGAAACTTGGAACACGTTGCAAGGATGAATCTACAGTCTGGTGTCGGTAACAAGAATTAGAATGAATTGGAAAAGATCCTACACCCTTCCCATGGAAACTGCAGTAACATCTGGTAAAGCTGCAGAGGTGATCATATTTCAGTAATGCGTAGCAGTCTTGCTGTTTTTTCTGCTGTGGGCTTTTCCTCCGATTTCTTTCGTGTCTTTCTGTGTCAGGTTGGTTTCATATGTAAAACAAAGCCTCGAATCTGCAGTGGTCATTGTCTTTAAAAAACTCTGGACCAGTTTCCTGGTATCTTCTGTGCTGCTTTGCCCAGCTGTCTCTCCTTCATAGATCATTTGTGCGAAGGAGCTTAGGGGTCACAGCTGGAGCAATATTAATTCTTATGATATTTTCCTGTGATAGGACTAACTAAATCTCAAGTTTTTGATCTGTTAGCTTTGTCATTTATTATACACAGCATCTTTCAGGGGCAAATTTATCAATAGGATGGTTCATACACATGCCTGTACACACACATATCGGTCATTATGAACATACCAGTGATTTTAAGTCAGCCTTTTAATTCTCAACAGTTCTCTGAGAGACAGGAGTACAAATTACTCAAATATCCTAAAGAAAGGCTGGCACACTAAGGACAACCTGGTGTGAGTAAAAAGTATCCCATAGTTGCATATTCTGCAGATTTGTGACGCTTATTTGGGTTGTGTTTGCTTATGTACTTGACACATTCTGTCTTTAGTGCTTGTTGGGGAAGCACAGTGAAGTACTTCAGTGAGCACAAGTGAAGGTATCACATGCTTTCTGCTGCTATGGAAAGAATTACAAAAGTGTTCTTGACGTAGGAAACTTTGCCTGAGGTTCACAAATAGTTCGGTCTCCAGAAAAAGTGGTGGAGGGGTGGGGGTCTTCCTTCCCCCTTTTTGTGCACTAGCTGGTTGCTGGGTTCTTGAGAGTAGTCGCCTGATACTTCTTATAAGTGAATGCTCTGGGCTATTTTTATATAGAATCACTGTCCGAGTTAGAATTAAATTGCTGTCTTTAATCAGCAGCCTCAGCAATGGCCAAAGACTGCTTGGGGGGGGAGATGAAATGTCTTGCACATCTTGTGGAGCACTTTGAATTCCTGTGCTGGTGCTCTCATTTACGTGATGAGATTTGTTTTCAGGTTGAGCGTGTAACAAGTGAACTGAGTTTAGCTGCTGTAATTAGCAGCCTCTGAGGACAGCAGTGACCCTAAGGTAATTGGTGAACTACAGGATAGGCTTTTAGGGGCAATAAGAGTACACAAGAAATGTGTGTTTCTCCTGCTGGTGATGAAGAACATCCCTGCCCTTGCAGAACAGTGTGTGTACAGCATAACCACAGCAGCTGCAGCTTCTATAACCATAAGATTTTATTGAGGTGTCTAGACTGAAGAGCACCTGGTTGATTTCTGAAGAACCTGAGAACAAGTGCTTGCAGGCTTGAAGGTCTTCTCATATGTAGTCACTTTTCATATTCAAATCATTCACTGGATAAGATTAGACTACCAAGTCCATTTCTGAGAAAGACACACTAATACCAATGGTGTATCCAGTTTTAACATACAGTGGTAGAACAATAACTGCAGTTACAGCCATGTGAGTCGGGGGCATGAAGAGGTCCATTTTTTTGAAACGCAGGGGTGGACAAGTGCTGATTTGTTACGCCAGTAGGAAGTACAGTTAATGCATTGTCTGTGCTTGGCCCTGGTCTGCCCAAGTTGCCCCCCTCCTTCATTATGTTTGGCTGAAGTATTTTGTTTGTAACTTATAGTGATGTGAAATAGAGCAAACCCAAACTATAATAAGTAAAAGCGTCCTATTTTTGTAGTATTAAGACAGCAAATACTGTATAATGACTGCGTTTCTTCTGCCTGCTGAAGGAATTAATTCTGCCCTGCTGCTCTGTCAAAGGAATCCTTTTGTTGCATAGTGCAAAGCAGTTTGAGTCTCTTTCTTGTTTATTCCCCCGAAGCCCAAAACTGCAGACAGCCCCGAATAATCCTGGCTTGGTTTACACCCTGCGTGTAGCCTGCAGGGAGCTCGCCGCAGCCAAGGCTTCGTGAGGAAAACTGCCAATGGCTGCTTCTTTGCAGTTGGCCTTCAGAGTCAAGCCGGGTGAATTTTAGCACAAACCACGCGCTATAGGGGAAGAGACAAATACCTTCATTCACTGTACAGTGTCACCTGAACTGCTTTTCTCATGAGTGGCAGAACCTATAGCAATGACACTTTCAGACCTGCTCCTTTTCTGGTGGCAGACATGGCCTGCCTTCCTTCAGAGCTCATCAGGGCACCACAAAGGGCCTTTAGGTGGTTGACATGAAAGTTTCTGGTATTAGATGCCAATGCTAATGTCCAATGATTATGAAACATATCTGGACTTCATTGGAGACCAGGATGGATGTGGTTGGACAGAGAATTTTGGATGCTTAGGTAGGAAAGATAAATTTACACTGGTGGTTTTTTTTTTTTAGTCCAAATCTGCTCCTTTTGATGTTAATGGACTCTTTCTAGTGATTTTAATGGGAAGTGAACAGGGACCTCTGCAAACTGCTGGTGGACTATGCTATAATGGCCTTGTTTGGCTGTTTTAAGCATGATTGCTCCTAGACTTTCAGAGGGAAGGGGGAAATAGAAGTTTTATGTATGAAACAGTGCTGGCACTGCTTCTCCCGGTGTCTCCTTTACGCAGTTGGCATTGACTCTTACAGAGTTGGTGCTGCTTCCACCACCCCCACATGATGAGACTGTTCCCTTTGGGTGTGGTGTGGGTAAAGATGTGTACATCTTTTAAGAAACGATGTGTGTCTTCCACATACATATCTCCTGAGTAATGGGACTCCTATCTAGTGGGGTTCTGGCTCATAAAGAGACCTGACATTTCTAATTAGATCTGCTTTATGGAGAATGTGTCTGCGTTCTTGATCATTTGCGTTTCTCCCCCTGACCCCCTCGGCTCTTGCTGGTGAGCAGGAGGGAGCAGGGGCAGTCCTAGAGGCAGGGCTGGGCACGATGCTCTCCTGCCGCAGCTCTGCCAGCGCACTTCAGCTCCGATTTACGCTCCTGCTGTTTGAGCTCTCTGCTGGGCAGGAGCTGAATCTGCAGAGACGTCTAATCACACAGAGCTTCTGTGATGTGGAGAGACAATCACGCTTCTTTTCACTGGAGACTTAAATAAGATCTGATCCCAAGCTTCCACAGGCAAAATGTTTATGCACCAGCTCACTGAAACTTATTCTCTGTCCCTTCCCTCTTAAAAAGCTCCGTGCTTGTCACTACTGCTTTCAGATCTTTCAGATCTGTCTTTTTTTTTTTTTTTCCCTTTTGGTGATGTGCTGGATCTTGTCTCACTACAGTAGGCTTTCTCCAAGGATCTGAGTCCGAGATAGGTCTTGTGTATGCACACTGTGCTCCTTGCTTGCTGTTCCCCTTCCTGTTGCTCACTGAAGCCTATTTATTATCATGGGCTCTAAAGCACTCTCGTCCCTATTTTTGTCCAAACAATCTCTTGTTTATAGCAGCATGGTATAAGCAGCTCTGTGCACTCTGTTGCCCGAGGGTGTGGGAGAAGCGGTAGCATATTGGGGCACGGGGGAGTTTTGTGACAGAGGTGGACTGTGCAAGGTCCTGTGGAATAGTTTGAGATACATGTGAAGCCTTTATTTTTATCTAGCTAGTCAGCATTAAAAATAGGAGTAAAAACTTAATAGTTTGTTTGAAACTTGTGGTGGGGAAAGGTGATTGCTTGACAATGCCTTACATGCCCTAGAAAATGCTGTATGCTACTGGGGTGAGGTGAGAATATACCTGAGCAATATTTGCTAGCGCTCTGCACACTTGGCCAGTGATGACCCTACCAGCCATTTTTGAAAGTGAGCGGTCTCTGTTTTCTTATGGCATGGAAGTGATTTCTGTAAAATGACACAGTACAAATGCCAGTAAAAGACACTGATGAGCGACTCATCTTTTAATTTTTGGGCTAGAATTTTGACTTTTCTGTACTTATAATGCATAGACCACTAATTACAGAAAAGCTCAAAATTGGAAATAAGACTTTTTCCAGCAAGAGTTTTTCATTTGGTTTCATGGAAGTTCCAGTAGTTCATGTGCTACAGGGACTGAGGGAACAGCCCTCTGCTCTTTTTGTGCATGAGCTGATAGTTTTTCACTTTGAGGATAGTGAATGAAACACAGGAAGAGGTTGCCCAGAGGATCTCCATCCATGGAGACTTTTAAAGTTTGGCTGGATGAGGCCCTGAACAATCTGATAAAACTTTGCCAGCTTTAGGAAGGAGGCTGGATCATTTGACCTCCACAGGTCCCTTCCAACCTAAATTATTCTATGATTTTATTTTTCCTTTAATAGGAGGCAGTAGTTATCTAAGATCTCCAAATTAATCTAATGTGTGTTTGGTTTTTTTTTTTAACTCAGTACTTTTATAGCTGTGCATGTTAGTAAGCTAAAGACAAAGATTGTCAGTGTCATTTGAGATGGTGTGTTTGTCTGTTACTGAGCACTTCAGTTTATCAAGAGTGGTAACAAGGCAGAAGAAAATGTGACCTCAGCTAACAACACAACCTGATGTCAGCATAAAACGCCTGCAAGCCACAACAGAGGCACCTCTATAAATGGCAGCGTGTATCATTTACTGTACATCCTCTGCTGATCTGGTGTTATACTAGAATTGACGAGAATAGTTTATTCTAGTTTTATTGGTTTGTCATCAGTGTGACTGTCAAGTTGTGCAAGGGCATATTTAGTGAAGAATTAAGATGCAGATTACTCTGATTTTAATGTTAAGAAAGCTTGATATTTTAATGGGGATGTATTCTAATGTTTATCTGAGGAGCAGCTTGCTACAAAGTAGTAGGTGAGACTATATTTTGTTCCATTTAATCTTCATTCTGTTCTTCAAAATACTCTTTTTAGAAGTCTTCTGAACCTTTGCTTGCAATGGTAAGCTTTATTTTGCTGGCTGAGCTCTGTGTTCCGGTTCCCCATGTAGAAAAACTAAATATTTCTTTGAACTCATGATGTTTGAATTCATTTTTTTTCTCTCTGTGACAAAGTAAAGTTTTTGATGCTCTTCCCTCACAATGTTTGCAAAAGAAAGCAGGGTAAGCTTGGTTTAAATGTAATCTATGTGACTAAGAACCTTTTCCCCTGTCCCAACAACCCCAGACATGTTGTAGGCAGTAATTGTCAGTGGTTCTTTGTGTCAGTGGGAGGGAGTTTCCAGATGCTAGCAGGAATTAGTAGGATCCTAGTTCTAATGTTTATAAACTAAACACAGTACTATTATAAAACAAAGAAGGAATGGGAGTTCTCTGGCCCATCTCCTCTGTTCTGCTTTTCAGTGAAGGCTTCATCAATTCAGTCTCCAGGTTGTAAAGCGGATGGAGTGCAACAGTAGGGACCCATGAATTTTTGCATGGGAAAGGCAGCAAGGCAAACAGTTCAGAATTAAGCTAATTGGAGCATTGACTTCTTAGGAATGCCAGTATGTAAAGGTGGCATTGCAATTCATATTTCCCAGTTAAAACACCTGATCTTACTTGCTTTCAGTTTCTGGAGCGAAGCTGAAAGTGATTCTAAATATAGTCTGTCACATGCTGTGCTTCACGTGTGCCAATTCCTCTGTTTGCTAATTCTTCTTTAAGTGAAGGCAAGCACAGATGGTTGCTAAAGAGAACCAGATGATTTGCCAGCATGGTGGTGTGCTTGCAGGAGTGAGACTTGGACAGGCTTGAGGCTGCTTTGTTGGCATTGCTTTTAGTTCAAAATTTTCATTTAGAAAGTTGAAAATCCTCAGTTTAGTCCGCTTTTTGTAGTTTGTGGTGAGATTCATTTGTGGGTTTTTACATTCTAGCAGAGGTGCTTGTTGACCTTTCAGTCTTTATTGTTAAGGAGCCATTCTCGTTAAGTGTAGAGGATAAATGAGAATGGGACATGCATGGGGAAGTTCAAATGTAGGATGTGCCTTAATTCCATAAGAGGCTTATGGATCCCTCTCTCCATACTGCCAGGAGGCAAAGGTCTCCTCATCCCTTCGCAGACCCTTTCCTTCAAACTAAATAATGCCAAGAAGAGACCTTCACCAGAGGGGCAGCACGAGTGGAGTTTCGTCTTCTTAGCTCAATTAAGTTAGCTTAGCTGGACTGAAAGCCCCCCAGGTGCTGGTCAAAATGCAGGCTAATGGTTCAAAGCTTGCTTCCCTGGCTGGCTTGTGGCTCCTAAGCATGGATTCAGTATTTGATGACATCTTGGGAACGGGTGGGCTGTGCAAAATACCCAGTGAACCAGGGTGCTGCTAGTCACTGATCGCGTCAGGCTGCCACAGCAGTACAAATCGTAAACAGAGCCATTGTATAGCAGAGCTTTTTGGTTCCAGTCTGGAGAAAATAATAATTATTGCTACTTGCAAATAAAGTGCTCTGTAATGGAGGCGAGTGATTCAGGTGGTTCAAGTGACCAAACTGGTTGACCTGTGAGCTTCAGATGAACCAGGCTGATCCTGCTCTCATGTTTTGGGAGCCCTCACAACCTTTTATCTCTGCATAGACTGATAGCTGGTAAAGTGGTTGGCTGCATGTGAAGGATAATTATCCCTAAACAGAAATCTTTTACTTCTGGGGTGCCTTCAAGGATACAGGACTTCGGCGGTCACGCTTGCGAAAGGAACAAAGTGGTCCAGCAGACCCCTTAAGCTGTAACTGCTGCTTGCCTTCTCCAGAAATGCTGAAGGTTTGTCTACACATTAAGCATAGAATTTGGTTTTAGTCATTTGATAAGACATTATTTCCCACAAATTTTATTCCTATTTCTTCTGAGTTTTGGCTGCTTCTGGAGGCAGGGTGCTGCTAACTGCTAGCTTGCTCCCCCGTCTTTGGTTTTCAGTAACAGCTGTTGGCAGACGGCAGTACCCTATGAGCGCTCCATATTGTTTGTGGTTAAACAACAAGGTACCAGCAGCCTATATGGCATGCTAAAAATTACTGAATTGGTGGTAATTTTTGTGGCTTTCTCTTCTGCAACCCAGTCTGCTGACATTTTCTGATATGCTGCTACTGATACGCTTTTCTGTTTTCCTTCAATTCGCATCTTTATAGACTACAGTCAATTGTTCATGCCTTTTTTTTTTTTAATGTTAGTTCTTCATACTGATTCTTCAGATAGTCTAAGCAATGCCTGGAAACAGCTGCTAATAATAAAAACTTGCTAATTTGGTACTCATCTCCGCCTCCACTTTCACACCTCCTCTGAGCTATTACCACTTCCATACCTGATAGTGTTTGAGTCATGGAGTTTGTGAGCATTTTTTAATGTGCCAACAGCTAGTAATCCTGCCTGTCAAAGCGAGTATTAACACTTAGTTATATGTAGCATAACACTGACATGGTCACTCCTTCTGCTTCTGATTTGTGAAAATGTAAAGCAAATGCATAACAGTCTGGAGTCTGACTGTTGCTCCTAAGCAGTATTATAATTTAAAAATAAGTTACTTGCTTGTCAGGCTCCTTTTACTTGGTGAGTGAGTAAATGGAAACAGTGAGTCTCTGCTCTGAAACAGTTTTTACAACTAGTTGAAGTTGCGTGTGCCTTGGGACAGAGGTACTTGCAGGGCTGTGGGTCACTGTGAACGCTCAGATGAATAAGCCCAGAAGTTGAAGGTTCAGAAATGAAGCTCTCAGATGAAGTCTGTAACTAGTTGTCATAATTTTAAGGTTGGCTTCAGTGTCTCTTTCAGCTAGTAGAAGGAAGGTCTTGGTGTCACCTGGATTCTTGATGTTGCTGCACCAAGTAATACAAATAATAAACACAAAAGACCAAATAGATATATATACTTGTATATAATACAAGTGTATAGCTTTGCACATCCAAATGAGAGGCTATTGTGAAACGAGCGATATGCAAGGAACAGTACTTTCCTTGTTAGATTTTACTTCGTAAAACATTTCATTTTGAACAACTTTCATTTTTTTAATTCTCCCCCAGCTTATGTACTCCTTCTTGATATGTGTAAAAGGAGCAGTCATCTTCCAAAAGGTCTTTTATATGAACTTCTAAATATTAATGCTAGCAAGCAGACCTGAGCCATCTTAGTCTTGGCTCTTGTAGTGTCTGTACCTCTGACACAAGGCGTGCTTCTGTATCTGAAATGAAATGTGTTTAAAATCAAGTATTTCAATTTTTTGACATGTCATTTTTTCTTGTTCCTGCTTTGGAATGTAAATCCTGGGTGCATCTGGATGCCTTACAGCGTGTGAGACACAGTACCTTTTAATAACCTCGAACTTAAGCTCTTTTTTCCATACAGTACACAGGTGTGT
This sequence comes from Anarhynchus alexandrinus, assembly GCA_008711295.1. Classification (NCBI taxonomy): domain Eukaryota; kingdom Metazoa; phylum Chordata; class Aves; order Charadriiformes; family Charadriidae; genus Anarhynchus; species Anarhynchus alexandrinus. The sequence continues at coordinate 6,442,960 of VUYV01000013.1, forward strand.
TACAGAGCATCACGTATTTGAGTGACGACCTGCAGGGAGTCCACTGGATGAGCTCACTTTTCTGAAGAAAATAATCTGTTTTGCCTCTTGTGAGAGACAATGCCCTTCTGTACCTCCTCTGGTCTGAGTCACGCCTTTTCTCCTGTATAAGAATGTGAAGCGAGGGGGAGATGGCAACAAAATCGTCTAAAAATAGATATTCAATAAAAATGGGGCTACAGGAAATGATACAAACCTGAGGAAGCAGCCTCCTCCTGTCTATGGTTTCATAGGTGCTTGAAAGAGCTTTCCTTCCCTCAGTTCTTGTCTGTCCTCTCCGTGGCCTGATGGCTGCAGGTAATTACCTTGGGGTGATTATCTTCACAGCGAACTTGAAAAACAAATCTCTCCCTCACAGTCATCATTTATGGTAAACCTGCATTCTGGGAAAGATTTCATCAGACCTGCTGCCCAGTAAAGTAGCTGAAGACCATTCTCTCAACCCTGGAATCAGTTGAGGAGTTTCCAAGATAGGCTTAAGTCTGAGACAATTCTTGTTTATTTTAATTTGCTGAATAACTTTAATCCTAAACAGGCTTCTTTCAAAGCAATCTATTAGTTTCTATCATCAGTCCTAATTAATTAGGACTTATGCTCAAATGTTGTGCTAGTTGCTTTTGCAGTTGGTTGCTCGTGTGCTCTCTTCTATTCCTAACTGGTAGGATATTACAATATTATGAATCCACTTTATCTTGATTTCTCTACCTGTTTCCCCCCCCCTGCCCCCTGAATACAAAGGTGCCTCAGTCTTTAAGTCCCAGAGAGCAGATGGACCTAAAGTTTTGGAGGACTGTCCATAAGGTCCATGCATGTGAAGTGCATGCCATAACGTGTCTGAACAGGAGGAAGGTTTAAATTGGTCATCCTTGATTCATCCTAGATAGTTGTCCTAGGACTTGAACCTGTAGCAACTCACAAAATACCAACTAAGAAGGCATTCTTAGTGGGATTGGTAGACATTCGCATTATCTCTTGGGTATGATATTGTTTTAGTCACTTTTTACTTTTAACATCAAACCGTATGAAGTGACTTTATAATAATGGAGGATAAGGAATCACGTTCAGTCACTAGGAAGTATTTAATTGGAGTGCTGGACTGAAAGGGATGCCTGTCTACTCCTTTTTGAGCATGATATGAGTTGATCAGACAAATAAGGAGACACGCACCAGTTCCCAGGATGGTTAATAAAACACACAGCTCGTGAAATCCCAATATATGTGTTCTGCAATGATTTTTGTCTTCCCTTCTCTACTCCCTATCTCAGCTTCCTTGTGTGTTGTAGAAACTTTATCTCTTTGCCTCTCCTTGGTACGTTCCAGAGGCTATTTCCATCTCCCAAAACTCAGGCAATGTACATGAAGTATCATATTAAGCTCTGTGTGGGTAACTTAGTTATGTGCATTGCTTGACCACAACGAGACCCAATATAACCACTGTGCTGACAGTACAAATCACTTAGATGTGTGTCCTGCTGCTGTTGCCTGTCTGATCACTGTTTTACCCCTTTCTTAAGAAAATATCCCACCCAACTGCAAATCAGCCAGCAAATTTAGAATACGGACGGGTGATGCTTGATGGCAGCCAAATGGAGAGAATAACTTCATGAGCTTAATTGCTCATGGTAGACTCCTCACAGTTGGCAGGAAAAGTTGCCAGGGTGTGGGGTCTGTGTAGGTGATGTTGGAACAAGTTGGCACTTGAAAAGAAAGATTTCACTTTGGGTGATCTCTGTGTTTCAGGCAAGTAGTAAAAATACATGTAATTTTTAAGGTTTATGAGTGTAAGTTTTATGGGTTATGAGCTTAAGCTTTAGGGTGAATTGTACATGCTAGAACTGAAATAAAAGTAGGAAGTGTTCATCTTAACATGTATATTTATGATTTTCTTTACTATTTGGCACAGTATTAAACAAAGCAGAAAGTGGTGTGATGAAGTCTGTGGTTCTCCTGGTGACTTCTGCTCACAGCACGAGCAGCCTGCTGAGAAGTGGACAGCTTGTTTCCAGGAGCTGAGTCTCTGTGTGGACTACACTTTGCAGCTTGCAATTTAGGAATGAAGTGTAAATGTCATGTATGAAGGGAAGTAGCTCTCTACAGGGTAGACAAATCAGTGCAAGGCGGATGAAGCTGCTATCTAATTTGACTGTTTGAATTATCAACGCAGTGATATTTCAGGGTCACAGATGTACAAAATGGCTGTGCCAGCCAGGCTTGCCTCGGGGAGAGGGTGCTGATGTTGCTTCGCTTAATGATTTCAGTGTCTTTTCTGAATGAGGAAGGATGGTAGGACTTACACCAGCAGTGCTCACCACCTTGTCTGAATCTTGTTCTACATCAGCTGCTCTACAGTGGCAGAATCACCGGTGAGCAGGTGTCACTGCGAAGGAAAGATGAGTGATTTTGATCTCGCCCCCCGCCCCCCCCAGCAGTGGTGCAAATGGCCAAGGCAGGCTTTCTCTGCAGTCAGCGTTCCCAGCTTTTGCATGGGAACCTCTTTGTATTTTAATGTCTCCAATTTCATTTAGGTCAGTATTTGTTTTGTGAAATCTGTAAAAGCTATAACCAGAGTAAGACATTTAACTGGGTTGTGATTGTTTGTATTCTTTGTGGCAAATGTGAATGATTCTGCTTGGCTTAACTTTCTTTCTTTAGGGCTAAGTTAAATTATATTACCTTATATTTGCTATAGCTTAAGAGCAGCACAAGGGCTGTTACTGTGGCTCAGCTGGTGTCTTATAACTTGTTAAGCAGCAATAATTTGATTGTGAGTCTGAGTCCTGAGGCAAATTCATCCTTCCTTTTTACTTGACAGACTTTGCCCTTGAACCGGGGGAGATCTTTTGCCTGCTTGTAATATATTTATTCATAGCTTCCACCACCTCTTCCCAAGTTCTGAACTTTGATTTAAACCAAATGACAAAGGTCAAAATTAGCCCGCCTTTAGTCCCTTTGTTTAGCTCTTCTTGTGGGTAAGGTGGTTTCGGGGTTAGAGTCAAGGGGTATAAGAGATACCAGAGGAACTGGTAGAATTCAGGTCAGATGAACTGGGATTTTACTGGTCCGTCACAACACATTTTTCCAATTCTGATTCCTAATTGATCCTGACTGATCTCTTTATTTGATGCAGTATGTAGGTTTATGTGGGGAAACTGATTTCTTTCATCATGCTTCCATGGATGTAACAGCTGTGGAAGTCTTCTAGTGTGCACACAGTATATGGGAGGAAAACAGGATGATTACTATGGAACTCAAACCACCAGCTGTGGCATGAAAGTTAATTATTGAGTATAATTTGGGACCAACCTTCAAGCATGGCAGAAAATTTGGGATGGCTGGTGACAGGCTTAAGTTTTGGCTAAGCGAGGTGCAGAGACCTGAGGGTGGTTGAGAAAGGGGTGCTTGAGCCGTGGAGAGAAAGTGAGTGGCACAATTGATGGAGGCCAAAGAAGAGTGGGTTAGGCAGGATTATGTTAGACTGACTACAACACAAGTACTTGCATTGCTTTAACTGCCTTTTTTTTCTTTTAAAAGAAAGGGAGAAGGCTCTTTGTGCTTATTTTTCCTGTATATAAAGTCTGAATAACAGTAACTTTTTTAAAACTATGCTTTGACTGCATTATTTATATTGTAAGCTCTGTGGGAAAGATGCTTCTTTCTTTGTAGCACATTAGAGTCCTCCTGCTTGCTCAGGGTTTCACATTGCCTCTGAAATATGAATATCATATTTAGTAGTCTAAAGTCATTAATAACAAAGGGAATGAAAGTTTCAGCAATGTCTTGACTGCACCTTTGTATTTCCTTTTTTTCCCCCTGAATATGACTGCTTTATTTGCTGTACCTAATGATGATGTTTGTTTATGGGGGAGGAATGTGGAGGGAAGGAGCTTAAATCTATCTTTTGTTTTGAAGGAGTTGCGGGTGGGGAAACAAGCTTTGGGAAAACAGAAGCCATGCTGACTGTTAATATTTTATAAGCTGTGACACATTTTTGGCTTTGGAGCCGTTTTCCCCATGACTTTTTTTCCTTGAGGCAATGGTTTGCTTAAAATGCAGCTTTGAAGAGTGGGTGAAGAAGGCCCAAGAAACGGATGTGTCTCAGGAATTGGAGCTTTCCACATGTAGATCAGGAATTCAGGCTGTGTTTCTATTTGAAGCCATATTAAATATGAAGTTGGTTCTTTCAGATTCTCTTATCCAACCACATGGAAACCATATACTGTAGTGAAGTGTCTGTCGAATCGACCACTACTTAGTGTACTAAAACCTCTCTGTGCTTATTTGAAATCACATAGGAGGAAGTCTGAGATATTAGCATCTAAAAAATAATAGGTCAATTTATGCACTCCCTTGCATTCATCTTCATCCCCAATGTATAGAGCTGGAAGCAGAATTTAGCCTAGTGTGATGGTGATTAAATAAACTCCTATACCCTGATACATCTTCTGGCATTTGCTCTCCTTCTGACTTTTCTCTGTGACCTGGAGTCAGCCTCTTCATGTGTATATTGCCTCTGTTTCCACTGTATTAAAAAAAAAATGGAACTAATCCTATCTAGATAATACATAAAGAAATCTGTGCAAAATATTATTGAAGTAATCATTATTGAAAATACATTCTAAAAATTACTGAACAAGCGGTTTTTCACTAAAAGTAAAATACGTCTTACAGCTCTGAGGTTGGGTGCTTTTTTCAAACCAGTCATTAGAGTCCAAAATATTTTCGTAATCTGTTATCTATTAGCTTCTGCTTTTGCTTCTAAAAAAAGAACGTTTTTAAAGTTGCCATTGAAGTAACTGATCTTGAGTTTCAGTGCTTTTTCTACACTGATCCTGGGAAATGTAAAAAGCTAGTTATGTGGTTACTGGGGTTTTATGCCCAGTGTCTCAAAAGAGGATAAACAAAGTAGGCTCAAGTTTCGGCAAACCATTGCCATCTACCAAAATGAGTGTGATGTGGGTAGGGAATAGATATTTCTCACCAGCTCTAACAAGATGCTGGTCTAAGCTCTGGTTGCAGTTGAATACGCTTACGTAGACATTGCGAACACTGACATGGGCTGCAAACTTTAGTGCTGGCATAACGGTGCTGAAGTATGGTTTGTAAGATCCTGTGTGCGCGCGGGTTATCAAAGCTAGGCTCTGCTTGCTTGCATAGAGTTGAATCGAGGTGGTGATGGGGCAAGAATACTCCTCCTTCCTCTGAGTGCTAGTTTTATTAGTCGGGAGTAGGCAGAAACTTTTCCTTTTTAGTGCTGATGCAGCCAGTTGGTACTACTAAATACTCCAGAGCAAGAGTCAGCATCAGGTCAGGTTCCCCATCCCTTTCCCTTGTTAACAGCTGTAGTGGATACTCTGGAGAACATATAGCCAATTCTTTAACCTAATAGCAGTTGTCCCAGGAGCTCCTGAAGCCATTGCCAGACATGTTTTCTGTCAGCAGGGTCTCAAACCACTGGTTGGTAACCATTTGTAGGTACAGAGCATAGCCTTGGTCATAAAATCCAACTTTGAATTATTTTTAAATGAACAAAACCTGTCTGTACGCTTAGCTTGCATATGTGCCTTCACAGTCTGTAGTAATGTGTCTTTATAAAAATGAAGCATTTATTTATGGCAAAAATTCCTGGTCATCGTGCTGGTCATACCTGTTGTAGTAGTTGATAATCTTTCTTGAGATGCACGTAGGCTGTGGAGTTGCTGCCCATGGCTCCCTAGTTTTCCTTTCATGACTGTTCTTTTGTCTCAACCACCTGCAGTTTTAGACATTCATATCTCATGCTTATTGCCCCACTGAGCATTTTACAGTATTTTAAATGATTATCTAATTAAAGTGTATTAATTATGCATCAGGCCAGGCATTCTGGATGGGAGTCATTGATGTGTAATGTGCATAACACCATACAGTTGTTGCAGCTGCAGTACCTATGTTCTTGCATTAGCCTTTAACCAGGCAGATGAACGTCTCAGGACAGAAGCGCTGGCTCCTGTTTTCCATGGCTGTATAGGAGATGTTGGCTGACAGCCTTGTTTTCCCCTTCATTGTTCAGGAATAACTGCACATGTGTTTTGGCTCAGAGGGGGCTGCTTGTAAAGTTTAGGATGCCGCACCATCTTATATGATGGTCACCCTCTGGCAAAAAGTGAAGTGCTGGGCAGCGTGTCGCCCCTGTTACTGACTGTAAATACACCCAAACAAAGATCTCGCACAGGGCTGGTGCTACAGCTTCCCCAGCTCCCTCCAACTCAGTTTACTGGCTTAACTTCGCTGAGACCTATCCCAAAAGGAAACAAAGCTGCGGTTTGGTATTTTTATCTCCTCGTAGGTATTTCTGGAAAGCTTTCTGCTGCAGGACTTGTGTGCAATAGCAGGCTTTGCACCGGGGAGGATGTTCCGTGGTGGCTGGAAGTGGGATCTCCTGCAGCATTTCTGCCCCCATGTCCCCCCTCAATGTGCTCTGGGTAACTTGAGGCAGTAAGATGCTTTTGACCTTTTTGTAACACTGCTTTGTCCTAAAAATGTCAGGATGCTCTTTTCCTCCTAATAGAGCTGTGCATCCTGGTTGTCAACACTACACCTTGCTGCACGTACAGAAAATGAGCAGCCCTTCGGGAAGCAGTAAGCGATAGCAATATAAAATGCAATTTCCTTTTGTTGACAATGAAGCGTGTTAATGCAGTCAGCATCTAGGTGAGCTCCGCGTGTGCTAATTACTGGAGCGGGCTGAGGGGTTTGTGCAGGGAATGCCAGTTGGGGGGCATGTGCTGGAGAAGAAGATGCTTTTTCCTATGATGTCATGGCAGCAGATGGTGCTAATAGCTGGAACCCTGAACCTGGTCCGTGGGGCTGGAGGCACCTGGTCGGTCTGTGCGCGGTGCTCCTGTCCTTCGCAGGTGAAGAGCGTCTGGCCATTTCAAGGCTTCAGATTCCTGGCATGCCTCTTAATTCAATTTATTTGTAAAGGGTATAGACGGGCCAGGTAAGACATAACTTTACCTATTGATTACCCAGATACCTGCTTTATCATAGGGGTTTTGGCAAATAAAACCTGAGCCGTTGCCAGCAGATGTCTCCCTGGGAGCTCAGTTTAGCACCGGCTTTGGTAGTTGTGTCCCTGTAGCATTGCTGGGTACCAACCCTGTGAAATACAGAGAACTCAATTTCAAGTGTGGCTAAGCTTCAAGCAACCTGTCAAAACCAGCTAAATTAAAACATTTTTTTCTAATACCTTGTGATACGATTTTTAGTTTTTGAGCCACTTGCAAATGTCCTTTTTGAATATGCATAAACCGGTTTTGAAGATAAATAAGCAGGTATTTGGGACACTACTCTCATCCTTAGTGACAGAAAAAATGATTTAGAAAAAAAGCCTGTTTAGGAATGGAGCTTAATCCCAATTCTGGCAATGCCCTAAAGTTTTCACACCCTTGAGAATGTCCCTCGGCAACCCTATTTCGGTTTACTCACATGTTAAAATAATAAATACTTCTTGCTGCTGTTGAATGGCTGTGCCTTTTAATGGCATTTATATCATTTTTAAAACGAGTACTGTGTGAGGTTGACCACAGACCAGGCGAAGCAAGCTGTTGCCTGGGGTAGCGGATGCAGAGTTGGATGACCAGTAGCTGGAAGATGCCACTGCCCGTTTTTGCCTGCTGCCTGAATTTCTGACAGAGCAGAGGCTCACTGCAAGCACAGGAAGTCCAGACTGTTGCCGTAAGTTTTCCAGCAAGTGCTGAGAGCTGGCTAAAACCTGGAGGTGAGGGTGAGAAGGGGAAAGGTTTGTTGCTTGCTCTTCCACCTGACGCATCCCTGCCACATGTGCATATGGAGATGGTGCCTGAGGGAGCTCCTGTGCTTCTGCAGGATTGAATTTTGCTGTCTTGTGAACAAAGGCAGAAGAATTCACTTTCTTTTCTATAATTATTTACCTAAATAATTAAACTTCACTAAGGCTGAGGTGAAACCTTAATATTAGCACCATGCAGCACAGAGGATAGCTTTATCTGCTATTCAGGAAAGAAGGAGCGCTTTCCTGAGGCTATACCAGTCCTGCAATAAGGCCGCTAATTCCTGTAGTTCTGGAAAAAGACATTTTTCTGACTATAAAAGATCCCCCTGGTCCATCCTGTATAAATAGCCTTTCTCATTGATTGGTATCTCTAGGGCTCAGGGTATACGACCCACTTTGTGTTTTTTATCTGCGAAGATTATGCTAACGGCAGCCCCGTGAGGAGGGAGCAGTGTCTGTGCTTGGGATGCTGCTGCTGCTGGCGTGTTTCCACCCGCTGCAACGTAAACGGTATTTTCAAGGGTCCACAACGAAAAAGGCACAGCACCCCCAAGTGCAGTCAGCAGGGAAAGCTGCGGCAGCGAAACACGGGAAACAACACCCTGTTGTGGAGTGTTTAATAGACTTCAAAATAGTTGGTGTGTTTTGTGGAAGGCTGCATTCGGAGATACCATTATCTCTGTACGGACAGCCGGGCTGTGAACGGCAGGCGGGCGCCCTGAAAGGCCTAATAATGAGCCTCTGGGTGACAGGAGGGGTAGCTGCAGGGTAGGCAAAGGCTGGTTTTGCTCTTTAAATTGAAACTATATGTAAACAATGTGGGCTTTTGGGGCGGGTGTGTTTTTCCAAGGGACGCGTTGTGGGTTTCTTGATGCTCTTGATGTCTGGGGAAAGCTGTGTGGCTGGCTGGAAAGGGCACTGGGGGAATACTGTATTTCCAAGGATGACTTTGAGGAAAACAGATCCTTATCTTACTTTCTTCTCCTCACTTTTGTTGCCTTGTGTGCATGCCGGTATCTGTCTCATGATGATCTTTTTTTATTTTTATTTTTTTTATTTTTTTTATCAGTATTGGGGTGAAGGCTGTGTCTGTGCAGCTCCTAGCACATGGGTTTGTGATTCTTGCTTAAGTGTCCGTATGAATTTTGCTAAAGCAATTAGCGAAACTAATAAATCCTGGCTATTTTTATGGATTTATTTCAGCTTTCAGTGCTTTTGTGAATTCTTTTGGCTGCTTGAGCCGTTGCTCTTTCAATCAGTATCATAGCCATTTCGTTGTCTCCTATTGCTACTTAATTTAACAAAGCTTGTAGGAATGTGAAACCTTTGTACCGCCTATTTTCTAAAGCTACATAGAGCTAATGGAAACTTTCATATTGCTGAAAACTGTCCAAATGACAGTTTTACTAACTCTTAAAAATTCCCATTTCCAGGTGTGTTAGTGTCATGAACAGAAGTTTCTGAAAAGGACTTTGTTTGCTGTGTTCTTAGTTGTGTTAATGCCCATACGCTATTAGAGTGTGTGTGCTGTGCCTTGTTAACACAATATTAATATTGTCAAGCTTATGGTTTTAAAAATCATGTTTTGAAGCAGACTCACTCATAAATATTGAATCCTTTTTGATTTGACTCTTGTTTTCAAGTCTTTAGGGCTCTTGTTCTCAAGCTTCCCCACAGTCATCATGGATACAACTTAAATTGGAGCCATCTGATTCTAGGATTGAAATTTGTAATATCCCTCAGAAAAGTAACTTGAATCAGTTACGTGATTTCAGATTAGTCTTCTGCAGGAAGATTTTGTCTGACTTAACAGGCCGGTCCTTGAGAGCAGATTTTGAATGTTGCCAGGCTTGTTCTCTCAGGTAGAAGTTGGAATTTACCTTCCATATGTGGATTGTGTCTGCCTAGTCTGGTGTTGGACGTGGTCAGGTCAGGGTGTACATCAATTTCCTCAGTTACCTTTTTCATATTGGAATTGGTTTAATAAAGGTAGGATTCCTCCCTGGCAGAAATGTGCTTTGTTTTATTGCTACTGCTGCCCGATTGTTTTTCTGCCTGATGGCAGACATCAGTACTCTGACACTGCCACAGCCCTGTGCTCGGGACTGAGCAGGGTGCGTAGCAGAACAACTGCCTGTGTAAGTATGATGTATTTGGGGTAGAAAAAAATTCCAAGTGTTACTTCTTTCAGGAATCTTCTTTCCCTTTGATAGCAGTTGAAGACCTGTTTAGGTTATGAGCAGTTTCATTAGTTCATAATTAGACATAATGAAGCAGCAGCCAAGATGATGAGTGTCACCTTTTGTAGCGAAGGAAGGAAAACGGAAACATTTTGGATTAAAAAAAAGCATATGGGTGTTCTAAGGATTATTAAAAAGCATTTGTCCACTTACCTGGCATGACATTCTTGGCTTGGGTCTCGTTCTCGCTTGTGTCTCACCTTACCTGTGGCTGATAGTAGCGGTATTGCTTATTGTATTTATTATGGTCATAAATATATTGTCTAGATTTACACTGTAGAAAACCTTATTCAGAAGACAAACTCCCACAATTCTACATATTCTAGGGCAGTGTATGTGAGATAAGAGAAAACCCAAGGTAATGGTAACATGCATATCCTTGCAGAGACAATCATCGCTGTGGCGCGCTCACTCCTGGTGAGCCCTTGGAGGGATCCCCACTGAGGTTGGGTTTTTGGGAATTCACTTGAAAGCCAGTTGGGAAGGATGATGTGGTGGTTCATTGAATTGTGCCGAAAGGTGGCAGCCGGGTGGACTGGGACTGGAGCTGGTGGCTGGGTAAAGCTTGGGAGAACTGGACCCGAGGAGACAGGAGTGGTGGGTGGCACTGGGGGGCTGACTGGGTCACTGAGCCCAAGCGGACACTATTCTAAAGGCTCAAAATACTGTTTCTGGTGTGGAGGGTGGGGAAGGAGGGGCTATGGCTGGGGCCAGGAGGACACAGCAGCTGGGAAACTGTGGGAGATGGCCGAGTGAGAAACCATAATGACGTGCTGTGTCTGTGTACTGCTGCTTGTGACCATGACTCCTTTGTTTTTAAACATTTAGTCCTGCTGAGGAGTATATATGAACCCACTGAAGATAAAGGGACACATAAACTCCTTTTCCCGGAGAAACCTTATACAATACCTGTAAATGTTGAGTTGAGCCGTCTTGCAGCTAGGCCATATGTGGGTTGGTATATGCTGATGGGAAGAGGCATTTAACCTCAGCTGAAGCTGTCGTGTTTGTAGGCTTGGTGGTGTACCCACAGGGAGGAGTGAGCTGTGCCTCATGTCATGTGCAGGAGCAGATGCTGGCCTTGGGGGACGGTACGGTCTGAGGTGTCCAAGGGGTCTGTGTCTGCAAAACATTGGCCAACGCATGTTGGGTTGTATCTGGTAAAATGGAGTTTTGGAGTACCTCCAGAGCAGGCAGAGCATCTATAGATTCCATCTTCTGGCTGTGGTGCTTCAGTCTGTGTAGATATCAGACCAGAGATTTAACTGCTTGAATTTAAATGTAGAATTGAAGGGGGGAAGGAAGGTGGTGTCCTGTAAAAGGAAATTCTTGCAAGTTGCTTGGTCACCTCAGTGGCACTGATGCTTGCACAAGGAACACAATGAATGGGCACAGCGGGGCCAGAGCAGGTTTGGTACCCTGCAGAGCCAGGCCTAAAGACCATCGTGGGGCATCTTCGTTAGGAACAGACATGATTGTAAGCTGGTTTTCACACTCTGTGGTCACAACAAGGTAGCTCTCTTCTCTAAAGCTTACAGATAAATAACTGAAAGATTTGAATCTCACATCTTAAAGGGTTTTTTTTAAGTCAGAAAGCATCTTCTTTCCTTGGAAAGGAAATTTGAGACTCAATTACTTTGCTTTAAAAGGTCCCAGGCTGGCGGTTCAAGCAGGGGAAATGCTGGCCCTTATTTACCGTGGCTCCTGAACAATGATCACAGTCTCTTCTCCCCGTTTTACACCTTGCCCAGACCTGAAGGGGTTACGTATTAAAATGAATAATGACTAAATTTATTCGTCATGGACAAATGATGACAGCTGTTGAGATGCTCCTGTTAGCGCTTCCCAGGGGATAAAGTCAGGCTGGTTCCTAGTGCAAGCCAGCCCAGCCAGGCAGAGGCAGCTCGTCTTCATCCTGGATTATTCGTCCTGGGTTTCCCTTACTAGCAGGGAATTTCCTTCCTAGAAGTGATCTGAAGTTTCCTGGGCTGAAATGGGTATTGATGAGAATCCTGCAGAGCCGCAGTCGTAGAGGGAGGGCTGAAGCCATAGCTGTTTAAATCCACGTGTGAAGACAGCATGCTTAATGAATACGAGGGGCAATGATTGATTATCTTCTGGACTGAAAGAAGCCGCGGCGCTCTGTGAAGCACTGTTACATCTGGGCACGCTATGGAAAATATGAAGGAATGTTGAGGAAGCTTATTTGCAGAAGGATATGTACTTGTAAGCATTCTTTTTTTCCCTTTTTAAATAATGTAAAAGAATTGAAAAATGGAAAGCAAATTGTGTTCTCTATTTCTCTAAGACAGCAGAGTGGTGAGCAGACAAAGGCCTCTTTTATAAGGGCATGTCTCTGATGGAGAGTGGTGTATGGCCCTTATAAATGAGCACTGGGGGGGTCTTGGGATGGGAGAACATCGATGGTTATTTAATGTGAGAACGTGACACAGATTCCGCTTTGGTGCACCTCTGCTGGAGTCATGAGAGTTACACCCATGCTGAATTTGCCACCGTGTGATTTGCAGATGGGCTGCAAAAAATATGATCGTAGTTCAAATGATTATTGTGATCAGGAGTCAACGAATGAGGAAAAAAAGGCTTTTTAATGATAGTGTATAGTAGGCTGGTTTTCTCTTTATTTTCTGAACTCCCATGTTCAGGTTTCTTTCTGTTCTTTGTTTCTCTTTCTGTCCTGCACACGTGCTGCTGGAAGACTTGGTGTGCAGTTCTGAATGTGGCGCTGTCATTCTGCACTGCTCAGATGAGAAAATGCTGTTGGCTTATTGAAGGGATATTCTGATTTGCTAAATATGTAATGCTTAGTTTGTAGACTTAACGAATGGGAAGATATGATTGTAATCCAAACATCCCCAAAACTGAGGGCTGGCTGCTTGGGTTTTTTTGGAGTGTTGTTTTTTAGCTAATGCTCAAAAAAGCCTGTTTTACACTGAAATGATAGTTGATGTAATTGTTAAAATGCCATAGGAGTGTGATTCTTTTAATATCTTCTCCTGAATTTTTATTTGTTATGTGAAATAGCAAACCACACCCTCTTCTCCTTTCAGAGGGGTGAGGCTTTAAAAATGCAGATTCAAGAGGAAGTGAATTAACTAAGGCATACAGATAGCCTGAAATGCAGCTGATGGAGAATTTTATCACTAGATGAAAGTGGTTTTGAAGTAGTAAAGTATCTTTTGTTTTGAGTATGTCTGACTTTCTCTTGGTTGGTAATGCATATATGACAAAAAATAATTTGCTTAATATCTATACGAGCTTTTGAAATAAATGCAATTGGGGCAAATTTTGCTCAGGAGTTTTTGTATTCAGGGTCCGTGTAGGTCTTTCTGCATCGCTTAAGCCCCTTCCTAGAGGCTTCAGATATTACATGTTTTAAAGTCTATTTTGATCTGCCATGACCTTCTGTGCAACTCTTACCAAATAATGTTTTTGAAATAGTTCCTGTTTGAACTAGCCTGTATCTTTCAGGAAAAAAAGTTCAATCTTGATTTTTTTCATATTTGCCTGTGGTAGAATTCACAGGGTGACACACCTCCTCACCTCGCGGGGAGTCACTACTGTGACTATTGCAAAAATAGGAGGGGGGGCAGGGAAAGGAAGGGGGGAAAAAGGCAATTCAGAATTTAATTTGTTTTTAACCTCCAGCCAGTGGCCTTGTTGTATATTTTTCTATTAAGTGAGAAACAATATTAATAAATCACACTGGAAAACTATGTTAATAAATCTTGAGTTGCTGTGTTAACACAGAATATAATCAAACAACTTGTTAAGAATCTGGCCAGGCTAAACAGTCCCCTGCAGTGAATTTTCATTTAATTTAATTAAAAACAGGTTTTCCGATCCTTTAATCATTCTCATGGTCCTTCCCTGAGCTCTTTTCAAATTATTTTTGAATTGTGTATGTCAGAACATGGCCAGTGTCAATAAGGAGGTCGCACGGTCTCCGTGGCTGCCTTAGGGCACTGTGTTAAAAAGAGAGCCCGCATCCCAAATGGGGCTTATTTTCTTCTCCTTAGCTGTGTGACCTTAAATTTCTTGATGTTAAGGCTCATGTTCACTTTTGTCTTACTCGCTTTTGCCTGAACAGCAGTCCAAGTACTGTTGTTATATTACCCCTTTTCTTTAGATGTTACTTTTATTTTTTTGGCCCTTTCCCATATTCTGAGGCTTCTTGAATATCAAAATTAAGGGGAGAGATGTCCTTGGCTACCTTTCTGAACTTGTTGGATGCTGCTGTGTACCTGCTGTTTCAGTGCTGTGATTGGACTATGGCGTTGTGTGCACAGGTACATATTGGAAATGTGGTTTTTAGGTGATCTGTGATGATCCTCCTGTGTCCAGCTGCTAAGGAGCCAATACCATTTCAGGCAGGGAAAACTCCTTAAGGCTGTTGGGCTGAGAACAATACAGGCTTTCCTTTCTGTTCTTTTGCCTCCCCTAGAATATGTCTATACTGTTAGCAATTTATTTTCTTACTTTCAGAAAGCTCAACCTGTATTGAATTTCACCCATTAGTGTCTAACTAGGAGTCTGTATTTGTTACTAGATATTCCCAGGTGCTTTCCTGAATAGGGATGGATTAAAGCACCTGCTTGAGTTTTTGCCAAGTGAAATTTTGCAAAGGACATGTTCCTGAAACAGTGGAGTGTGGGTGCGTACCTTGGATTGGTGGAGAGGGATGGACACGAAGCAGGTCTGAATTCTTGAATGAAGTGTTAGTGTGGAGAAGCTAAGTGATGGGGACTGAGGTGGCTTTCTGGCCTCAATAAATAATGTGTGCCATATATATCAGCTGTCCAAACACTTTGTCACCTTTCAACCTAAGTCTGGCTTTTAAGTGGGTTAGCTAATCTGTGTAAAAATGCAATATAAGCACTCCTTTGGAATTGAAGTGACCTTCACTGAGAATCAAAGTGACTGTAATTCATTTTAAGTTAATTTATGTTCACATTTGGAAGTAGAGGCTGCAATTCCCTTTGGATGTACACAGGGGATTCAGTAAGTTTTAATACACCTTGTGGTTTTTGTGAATTTGAGGTAACTTTCTATTTCCATGTAAAGAATCTCTGGTGACGCTTTAAAAAGTTAAAGGGGATTTGTAGCTCTGGATGGCTCTGTGATTAATGGCTTGTGGTTTATCAACAGTATGGGTGTTGCTGTGTGATCTTTCCTGGGTTACCCCCTTTATTCTCGGTCTGGTGGAGGCAGTCAGTGGGGTGTGACGGGGCAGCCTGTGCTGCCTCATCCCCACCACACTTGGATCTTGGATTTGCTCATGGTCTTGGTTTCACTACAGTTCATGGCAAAATAGTTCTCAGAGGCGTAAACGTCAGAGATACAGACTGTAGATACCCCAAGTATTATCCGTGGCTTGCATCTTTCTGCTGTTAGATTGGAGGTTTATTCTTTTTATATGAATGCATTCATTGAAAGACTTTGTAACGTAGTGGCTGTAATAGCAAAGGATTTGAGTTCAGTGACCTGGTGGTCATTCGCGAATAACTGGATTTCTAGCACGAAGACACTGCTGAGATGAGAGCTGGCAGAGCAGACCTGAACATGCAGCACGTTTACCATCGCGTGGGCATGTTACTTGGGACATCCATTTGCTTCATCAGACTTACAGCTGAGTATGCTTTATTTGGCAGATAAAATTTTTGATGATGAAGACTCCGTGGATGGGAACAGACCTTCCTCAGCTAGCTCCTCTACATCTTCAAAGGCCCCCGCAAACTCACGCAGAGTTGGGATGGGGACTACCCGCAGACTTGGATCTGCAGCTCTGGGCTCCAAGTCTTCAAGTAAGCTGATAGCATATATGAATTGATCTTGATGTGAAATACTTATAGTGTTCATGTTTGAGCTTAAAGCGGTGATTTTGAGACTGGCCCCCAGGATCCAGTAACAAATGTTCCCCTGTGAAATCACTGCGTGTACATTGTCTGCATGCCACGACCAGACTTTGATAGGATGAATCTCTAAGCAGTCCCCATGTCCCTATAACATGTTTTGCATTTGTGAAAGGTTGGATCTGTGTGGTTGTGGGCTGAGGGCTAGGACTCAATCATGTCAATGTCGCAGTGTGTAGATTTTTGCCTTTATAGCTGCAGCTGTAGTTGAACTGAGGCAGGCTGCTTACTGCTACACGCTAAATTCAGCCCATGTGATCTAAAACTGACACAGTGGATTTCTTCTAAGACCTTTGGTTATTGCTGGTAATGAAGATGCAGAAAGAAAACTGAGCAAAAATTCTGAATGTGAGCAATAATTCTACATGTGACCTAGAGAAATGGAGAAAGTTCCCTATATCAGACAGTCTCTAATCTGATCAGTATTTCAGAGGCTATTTATCTTCCTTAACATTTGTCTGTTTGTGCACCTGTCAGATCTGCACCTTCATCTATTATAGATAGGATTAAATCCTTTAAAATAAAATCTCTCATATAATTAAAGTAAATATTCCCTTTCATCTTTCAGACTGTGTCCCCTAACTGTTGAGCAACTACTGTAATGACTTCTCTAATGTGCCCTCTGTGCCTAGGAGTTGAAGGATGCTGTGAATGTCTCGTCTGTGCCTGGCATTGAATTTCCCTGTCCCTGCTTTCATTACATCTGCAGCACTCTGCGGCTGCATGGATAGTGAACTTTCTCCTGATTAGGTGTCTTGATAGCTGGTGGTTTCTTAATTGATTCTCTTGTTGATAAGAAGATTGAAAAGGCTTTTTCATTTGTGTGTCAGCAGCCAAAGAGGGAGCAGGTGCTGTGGATGAAGAAGACTTCATTAAGGCATTTGAAGATGTCCCAACGGTTCAGGTAAGTAGAATTACATGCTAAAACACACAGTACTAAAAAGCAGATGGATGTAGGCTGTAGTCCTAATCACTGGCAAATTGTGCTCCATTGCGCTGTTAACAAATCTTCTTTAAGGGGAAGGCAAGTTGGAGGGAGGCAAGCTCTAAATGGTGGTATCTGCCAGTAGTTTGTGTGAAACTCCCTTTGGAAGTGGAGGGAATGGGGATGGGAGGGTTGTGATAGAGGTATCACAGCAGCGGATGTGGAGCTGGAACTGGGCCTGCATGCTGCACAGTGCAGTCTGGTCAAACAAAAACTTAAGTCAGCAGAAGCCTCTCTACGTTTCATCTGTACCATGTGGGAACTGAAAGCAATGAAGGTGACTTGTGTCTCCAGGATCGCTGCAACAACTGGATAGTCCATGTTTGCTGATAGAATTAACTGAATAGCTGAGATGTGTCACGTATCCTCTCTCCTTCAACAGAGCTTTATTTTTGGGACAACTGAACAGCACATTTATCCACTCATGATCTTCTGTATATCTTCACTAGCATAGCTACTAGTAGCTACAGGAATGCTGCTTAAAATTGTGAAAGTATAGTAAAATAATAAAAGATCATCCTTGAATCATCTTGTGCGCATTTAGTAATTTTTGATTGCAGGAAATAGGTGTAAATTCTTCATATTATGCAAAGTCAGCTGTGTCCAAGGCTAGCACATGACATTTAAGCACTGCGGAGCAAAAGACGTAAGAACGTAGTTGGGAAGTGATCTGATTTTCTGGAGTAAATCTTGCATTATGGTGCTACGCTGTATTTAAATTTGCAGATTTATTCCAGCCGGGATCTTGAGGAATCCATAAACAAAATAAGAGAGATCTTATCAGATGATAAGCACGACTGGGAACAGAGAGTTTCCGCGGTAAGTAGTGTACTTGGATATGGACTCTATTAATCTAGGGTTTTCCTGCACTGAGCTTAATCCCATGAAGAAGATACTGGGAGAACCTCGGAGAAAAGCTAGAATGTAGTTTATGGTGAACATCTGTTATGTTCTCCCAAGCTTCATGAGACTGAATTTAAACAACATCTGTGAAGAAAAATGCTATTTGCTGTACAAGAATCTGGTGAGACAGCATCAGGTTGAACTGGAAGTTATGCAGCAAATCCAGATGTAAAGCTAGAAATTTGCTAGCAGGTGCTGAAATCAAAATGTCTAAAATGGTATTTAGAATATCTTAAAACTTCCTCCTGAAGCGGAAAGTCACTTTGCTGATAGAGAATTTTACTTATACTTTTGTAAAAGTATAAGTAAAACAATTCAGAAAGAATTTACACCTTTAAGTTTTGAATACGTAAATATGACCGTGGGAAATGTGGAAGTGGGAAATCAGAGGTGTTTATATGCATGCCAAGATTGAGTCTTATTTACTGAGGTGAGCTGTGTTTTCATGGTATAAAAAGATGCATGATCTTGTCTACACTGTAGGCTTTCGTCACTGGTGTAGCGACTTCGACGTGTCTGTCAAATCCTGCGTTGCAGATCTGAGTGGCAAACTGTGCTGATTCAGCTTACTTCAAGTTTTTTTTGTTTTGCTGTACTGAGTAACAGTGAGGCCAAATTGAGGCACTGTGCAGATGCATCAGTATGTGTGAGGGCCTGTGAACATGTCCAAAAGAATGTCTATAGGAGGAAATGGTGGTCCCTCTAATATTAATAGAAAGTTTCCCATTTTAATGGGGTCAGGGTTCCACTTTTAATAGAGCCAGATAATTATTTTAATGAAGTCAATGGACGTATTCTAGATATAAGTCAGTATTACTCAGATCTGAGTATAAGCCATTCCCTTTAAGTCTAATCATCTTTTTAATGCAATAGTTTGCTGTGAGAGGACCTAAGCTTTAGACGCTGTTGTAAATAGATGGTTTCTAAGGGGAATAGAGGAGAACCTTCAAGATATCCTTTGGCTTAAAATGTAATGTTTGGGTTATTAACAACACAGTTTGAGTAGCCGTATGCAACACTTCTGGATTCCTATAACAGCTAGAGCGTTTGTATTGTACTCAGTATGGTAACCTGTGTGTTGAATATAAAATCTGAAATAATGAAATTGCTTGGACTTTAAGAACACAGTTCCTCAGTGCATGTTGAGGAACGGTTGTACAAGGACCCTGGAAACCAAGTATCAGCCCTGAACATAACTGTCCTTGTATTGCTCATTAACAGTTACTGCTTTCTTTTATGGTGCTAACAGTTGAAAAAGATACGCTCCTTACTTTTGGCTGGAGCTGCAGAATATGATAACTTCTTCCAACACTTAAGACTTTTGGATGGAGCGTTTAAATTATCCGCTAAAGACCTGCGGTCTCAAGTAGTGCGAGAGGCTTGTATCACATTGGGGTAAGTTTACTTTCTAAACATGCTTATGAGATGTGATGTAGGAGAAAGGAACAGACACTGGTTGAAACACGTTTAGGATGTAACTTGTGCTGCTAGTACTACATAGTTATAGGTAGGACATGATTTTGCTACAGCTGTTTAAAACCACATCCATGTAGGTCACTAATTGTAGTTGTGCCAAACTGTGTTCTTGAGTTTTAAATGATGCTGATTTGAGATATGCTGAATGAATGAGCGAGCCATGCATTCGTACACCGAGTAGGGAAAGATTGAACAACAAAGTTGAAAACACAAATGTTTTGTTCTGGTTTGGATTGAGCTAGTTTTTATTTTTGATGTTTTATCCTTTGTGAAATGCTTCAAGTAAAAGGGCACTGCAGTGCTTCTAACAGCTTTTTCGAAATTTGTTCCTATTAAGGCAAAATAGGCCCAGAGAAACTGTTACAGAAACTAACAAGTTCAGGAAAATACACTCCTTCAGCATTGTCCCATTTGTTTGATAATAAATTTTTAGCTGTGCTAGTTACTTTATGTACTTTATGCTGAACTTACTGTTTCTCAAGAGTTCAAATGAATATAAAACATCAGTTTGAAATGAAAGTAAATGAACTATTTTTTGAAACATGGTGTTTTCTGTCCTTTGGAGTTGGAGAGGAGGTGACAGTTGGGAAGACTGAGATGTCAGATGTGCTTATGTCAGATGTTGTCAGAAGTCTGACTGGCTTAATCCTCAGCACACTTACCAGCATGACTTCATTCTGTTTTTCAGACATTTGTCATCAGTTCTGGGAAACAAGTTTGACCATGGGGCAGAAGCCATCATGCCAACAATTTTTAATCTAATTCCGAATAGTGCCAAAGTCATGGCCACGTCTGGTGTTGTAGCAGTTAGATTAATCATTCGAGTAAGTATACATCAAAAGAGAACAATATGTTACCGCTTCCAAATATCATGGTGTTTCTGAAAACTGTATGAATATTACTGCAATGAAAATTAGATTAAGTGCCTAATCTACTTTTCTGATTGTGCTGGGCTTGGCTTTCTCAGATGTCATGCGGCCTTGTGTAGATGATGCTAGTTAAGCCCTGCCAAAACAGTAGAAAAAACATTTCTTTGCAGAGTAATATATTTCCATCCCTCTAAGAGCTGAGCAAACTTTCTTCTTCGATTGGGTTTTAAACCTGCTTTGCAGGATAGACTCATCCTCTTAATTATGGTTTAAAACTTCCCACAGACAGTGCACATTTCCTAAAACCATTAGGTCATGGAGGTGGCTTCTGCCTAGTGATTCACTGGGGAAGCTGTAGATAGCCTGATATCTCTCAAGTTGTCACCACTGACAGTTTAGATCTTCTTGCAGTGACTTCAGCTCCTTGACTCACTGGAGCCTGTCGTTATAGAAGAAAATAAAATACCTGTTATTTTAACAGATAAAATATAAAATTTTTAATAATAAAAATATATGACTGTATCTGTTAGTGTTCTTTTATTTAGCAGTTCTATTTTTAAGAATTGAACAAAAATAAGTACCTACATACTGGGCTCAGGTGGCTGAGGGAGATGATCTTTTGTTCCATGGAACTGTGGTGTAAAGTTTTCTTGGTTTTGTTGTTTGCTTTCTTCTAGCATACGCACATCCCTCGATTAATACCCATCATAACCAGTAATTGTACCTCCAAGTCTGTTGCAGTTAGAAGGTGAGCATTTAGTTTAAAATTACTCTCTTTTTCACCACTGAATAGGTTCACATGTACTTTCTGATAAGTCATGTTTGTTTTTATTCATAAAAAGGGTTGATATACACGCTTACTAAAGAAAGAATGCATCACATTCTCCCCCACGAGTTGGGATCAAATTTGAAGTCAGCTGTCTTGTATAAGCTGCAGCACTGCAGAAGAAAATGCACTTTTCCTTAAAGAAAAATGTTCTTTAAACTAATCTTTGTGCTTACATGTTGTTATAATAACGTCATAATATTTTGGCTTCTTTACAGACATGTTCCTATTCCCCACTGCTAGCCGTTGTAGTGACACTTTTTCTTTAAGCCACCCAGCAGAAGTAGTGTTCTGTTGATAGTGTCACCTGGAAGTTGGACTGGATGTGCTAATGGTCCTCTCTGCACACCTAAAAATGGGGCTGTTACTGAATTCTAATGTCCCAAAAAGTTTCATAACAAAAGGTGGCTGTTGTTCAGAGGCAGGTATGGCAAAGTCAGTGTGGCTCTGTTAACTTAGAGCTCAGCATTTCTTGTCTTTCTTTTCTCAGGCGCTGTTATGAATTTTTAGACTTGCTGTTGCAGGAGTGGCAAACACATTCACTAGAAAGGTAAGCTCTGAAAACAAGTGGGTTAATTCTCTCCTACTTATGTCTGAGGAGGTTAATTCTGGAGAAAGGATAACCCAAGAGGTGAGATTATGTCAGGTATCTCTAGTAGAGATAATTTTGCCACAAAAAAGCACGTATGTATGTGCACACACACCATTCATCCCTTTAGTTCTGGCAGTAAGAGTTTGGTGAGTCTGTTTCCTGTGCCAGCCCTGGAAAACCTGGCTGAGTGAATCCCTGAGCTCAATATCCCTTTTGCACCCTAAAGTGAGGTGATATGAAGGCTACTACGCATCCATCAGGAGCTTCTGAGGCTTCTACAGCACTTCAAACTAATGAACAGTGAAAGTAATTGTTGGAGAAGAGACAGGGACACAATTTCGTTCGACGTAGACTGTGCAAAACTATTTAAGGGTTAATAGAGTGTTTTTGCACCCAGGCAGTTTCAATAGCTAGTTAAACACTGACCTATGAAGAATGCTGTTTGCCTTTTCCTAGTCAGCAGTGTGGGTGAAATAAAACTGACTTGTAGGAGTAAATAAATAAAGGCTCCAAAGGATATTACATGGAAATGGGAAGATGCGATAAACTCTCTGTTCTTGGAGACTAAGGCAAAATCAAAGTAGTCGTTTGTTTATAAGTGTGGTGAATCTTTCTGGACTGCTGGATAATGTTTTCCTTCTTATTTCAGACACATATCGGTGTTAGCTGAAACGATAAAGAAGGGAATTCATGATGCAGACTCTGAAGCCAGGATAGAGGCAAGGAAGTAAGTGGAAGCTGTTGTTGGTGTCTTTTCTTCTTCCCCTTCTTTGCCCCTGTTGTGTTGCAAGTCAATGGTATTGCATGTTGGAGACTGAAGTCCAGACAAGTTATGTTCTCCTGGCAGTTGATGCCAACTGTCCCTTGGCTTCAATGGGAGTATGTACTTTAGCAGGAGATGTCATATGAGGTGATTGCATAGAGCTGAGTTATATATGTATTGCATCTCCTCATGGTGCTTATTTCACTTTGTTCTTGTAATATTTTATTGTCTTTTTATCTGTCTGAGCAAGTAAAATGCTTACCTGAGTTGTTCAGAAGTCAAGTCGAGAACTAGTAACCTCGTCTTTATTTTTGATGTTTGAGTTACTTGCAGTTAACTGACATTTCTTATGTTTAGTACAAAAATACTATAATTTCTAGAATATTATTTATTTTCTTTTTGGCCTATATGCAAGACTAGGTTATTTGCTGCTCTTGAAACAAAAGTCATTGTGCTAAATGGTGTCCTAAACTATGGACGCTGAAATAATATCTTTGTGTGTATCAATAGGAAACTTTAATATTTGCAATTGACTTTATTCTGTTGAAGATCCCTTGCATTTCCATTAATGTGTTTGTACTTACGGTAGTATGCTGGTAGACTAGGATCATGCGCTTCTGAACAGAACACTACAGGAATGTTTTTTCTTCAGAAACAGGATGCTGTAAAACATGAAATCAATGAACAGTAAATTTTATTGAACTAAATGCTGTGTTATAAGCAGAGGTGTTTCACAGTAGGGCCATTCAAATCCTTTTGAAAGGGAACGTGTCCATCACTGAAAAATACAGTAGGCACTGAGACTTCACAGCAGGTGGCTAGTTAAGCTGAATAGACAGCAAGGAGAGCGGCATGAGACTTCAGAGAGCATACTTAATTCTCTCTTCCCATATTTCTTAATTAGCAGCGTGGCTGATTGTAAGGCAGAAATTTGTTTCCTTCTAGTGATGTGAAATGCTTGTGACTTCTCTGAGGACTGGCTTTCACACAAGCAATTCGTGATTCATTTGAACTGACGATCTTACTCCTGTTAGTTGTCCCCTGAAAAGTGCCGAGAGTCTTCATCTCCTTTGTGATGAGAGTGAATGGTGTTGAGCCATCAGCCAGGAGATTTGGACCATAGAGGAATTCTTCCCTCATCTTCAAATGCTCTTTTATTTTCAACATGGCACTGACTGGAAGTCTATAGATGCATCTCTTGCCTTTTTCTTGTTATTTCTTCCCCAAAAGACAGTCAACAGCCTCAATTCAGTACAGAAGATTTGTGTCTGCAGCATTGTAGAAGAGCTGTTTGTTAAACTTAAGGAAGAAAGCAACACCAGCTGGTGCTTTCTTGAATCAGGCCCATGCATGTGTGTTCTGCTTTTGGCATGTTTTTTGAAGTAGCTATTGAGCATTCAGTCCCAAACTAGTATCAGCCTAGTGGGTCTGCCGTCTCCCACGTACATTAGACAACCAGAGGGATGAGGGTTTCTTCTGTAATAAAGCTTCTTTGACTACTTGAGCTTTTACAATGTGCCAAATGGTGCGTTACTCTCTTATTTTCATTTGGTTTGTCTTCTCTGTGGTTGTTAGAGCAATACAATGGGTTGAAGAAAGCGGTATGTCTTACGTGTGTCATAGGGGCAGTAGGTGGTTGAAATGACTGGGCTAATGAGCACACTAATGCCAGTAGTGAAAAGGGCTGTACCTGTGCTCCACTGACCCCTGAAACACAACAAGGAAATGTTCACATACTGTGCCTTGCTTCCAGGTGTTACTGGGGTTTCCACGGTCACTTCAGCAGAGAGGCAGAGCATCTGTACCACACCTTGGAGTCTTCTTACCAGAAGGCCCTGCAGTCACATTTGAAGAACTCTGACAGCATCGTTTCCTTGCCCCAGTCAGATCGCTCTTCCTCCAGCTCCCAGGAGAGTCTCAAGTAAGTCCTTGATGTTACCACCTCTCTGTTTAAACAGCTGCAGATAGCTCCACTGAATTGGAGGGAGCCATCACATTGCTTTCTTTCATGTGGTCATTGTTTGGCCTCAACACCTGGTTATTATGAAATTTATTTATTTATTTAGCTAACATTGTATTAAAATAAAAAGTCAGCAAAACCCTTTAAAAAATAATCATTATCTTGGTTCCGTAAATAATTTTCTAGGAAGCTTTTTGTGCTCAGCAGATACTGTTAGTCATTCCTTCCAGGTATGCTTAAAACAGCGCTTGGATTGAAATTCTGTGTCTAGCATTAATCCTAGAGGTGTAAGTCTGCCTCTTTCCATATAACAGGAAAAAAAAGACTAAATTTGAGTTGTAACTGCGAAATCAGTATAACTCTTTTGTTGAATGTATGTATTCTAACGTTTCTTAGAGATACGGTCAACTTAGGATCCAAATGTCTGCAATGTAAGTGTTAGAGCTGTATGAAAAAAATCCGTAGCTTATTGGCGTTACTTTTTAAATCTACAAAAAGTGTTCTTAAAAATCTCTTCTTGCTCATATAATGCGCGTGCTAATTTTTCTTAGTGCTTGTGTAAAGAATTTCATGGTGGTGCTGTATTTATTCTTAAACAATAAGCTTTTTTTAGTCTGTTCCTGTATATAAAGAACTTACTATTAACTCAGTTGTGTACTGAGGGAACAGAGTAGCACTGTTACTGATGACTATGAAATACCAGTTTTGTTTTAATAAATATTTATATTCGCTTCTAGCCGTCCATTGTCTGCCAAAAGAAGTCCTACTGGGAGTACTACATCTAGAGGTGAGAACAGAAGCTGAAAAATGCACTCAGGTGTTGCTGAGGAAGTGTGATGAATTAGAATGAGGATTTCAGACATGTAATATGCAAAGAACAACTTTGATCACTGTTTACTGCTCCTTAAAATGGTAACTTATTGTGTAAAATTTTTAATTAGTTTTGGGTTGTACTGTGCATCAACTGCTGATATAATGATGCTTTTAAAAGTTAGTAAATCTGCTATTGCTTGCACCTGAAGGGCAGGTTGAAAAGCCATGAAAATTGTAGCCAAGGTATGTTTAGCTGATGATAAGACATACAGCTACATAGTCTAATGGTGCATTCAGCTTTACAATTCTCTATAATTTTTTTCTGTGGTTTCAGCACTTACTGGAGGCATCGTCTGCACACAAGTTCTACAGTGTTAAATTCCATCTTGTTGCTAATCTGTTTTTACTATTAGATGGAATGTTTAAGTGCAGCTTTCCTGTCCTAAGTAAATGCATACAATAATCTAAATAGTGAATTTTAATACAAAATATAACAGATTAAATTTGTTGATAGAAGATAAGCTGCCTTCTACACCTGACCAAGATCGGGTTCTGGCTGGTTTGTGTATACACTACACCCTACCGAGACCTTTGATTCAAGGAGATACTGGTGTGGAACCTACTTGATTGTGCACACAAGTACATGTTTGCTTGCAGCTGAATAGACAAGCTTCATGCTTAAGAGGGTAAGCATCAACAAGTGATGGGAACAGCAGTCCTTATAAGAAGATGAGGTATTGGGAAGGAAGTTAGTAAAACCTGGACTGAAGGACCTGCAGGTCTGTTTTGGCCAGCAACTCACAGGCTGTTCAAGGGTACTGTGGTTGAACTTTCCCATCTAGGTTCCATTAGAATTTTCTTCGTTACTGGCCTGGCAGCCTTTTTCATCTCAGCATTTAGGTTAGTGTCTGATAAAGTTCTTAGAGGTAGCATCAGGTCAGCATTGAAATATCTTTGCAGGCAGTGTGGGGAAGCCCACGTTGCCCTGGTAAAGCATTCTTATTTGAGGTATTTCAGTGCCAGCAGGGAGCGTTAAAAATAGTACATTAAACTGCTTGTCAGGCTCTTTGAAGCACATAGCTCAAAAAATTAATCTTCTTTATTCTGGATCTCCCACTCCCATCTGCAGCATCTACAGTAAGTACAAAATCTGTGTCAACACCAGGATCTCTGCAGCGATCCCGCAGTGACGTCGATGTGAATGCAGCAGCTAGTGCCAAGTCAAAAGTGACGTCTTCTGGAGCATCCATCCCCTTCAGTTCTGCTGCAGCCTTGCCCCCAGGCTCATACGCATCACTAGGTAAATCTACATGTTCTTCTACTCTTGCAGTTAGCTTTCTTTACTAGCAGAAAGTGCCTCATAGTTTTATTTTTAATATTAAACTCTAAGTAGAAGAACATATCTCTGAGATCGTTACCAGCTCTCCAGGATCAGCGTGCAATCTCTTGCCCTTTGGGATTAAGGAAAAAATTTGCAACAGAACTGACTTGAAGCAACTTCTTAGGTTTTGAATTGTTTAATAATTTGCGTCTCACTCTTCTTTCTGGGGAAACGCAGATCTTATTCTGATTCTGGGACATTGTTGAGGAAAATACTGCTCAATTCCTTTTGACATTTCCCCCTGTCTCTTTCCCTTCTCTTCCTTCCCTCCTTTCCGAAAACTGGTTTTTCATTAATTGTTTTATGCTTTGAATAGTACATCTTAGTTAAGTTTGATCGCTTTCTGTTTTACAAAAGTGAAAGATGTAGAAGCAAAGAGAAGTCACCCTTCCCATTTCACCACAAAGGATACAAGTATCTGTTCCTTATGCTGACTCTTTTTGGATTATAGCCACATGTAGCATTTTTCTTTCAAAGCATCATATATCGCTTTCAGGTGCGCCGGGGTTTCTTGCAACTGAGTTTGCATTTGATCTTTCTCTCCTGGAGATGCCATTGAAGGAGGCACGCAGGAGGAAATGCAAGGCGGTGATTGACACCGTATTTGCAGAGCTTCAACTTGGTTACGAACAGAGCTGATCTTCTGAGCTAGTTTCTCATTCTGCTGTTTTCATGCTAATCTAATTCCAGACTTTTCATCAATTTACCTTTTACAAGAGGAAGAAAAATCAGAAATCGGTGATCTTATTTTATGTAGATTGTCTTCAGTGAGTCAGTTGAAAAGTTGCTTCTCCTTACTGTAAGGGAATTGGTCTTTAGTCTGATAAAATAGGCTTGGTGAATTATTTAGGGATGGTTTCTATAGATTCTTTTTGTAGCCTGGTTTCTTACATATCTGAAATATTTTACCTTGGCTTAAATGTGTTGGTTGTATTTGGTTCAGAAGTTGAATTCTTATCCTGATTTGAACTGTTCATACTTGGTTCAAGATTTAGATACATTGCAGAGAAAACGTAACACAGAATATGAAGTCGATCGCATAACAGCGTGCTTTTGAGCTTACAGGTGCAACCATTTTTTGGTTGTGCTGCACACTGGCCTCAGTGGCAAAACTGCTTTCAAACAATCCTATGTCATGAGGAAGATTGGGAGAGGGGGGGAACTATCTACTAAAGTTGGCTTTGTCCTTGAAGCTGGGAGACTGAATACAGTGCTAGTCTTGCTCTTAAAATAGACTGGAGGAGAAAAGCAGCGAATGCACTCTAAGTGATGCAAACATGGCTGTTCCTAAACGAGCCTGCTTCCTTTTGAGCCAGTAGGGACGCTTGTCACCTGCGCATTCCTATGAGAGAAATGGTGAGGCAAACAACGAAAATGGAGTTTGGCAAAGGTTGGTTATTGCAGGAGGGAAAAGCTGCAAGCGTGTTCTTCAGATACGTCGAGCTTTGATTTGCTGCTCAGTCAACCTTTTTTAATTTCTTTAATTGTATTAATTTTTTTTGCATATTTCTGTAGCTAATATATAGTGCCCGCTTCTATTGATGTTACTAATGTTCCCTATTAACCCTTTCCTTATTTTTTTTAATTTGCCTAAAGACGGTACTACCACTAAAACCGAGGGTAAGCAGTCTCTCTGTGTAACTGAGGTGTGTCCACAGTCGTACCACCCTACCTGGTCTCTGTTCTCAAAGTGTTATCTGGTTCTCATCCATGTTCACTGGTGACCTGCATGAAGTGTTGCATGGTTGTCCTGCTCATTTTGATGCCATGGGGTATTCTTCACTTTCTCTTTGAGCTCGTCCCTACTAATGGGCACTAGTCTGTTTTATGACTTGATTTCTGATCACAAAGCTGTATGTGGGTCTCCATATTTAGAGCACTGCTTTTGGTTGAAGGTGACCTGCGCACAGATTAAAAAAAAAAAAAACCAACAAAAAAACAACCAAAACCCAAAAAAACAACACAGGGCTTGTGTTTTCTTGCTCCATGATGTGTAAAGGTTTGCTGTGATTTTCCATCCAAAGCTCAGGTCGCAACTGCCAAATGCTTTCGGGAAGAGACTGGGCAGCGAGAGAATTGAATGAGATGATCACATGGCAGAAAAATGAGGACAGTAAACAATGATCTCTAGGGAAGGAATATTTAGTCAACCTCTTTAAACCTGAGCTCTCTTTTTGTTGTTAACTGTCTGAGCGAGATGGCTTACATCTAAGACAGCTTGAGGAAAGGCTTCCCCCTCCCCGCCCCCCAAGAACACTGAGCCTGCTAGTTTGGGAGGACTCCCAGTCTGGTTCTCTGGCTCATTGTCAAAGCTTGTTCTTTATTTCTCTCAAGCAAAAAAGATCACTGGGAAATCACTTTTTCTGAGGTAGACAGGAGTTGAAAAGAAGAATGCCTTCTACACATAATGAAGACACCACACCCCCCAACAAACCCATCTTTTTCCTGGTGCAAGTCTCTTTTCAAGGGATCTATTACTGTCTTGTGGGACTCTGCTCGTATTCTTGATGGCTGCTTGTATTTGGATGTGCTGTTCTCAGAAGTGCCACTGTGCCGTGTGACATGTGTGTTTTTTCCTTACTATTATTGATGCATTGATTTATTTTTTAGAGGGAAAGGTCTCTACCATTTTCGGAACTGGCACTTAATCTTAGTGTTGAGATTAACTTGCTCTATACCATGGGCAAGTGTTTGTGCTTTGTGATCTGTCGGTGCTAAGGAATATGAAGCTGGCCTAAACACCTGTGTTTCTAAATCAATGGCAAATTAGATGAAAGTTCCAGATTGTTGTAATCCTGAGCTTTTTTTATTCATAGCTGAGCCTTCTTTTCTTCTTCCTTTCCCTCTGGTTCTCAAACCTTTCTATTTTTGGCTTAACTTTGAAATGTTGAAAGTTTAATGTTAATTTAGAAAATACCCTGTGCAGGTCTCAATCCTCTCCTGGGCTGTAGTAGTATTTGTGGAGGTCTGTTCCAACAGCTGTCCTCTGGAATAGCTTTATTTTTTGTTTATTAAATGCTTTATTGTCATCATGTGAAAGGGTGGGATTTTTCATTTGATTAGTTTATTTTTTTTCAATTTAGCTACAGTGGAAGCAGATTTGATTTGGTAAAAACCTGTAACAGAAACCAGCAAGTCGCTTGAGGGGAAGGATTAGGAGATGAACTTTCAGAAATGGAGTTTGCCATCCCCCTCGTGTTAAATACCAGATCTCATCTCTTCCTTTTGCTATAGGATTCTCTTTTTTGCGGGGAGTGAGGATCAGGGAGGATTGTAATAACATGGCTCACTACAGCCAGAGCGCTTGAAGGATGAGTTTAATCACTGAAACTCTTCATCTTTATTTTCTTTGTTGAGACAGTTAAGGGAAAACTTGCCTTTTTTTTTTCCCCAGGATTTGGTGTGTCCTACAGATGAGGGCTGAGAAGGGTCTTCTGCCAACTCTCTGATCTTGCAGAGTTTGCCAGGAACTACTGGGAAGGCAAAACTTTATATTCTTGACATAAATGTGAAAATTAAGGGAGTGGGTGAAGAGAAAACATCCCCTTGCTCTGCCTGTGTGTGCAAGAGACACTCTTTGAACATAAATTCTATCCACACCCGTGCCCCTGGTTTTTTTGCAGGTCACCAGTAAGTAATTTAAGAGGAAATCACTGTGGTTTTTTGTGTGGTTCAGCTTAATGTTAAATCTGCAGTCTGGTTCCCATCATGGCATTCTGTAAAGACAGTGTAAAAGTTCTTCACCTTCCCCTCAGCTGGGAGCCAGCATTGTGCGAACTTGGCAGTTCCTATCTGCTTTGCCCTCAGTTCTCCTCAGTGTTTTGTTTTTGAGCCAGACATCTCAAAACGGGAGCAATATAGAGTGGGTTATGCCAGTGGCAAGAATACAAGTTAAGAGATGAGTATCAGTCCTTTGGTTTTAAGTAGTGTCATCCTAATTGAGAAATGCTGTTAAAATGCACTTCCTTGTGGAAAGGTAGTGTGAGTTTATGTATCACGTAAATCTGTGCAGGTCCTCTGCCGTCTCTGTGTTTTGAAGCTGTGTCTTCATGTAGTGCACAGTTATGTGTTGATTGCCCAGACCCTTCACGTATGGGTATCTCTTGAACTTCATTAAAAGCTTGGCAGGCAGAAAGTTTGTAAGATCTAAACCTTTATAGTCTTGATCAGGAGTTCACAGCTAGTGGTATGCAGGTAGCAGTTGTGCCGTGTTTGTTATACCTGATTAAAAGGAAACCTTAGGAAATTTCCTGCTTGTTGTATCATGAAACAACTTTTCAAGGAATATTTTAAAAAGGTGCCTAATGCTGACTTTCAGTACAGAATAATGGTTCAGAGTGTTTCTGTTATCTGGCTGCCTCTTTTCAAAGAGAGCCTAAAGACAAGCCCTTCAGACAAGCATTTTTCAAAAGGGGGAAAGCATAAATGCTGGTGTGTCCTGAAACTGGCAATTTTAAATCAAAATCAGCAGTTTCCAGAGTCAGTGGCACAATTTTGAATAGTTTCTATTATTCACCAGGAAGGAAATAAAATCTGGTGTATTTTAGTTTTTAGATAGCAGACCACTTTTTTGAGATGCTCAATTGAACATCTTGAGGCTTTGGGAGTAACGCAAAGTTTATGAAATCACCATTGCTGTTTTCTTTTCTGCTTTAAAGCTCTTTCTTGACCTCAGAGACAAAGAATGATTCAAAAGTTTGACTGAACATGGTATCTTAGATGGAAATGCTCAGGTAGTAGGTTTCTTTGTTCTCTTGGTCCACCCCTTTGCAAGTGCTGACTTCATTTGCCTGTGCTTGTTCGTGTAGAGCAAAGTGGTGCCACTATTGTTCCGTCAGCCCTCTGCTTTGGAGAGAGTTCTTGTGCAAAACCCAGAAGCATCGTATGCTAATGGTTTCCAGTAAGGGTCAAGTGATTTTGATTTTTTTTTTTGGGAAATTACGGTGCAGGATCAAGTCTTATACTAGTATAATGTTGGCCATGTGCTAAATATGCATGGAAACCATGCCATGCGCGTTGTAAAATGTTGTTCACAGATTTATATGTAAAGCATGTTTTTAATTGATGTGTGCATGTCTCTCAGGCGTCCACATGTCATTTAGCAGTGACACAGCTAAAGGGGGTCCTAGAGGCTCTTTCAGGAATGTTTTTCACTAAGCAGGGGAAAAACCTGGTGCTGAGTAACCTAAATGCATTAGCCTGATCTATAGCGAGACCATTACCATCCCAATGCTTCCATATATATCTTCTGTGGTTGTAGGTATCGTTATTCACAGCATGGAACTGGTTAAACTCAGTTGTGGAGCTGCTATAGACCATTTCTAGACTATTTGAAAGCCGTTTTCTTCAGTGTAATATACAGGCTGGGTCTCACAAGGCATATGCCTGTTCCTGAGCACTGGGGATGAGATGCTGCAGTATCCTCCCAGAGGAGCTCAGAACAACGCTGCTGGATGAAGCCTCTTGTAACACAAAAATGATATCATAGAATCTTCCTTTTCTTGTTCCTTTTTAAAAATACAAAACAACGTCCCTTGGTTTAGACATATGTTAGACATTTCAAGGTTGATTCTGATCCATTGATTGTTGTAAAAACTGACAATAACTTTAAAAAATAAAACCAAACGCCCCTAACCCCCCCGTCCCCCAATGGTTTCTTAACAAAAAGCATTTATATGGAGTCTTTCAAAATACTTTCTGTACCAACAGCGATGTGTCACATGTCAAATTTAGATCAAGGACTTTTTTATGGAAATACTTCTATGGTTTTTGGAAACTAGTTGGGGTGGTCTTTATCTGTTCCTTTGCTGTGCTGCTGTTGTCAAGATGCAGTAATTCTTTCAAGAGGAGCAGGAAAATAATGGTTATGAAATATGAATTGCTACATCTGCAGTTTGAGCTAGATATAGAAACACACCCACTTGAAAGCAAAGAAGTTTTGGGAGGGGAGGTGTTTGCTTGAGTTTAACAACAACAAAAAAAAGTCTGAATAATTTATTTGATATGTTATTTAGCCTTGCTTGAAATTAGTTTTTCTGTCTGGGGTAGAAGCCACACAAATAGTCCTAATGCAAAATAACTCTTGGATGAGAATGTAGACTCTTGTTTGCAGATGAAATCCTTAAGGGAATGTAGAAAGATGTTTGCATTGTATAGATGAACTTCTGTATATACATGCTGTACTCGGTATATTACATATTAAAAACCTTGAGATTTTCAAGCCAGACAAATATTGATTCATCTTATGGTACTATAAAGCAAACAGGTTTTGGATATCATAAGAGTAATTTAAAAGTTGTGCATGTGTATGAAGATCATTTAACATATGAAACAACCCAGATCCCTCTCCCGGTTTTCTCTCTCATATAGATTTGCCTAAAGCAATTTTGAGTTCCAGTTGGTCATTTTTTGTTTTACAGCTAAAAACTCTGCTTGGATAGGAAAAACTTAAAATCTTAACTTTTTTTTGGAGAGTATCTTTGAGTCACTTATTTTGAACAATTTTTATGCTGTGAGTAAGATCAATTACCTGTATGAAAAAATAAATACATAGCTTTTTAAGTTCAGAAAATAAAACTTTGGAAAGTATATTAACAATCCATACTTCAAGGAACACATATCTGATATCAGATGGTACTTTTCCCTTGTAACTGTGTGAACAATTTGACCTCCAATTTGAGGGCCATTTTTTTGCCCTTATGTTTTACTTTATCCTATGGAAAATAAAGTAGTCCTAGGGTGAGCTGTTAGTGTGCCATAGCAGTATTCGTACCATTACATCATTTTTGTCACGCATTTCTAGTTTTTGCTATTCCTGTTGTTTGCTCAATGCAAGTCCAGTGCAGTGTTAGTTCAAACGCTCGTCAGCCTTCTGAGAAGGAGAAAACCTGTATCAGTGTTGGGACTTTGTTTCTCCTGTGCGAGACCAACTCTTCGTCTCACATTGTTCCCTCTTACACCTGTTAGGCCAAAATCAGTGTGCAAGTCTACCAGTCCAAAAAGAAGCAGAATTTTGTTCCTGGGCATTCATTTATTCAGAAATTACTGAAATTGGTAGGAGTCTGTCCACTGACTCTCAGAGGTTCCAAAATAGGACTGATCCCTCTATTTCTAATTCTGCTGATAATCACATGTTAATTAAGTTTGACCCCTTAGTTCAGTTTTCTTTCTTAAAGCCCCCAAAATTGGTATCAGAAGCTTATCTTGGTTTCTCTTTATATATTATTTTAGGCTTTGTATTTCCTAAGATGGGAGAATCACTTATTACATATTATCGCAGTTTTCTCCTTGTTCTTAGTCACCTGCTGATAAAGGGGGGGGGGGGGGAAGATTTTTCAGATGCAGGAAGAACAGAACATTTTGAGGATCTTGAGTGGCCTGTGCATAAAAGGAGGAGCCATCAGTACCTTCTCATCCATTCTTGGCCCCTATACATCACTAAATGTGCTTTCTGATACTGTCTGCTACTGTGTGTAATGTTGAATTTCAGCTTGAGTTACCCCTTGGGACTTCCTGCAATGCCAAGGCTTTGTGTTGGCCTTCTGGAAGGATGTAAGTTAATTCCATTACTGGTTCCTAAGACTGGTCAGGTTTAACTTCTTGTCTTACTGTTCTGTACTCCTGCTGCCACCGGTGATGCTCTCCTGATGTGAGAAATGAAAGGAAGCCTTGAGGCTTCTGACAAGAGCATGAGGTCCTTCTGCCTCCTTCCCCACACACGCCTGCTGTGAAGCCTGTGGTGGGGTCTAGGAATATGCACCTTCTGGCAAGTTGCACAGTGGCTCCGCTCATCTGTGTAGCTGCCCGTGTGCCAAACTTGCGAGGGATGGGAATGGGCCAGCAAAGAGCTGGAGAGCTGTCTCTGGTTTGTGCATCACGTTGACTACTTGTAAGGGACTGATAATGTCATAGAGGAGAGGAGATCTGTAGCCTTGCTGGTGGTAAGAGGACCTTAGCCAGTTTCATGACTGGACCTACATGGACGTGCTCAGAACTTGTTTAGTTGAGCCAGTAGTTAAAAAGTGGTTTGTTTATGTTTTCCCAGTTTTATGCTAATGATTTGTTCTATGTCTTGCATACAAACAAGTGTGTGAACGGAGATCTCTGTGTCTTGCCTACTGAGCTATTTTACAACTAGATGCTGGTGGAGAGGTCTTAACTACAGCTGTCTTCTCGGCTTTTTTCCCTGCAAACAAGTCTAGGCTTCCTTCTCAAAGTTAAAACATCTCCTTGTCACTTTGTGTCTATCAGAAAATTGCAGACCATGTTATGAATATATTGAGAGCTTGAAGAAGAACGGAGCTCTCAATCCGTTCAGCCTGGGCTGCTTACGATTGTCTTGTCCTGCACATGTGCCTTACTGTACAGATACCTTATGTGAAGTGGTTTTTATTTTTTTTTTGGGTGGGAAGTGTATATTTCCCTGTTCATATTTCTCTGTGTGCTTATGATGGAGACAAAGGGCAGGAGATGAATATCTATAACTGGTGAGTGCAGTTGTCTAGACTCTTCTTTTACCTGTTGTGGGTTTTTTTTTTCTTTTATTATTGTGCCTGAAACTTGAAGTCATCCTCTGAATGCAGGATAGCGCTGGCATTAGTCCTGAGAAACTGCTTCAGATCTGGCTGAGAACGGAGTTGTTGAAAAGTGCTAATGTAGGCTTTCTTTTGTGTTGCTCTTAATTATCATTTCTTTCCCATTAACTGGAGACAGATAATTGAAGCTTAGCACTGGAAAGAACATTCTGTAGGAAACAGCCCTGCCCCAGGAAGGGGATGAACTGATGACCCTGTACACTTTTCTAGCTCAAATTTCTGTGGCTTTTTCATGAGGAAAGGACAGAAAAAGGACGAAGAACACTTTGAGACTTTATGTTCTATCTCCGCTTAGACACACAGAGTCATTTTTCCACAACGTTGCTTGTGTTAAACGGGACTCTCCATTACAAGTAAAGTTATGCTGATCTTGGGATAAATATGAGGGATCTGTAAACAGCAGGGAAAACTCAATAAGCCTGAAATAAAAGCGTAGTCAGGCTGGGTTCACAGACTCCCACAGGAGCGCATGCCAGCCTGCACACATAGAGCAGGGTATAAAGCACCGAACTGCTAACTGGAAATCCCAGTGATGGAGTTTGTGGGGGCATCTGTCACACCCGTCTCTGAAAGAGTGATTGCCTTGTCAGAAAGTAATAATTTGATATAGGAGGCAGTATTTAGGAGACTGAAATATTTGTTGTCGATCTTTTGTAAAGAAGCTACTTCAGAACAGAAGCAGAGGCTATAGAGAGTTAATATTTTTTAATTAAACCAGCTGATAGCACTTCAGAAAGCAAAGAAGTTTTCTGTCTTATGGACTGTGACTATTTCTACTCCCTGCCCTGCGTCTCAGCCAGTCTAATGAAAGATGTTGCCTCTCCCTGTAAAATTTCTTTTGTACCCTGGTTAGTTGTGTGTATAGCAACCCTGCGAGCATAGAACAGCATGTTAGACATTGCTGCCTTTGGAAGAAACCTGTTGACAGTCTGATTGTCTTTGCTTTCCTCCAGGTCGGATTCGTACAAGGAGACAGAGCTCTGGCAGTGCCACAAGTGTCACCTCAATGCCTGCTGATACCCGAGGCCGCAGCCGGGCTAAAGTAGTTTCCCAGTCCCAGCGTAAGAAGTGTTTTATTTCTGGGGGAGCAGAACAAATAGTTATTAATACGTTTCTCTTGAATTGTAGTAGCAACAGCAGAGGATTGGGATCACTTCTGCTAATAACGTTTGGACATGTAACAAAATGAATCCCCGCTCAGCCAGCGTGTACTCTTGCTGACAAATAGGGCCCCAAATCTGAGTGCTTAGTTGCTGCCTTTTTCTACCAGTTGTGCAGCACAATTTCATGTTGCTGTGATGTGTAGGACTAAGTAACTTGCACTGGGTCCCACTGAGGTACCCTCTGTGTCTGTAGCTCACTGCTGTCCTGGGTTCTTGCCCTCCCAAGCTTCTCCTGCTTATGTGACTGTATTTCTGTATGTGTAGCACGTGAGCTGTCTAAAGTTAATGTGATTTGGCATCAATTTAAAATAGTATGTTACCTATTTTGTGCGGATACCAGGGAGATGGTTCTGCTCTCTGATTCACATGACACATCTGCGTTCTCTGGATTCCCGGCATGGCAGGGTTTTCCCCTAGGAGCCACGCATATGGTGCTGCTGCATATTTGTCATGTGTATCGAAGGAGAATTTTGCCACTCAAACTTTAAAAGGAATTTTGGAGGGAGGGAGAAGGTTGCTCGTGTTTTGAGGACCTTCAAGCTTGTGGGTAAGAGGAGATGGGGTTTGTGGAAAGACCTATTTGTTCTGAGGACTTGTCTTGCTTTGTATCCCTATTTAAAAGCCCTTCTCTGTTCATGCTCTCATTGCTTTGCTCTGTCATGCTGGAGGGATGGGGAAGCAGTTTAGAGCATTGTGTTAGGCTGGGAGAGCTGAAGAGAGAAGTATTATATTCAGGTCGGGGCCAAATGGAAATCTTTATATTGAGGTCATGAAGGAATTTGGGCTTTGGTATGCTGATCTAAATTGGTTTCTTCAGTTTTGAACCTAAAACTGATCCAAACCCAGAAATGACCTTTTTTCCTAAACTTAGTTTGGTAAAAAATGATCAGACCAGATGAGACAGGTCTCAGAAGCATTTAAAGAATAGTTGAGTATCCAAAGTTTTCAAAGATTATGGGCTTCATTTTTTTGTAGAATGTCTTATGAAGCTTTAGGATGGTCACATCTGAACCCGCTCCCTTGGTCTAGTTTGCTGGATCCTGACTGCAGCCTAGCCCAACCAGATGTGATCTTTATCCTTAAGCTGAACATTGTGTGAAATAACATGAATTCAAATATAATACGGTCACAGGATCAAATTCTCCATGACCACACAGTGGATAACCCTGTTGCAATTTTGCAAGCTGGGCTGGAGTGTAATTTAGAGCAGAACTTGGGTCTGAGTGGTGGTTGACATTTAACTAAGAAGCTGATCAACCTTGAGAAATTGTTAGTCACATCTGCACGTTAACTGACTGCATTCTGCAGAGGCTTTAGGATTGACATGTTTGTGAATAAATGTGTCTGTATTGTGTATAGCATAAACCGCATGCTGAACGCTGTATTGTCTTGCTGTCTTTTAATCCACTTTTTGCCTGTCCTTTGGTCTGCCCTCATAATCAAGGATCCAGATCAGCTAATCCTGCTGGTGGTAAGAAACATTTTCCCTTTCTTGCTTTCTCACATTATTTCCTTCATGTTTTTTAACTGCTAAGCTTTTAGCTTCCCTCACTCTCTCCTAACTGTGAGACTTAAAAAGCATTCTCTTAAAGTCATAAATCCAAATGTGTATGGCAAGCGATTTTGCTTTCTCATAGTAATCAAACGTGGTAAGCATACATTCTGCTTATTGAAGCTGGCTCACTGCTGCAGCTTAAACCCCAGGTGCTAAATTCTTCTTCCAGTTACTTCAGTGCAACCCTGCTGACGTTGGTGAGGTTGCAGCAGTGTAACTGGGAGGAGTATGGGCTTTCAGGGTGTGGATGCTGTGTGTGACTGGAATCTGTCCCAAGTATTCCCACTTTGAGGGGGGGGGCGTGAAGCCAGCACCATATACAGTGTTGGAATGTATGATTTGATTGTTTCAGAATGGTTTTGGCCAATAAATTGGAGGGGGAAGTGAGTTAAAATACATGTGTTATGGTATTGTCCATTAGATTAATGGAAGTACATATCTTCTTAAATCAAGACGGAACAGTCTTTAACTCTTGCTAGGTTGTAAGAGTATCTGGAACTGAAATTTTTGTGAGATGTGTAGATACTTTTCAGAACCAACATTAATATTAGTTCTGAATGTGAGCTTGCCCGAGTATGTTCTTGTAACCTTTTCAAATATAGTTTTCCTGGCTGTTGTAGTAAACAAATAGAATGTCAGGAATGATAATCAGTAGCAAATTTTCAGTGACTTTTGTATACCCAAAGAAGCAAAAAAGAGTCTTGAGTCTAGTATTTTCACAGTTCTTTGTGATTACCTTTAAGGTAGCATTATTTAATTTTCAAACAGCTTAGCAAATGAAGATCCACAGAAAAAAAGAAAAAAGTACTATTCAACTCATTGAGTTAGCGAGGCTATTTCAGATAGAAATATCTACTGCAACTGGAATGTAAATAAATCTTGGTTAGTAGACTGTCTCACAGACTACATGGCTTAGAAGAAATGTAAACTTGCCATGGACTATTCAAACACACAAGGAAAAATAGAACAGGCCAACTACTCAACTGGCTAAAAATTTTCTCCAGCTGAAAAATAACTGAATAGTTTATCTTTAACCAGTCAGACTCAAGTAAGCCAGCATCTCAACAAAGGTGACAGGCTCACTTGACTTACCCTTTGTTGTGCAGTTCTGCGGCTGTTGATGGTATTTTTAAAACTTTCCTTCACTGAATTATTGCAGGAAAGTAATGCCACCACTGCAGCGCAGCGTGAAGATGCCTGAGCCGCCTTGCAGCAGGTTACCTGTGCCAGAAGCCGTCTTGCTGCAGCAGAGCGTTTCACACAGGCTAATTCGTGTTGCTTCGCAAGGAGGTGAAGCAGCCTGTGAATTTCGTGCTGCTGCAGCAAGGCTGCTCCTGGCATCTCCGCCAGCTCGCATAAAGCCAGCCTGGGGTATTCATACGCTGCAGGGTCTGCTTGGGTCTTGATGCCGGCTGGGCAGTGTGGTTCCTGTAGGCAGGGCTGCTGGTGGCAGTGTTGATTGTGCACGGGCTTTCCTCAGTCTTCCTTGAAAGCCCATGGAGAACACTCTCATTAGTTTTCTGAGTTATTTGGATCAAATACTAAGAGTTGATTGTCTTCCAGTTTTGCTGTCAAAGTATTTAAAATCTTGTGGGTTTTTAATTGTTTTTTTTTTTTCCTTATTTCTGGTTCTCTTCTAGCTGGTAGCCGGTCTAGTTCTCCGGGTAAGCTGTTAGGAAGCGCCTATGGTGGCCTGAGCGGTGGAACATCCAGAGTCCAGCCGGTGCCATCGTCTTCAGAGAAGCGCACCAAGATTCCTCGGAGCCAGGGATGCAGTCGAGAGACAAGTCCCAACAGAATAGGACTAGGTAAGAACAGTCCCTGCAGTGATGTGCTTACCAGTGTGCTCAAAGGAGGGACTTTCCTGTTGACTAGGAAACTGTTTATGTGTTACTGTTGTTCTGAGTTTTTCAGCTGGCAAGTTAATGTGATTGTGGTTTGTAGAAGAGTAATTTTAATTTTCCCGGTTGAGCTATAGTTTCAAAGTAGGCCTAAAGATGTCATAATATGTCTTCTGTTTGAAATTCAACATGAGTGATGTTATTAGATCAGGCAGCAAAAATAGTTGTTGTGAATAACCATCAGAGCAAAAATACCTCATTTGGCATCAACGGCTTAGTCCTAAAATGAGTTGAACAATCTTTACAGTCACTTGGAATCAAGGGCAAAGAGCACCTTCTTGGATTATTTTAGAAATTTTGCAGCTTAAATGGTTTTCTTCTCTCATCCTTAATATCTTGGAGCCACTTTCTTAAACAGTATTTTAGACTTACATTTTAATTGTTCTGCTTCCAATATTCTTGTTTCAATGACTGTTATGTAAATATTCTGTAATAGTTTTTAATTTCAAATTTATCAGCAGACTCATTTTTTTAAGTCAGATGAGTAAGCATTATTATATATGAACTTTTGTGTGTCCGAATTGAGAAAAGGTATTCAGTGTGCTGTCTGAACAAATAAATATTATTTTCATTTTTTAAATGGAAATGTTTTCATAAGTTTGAAGCTTATGTAGAGGAAGAACTCTTTAAATAATACTGTTACTAGATTATTTTATATCTCCAAAGAATTTACTGGTAGGTTGAAATTGAAATTATAGCCCTACTGTTATCAATTAAATTTTTAACTCTTGCCTTAGTAATTGTAGCTTGAATTTAAACTTTTCTATATAGAATATGTTGCTAATAGAGAGGTGTCTTATTCATTCTTCAATTATATTGAAATGAATTTAAAGCACCTGAGTGCATATGCTGTTATGATTCATAAAAAGTGCATCTTCATTGTGATTATTTTTCCAAATTCAATGTTCTTCTTGTGTCTGATCTATTTTATGGCCTCTGTATCAATTGTGCTCTTCTGTTTGTTCCTTTAAAGTGTAAAGTGCCTTCCAGTAATTGTTCTGCTATTGCTCTGCAGAAGAACATTGTTTTTTAGGAGGAAACAAAGAATGATGGATAGTACCATCACATATGCTTAAGCTGATCATCACATTATGTGGTCTGATTTGAAACAGTCTTGAGCATCTGAAGGGAAATTGCCATGTGGAAAATCCTCACTCTTGGGTTGCCTGCTTTCAGGTACATTACGGGAGCCTTGAATTCTTTTGAAAGCGTAATTTGTTACCTCGTTGCTCTGATGTGCTCCCTGTGAACACAGTCAGTGCATGTTCTTCGGCAGTGGGAGAGAGATCTTGACAGATCTGTCAGATGTGTGGTTTCCCCCCCGTTGATGGCCCAAGCCAGTTCTTTCGGGCTATCATGGGAGCAGGAGAGTCTAACACTTGTGGTGCCTTTAGCACTCAGTTGCAGAAATTGTGCCTTCATTGGATCTTGAAAATGGTAACATTGGCTTGAATGGAGATAGCTTTTGAGCTGTCATCTTTATACCATTATTCCATTGTATTTATTACTTTATAACATAGTAGCTAACAGTATTTTATGCTTTCTTACTGTGTTGCTTCAGTCCCTATCATTCCTTGACGCTTTTTCCATTTATTCATTTCATTAAATAGACTCCCATTCACCTTGGTCCTAAATATTTTGATAGACTTTTTCAGAGTCTGTTTCAAGACGGTGCTTGAGCACACGTATGACATCAAATGTACATGCAATACTTCAGGCTTTGTGGGATTATTTACGTATTTGATACACATGTGCTTATCCAATGGGCTGAAACATCTTTTAAGTCTGTGGTCAGGTTGCAGTGCAGCGGGTGTTGAGCCATTGTGCAGATCAGGCTGTTAGAAATGGGCAGTTCCTGGATCCTGTTCATAACTCATCCATTGAATCACACAAAGTGTGGGTCCCTGCGTGCAGTTGGACTTCTTACAGGAAACCATCCACTGGAGTTTCTCAGGCCCTTTTGGGGCAGTGGCAAGCTAACAGAGCCTCTGCGTGTGGCTGACCATTAGCATCAGTACCATGCTGTTAGCTTAGGCTTCCATGAGGACCACAGGTGTCCATGAAAATGTTCCTTCTGTGTGCTGGAAACCTTGAAGAACTGCGTTGTTTTCCAAGAGGCAGCTCACCAAGGTACGTTTGGCATGCTGTGGTGCTGCATGGTCACCTGTATGGCCCTGCTCTGTGGCGCTTTTCAGTTTTAAGATTGCCTTTGCTGTCTGCTCAGCAGAGGTTTACTAGCAGTAATGCCCTGTTGGGGAAGGAAGAGTATAGTGCACATAATCTTGAGGGTTTTTTTGGGCCCTTTGAAGGAGATCTCCTCAAAAAAGGTGATGTCTGTTTCCCATGGGTTGAAAAGTTATCTGCTTGAAGTTAATTCTGTTGGATGCTCAGCAGATCGTGTGGCACAGTTGATCTGAAAGGAGTGAGGGATTTGAGATTGTCATTCTCCAAAATCTGGAGCAGGCACAGCTGGCTATCAGTTCCATGCAGCCACACTCTTTCTGTTGGGGTTATGCTGTGTGTGTTTATCGGAAAGCTGAAAGCAGTTCTTGACTTGCCTCTACTGGGTGTACCCCACTGCAGAGCTTTCCTTTGGCTCTTTTAGTCTTCACTTAAGAATCATTAAAAATCACACCCTAATGAAATACAGGTTTCTTTCAAGTGGTAGACTGGTAAACAGGGCGCTACTGAGTTCTGCTGGTTGTATTTGCATCTGTTGGGTTCCAGTGGTGTAAGACAGCCCAATAGTGTATTTTAATAATGGTGTAAACCATATCCAACTGCTCTGCCTTTCCAGATGAAATTGGTAAAAGCTAGATGTACAGGACACGTCTAGAAAGTTGGGATTTTATTGAAAACAACCGACCCTTGTCCTGCCCGAGGCTTTTAGTCTAGAGCTGGCTGTGGGCACACTGCCTGCTTTCGTCCTGCCTACTCCTTTTAATCAATTTTGCTACTCATTTACTTAATTTCTGTTCGATTTTTGGGGGTTGGGAGTTCTGAAATTAAGACTTATGTCTGTCTTTGCCTTTGCTGCCTGCACTACAAAGACAGGCTGTGACAGTACGAGAGATTCGTCTAAATGACAACACTGCTGGCCCTTGCTGCCGGCAGTGCCCAAAGAAAATATTCCAAACAGCTGATATCCAATCTTCTCTGCAAAACACAGCAGTAAAAATGTGGGGCAGGTGCCTGGGAGTCTACAACAGAATCATCATTCAGTTCTTTTCAATCCATCCTGTTTTTCCTTGCTTTTGTATCTGTATCCAGTAACGTGCGGATCTTTTGTTTGACTGTTACTTGTGAAGTACCCAGTGTATGTTTTTGGTGCTCTGTTTGTGCAGTCAATATTGTGCTTCATTTGTGGCATTGTCCTACTAGTCTGTTCTCATCCAGCTAAAGTGCATTTTCTTCATACTTCTCGCTGCTGCTGTTAGCTGTTATGGAAGGAGAATGTACTCTGTGCATCCATCGAGATTATTTTTTTTTTTAATCATTCACATCTCTCCCTCTCTAAAGAGCTTTTGCTAGTTTTAGTAGGGTTGTATTACAGAAAAGATTGACAGATCCTCTCTACTTAAGAGAAATAAGTGCTTGTGCAAACCTGATGTGAAGGCTGCCATTATTTACATATAAGCATGAGACCCAAGAATGAGAAGTTTGCTTCTAGAGAGTCTTCAATTTCAAGCAATTATTTATGAGGAAGACTATAGAGTGTTACTTTCACCTGTAGTTCACCTGTCAGCTTTTTTCCTTGTATATCTGAGGTGGGATTATTGTACTCATAGATCCTAATTTCATCCAGTTCATATTATTTAGTCTGTTTTATTTATTATAAGACCATCTAACTCAGAAATTTTAGACATTATGGTGATCTAATCAACTTGGTCAATATCTCATCTTGTATTGTCTGACATCAAAGGTCAACCATCAGAACCATTAATTCATCTGAAAGATATGAGCTGGGTTTTGCAAAACTGGGAGGGTTTGACAGACCAAGAATCTGGCAGTGTATTTGAATTTTAAAGCCTAAATATGAAGGTTTGTCTTTTGTTCTGTACTGTTTTGCTTGAAAGGATACTAATAGACCTGGTATGTATAAGCCCACAGAAGCACTGTAGGGGAACTTTATTAGCTTGATTCTAGGCATTTAAGTTCCGTATACAAACCAATAGAGCTTTATATATATATTCTGAAGCATGCAAATGGCACTATTCTATAAATACAAGGATACTGTTGAACCTGCTTTATACTAATACTTTGTTATTTGTGTGTACCTCTGCTACATTCAAAGCTGGTAGATTAGATTTTACTCTTGATGAGAAAATTCTTTAAAGGCTTTTTGTGATCGTCTGAAATATGCTACTGCCTTTTCAAAACAGTAAAGGAAATCCCTCTTTAGTCATTAAGTTCTTCGAGGTAAACTCATGACAATGAACTACTATTCTTTTACCTAAGAAAACATTGTATTTTCTCCTGAGCACAAAGCTTTTTAAATAACTTTCTGCAAACATCTTTCATATCAGAATGACACAGAATTTGCAGAGGAATAATCCAGTTCTAAATACCTAAATTGCTTATTTCATAAAATCATAAAATTCAAATCCTCGATGTTAAACAACCTTCTAAGGGACTAGCTCTGGTTTTCCTACTGGGACAAAACTTCAGCTAAAGTCAGTGGGATTGCTTTTTGCTATGAAAGCAGCTTCATCTTCTAGCTTCTACTTTGCATTTTTCCAAATGAAGAGTGTGCATATGATGAGTTCCTGTGACACAGCTGATAGGCAGGAGCCTTATTAGTTTGTGGGAAATCGAGCACTTAATACCCCCAGACCAAAGATAAGTC
This sequence comes from Anarhynchus alexandrinus, assembly GCA_008711295.1. Taxonomy (NCBI): domain Eukaryota; kingdom Metazoa; phylum Chordata; class Aves; order Charadriiformes; family Charadriidae; genus Anarhynchus; species Anarhynchus alexandrinus. The sequence continues at coordinate 6,487,585 of VUYV01000013.1, forward strand.
TTGTTGATGTAGAGTTTTGCCAAAGTAAAGAATATAGTTTAAAGCTCCCCTTAAGTGTGCATTTGCCTCAGTCTTTGTGCATATAAAGCCATAAATACAAGGTTTTAGAAATGTTTGAGGAGCAGAAGTTAGATAGTGTCTGTTAAAGATCTGAAGCTGCTGCTGATATAAAAATTCAAACCACTTTTTAACTTGTCTGTCGGGTGTTCAGGTTCTAAATGCTTTTTTCCTCCGTATCTTTCATTGGAGAAAAATATCTCTGCAAGTCTGTACAATACATTTTTTTCCTTAGGATATTTGTTCGTGGCAAAACTATCCTTGTGAAAGGCAAATCTATGTAAAAATAGCATATTGGTTTTGTGACTACTTTTAAAAATTTTGACCTGGTTAAAAACACTGCTGTTTTGTTCCAGAAGGGTGTTAATCTTATAACTAAGGAAAAGATATTCCAGAAGCGTTTCTTTCAGCCTCATCTGTTTTGCATGTTTTGTAACAGTAGAGCTCCCCTAAATGATTGAAGATTCCTGCTCTACTTGAATAACAAAACTTGGATTACTTAAGAAAAAGGCAGACTGTCAACCAGACATTTAATGCTGCTGAAATTTCACATCACAAACACAGCTCAGCATGTAAGGTAGTTGGTTTGTAAAGAGCCTGAGCGGGCTGCTGCAAATTATAATTACTAATGTAATAATTACCGTAACTAACAGAAATGTGACTTGACTTTGAGCTTTCTGTCCTCATTAAACTTCTTCACCTTCTCTGAAACTCTCCATGCTGCATGCTAGCACGGAGCAGTCGTATCCCCCGACCCAGCATGAGTCAGGGGTGCAGCCGTGATACCAGCCGTGAGAGCAGTCGAGATACAAGCCCTGCTCGGGGCTTTCCTCCACTTGGTGAGTACACGTAGGCATTGGAGCTTTAAGGGTCAATTTTTTTTCCTCCTTTTCCCTTGTTCTGATTGCCCTTTCAAGACACTGCCAGGTGGAATGAGCTTGTTTTCCTGTCCTCTGGATTCCTGACACACTCCCTGTTTCCAACCCTATTTCCTTTCTGTTTTCTTCTGCATGCTTCGATTCTGGTTCTCAGCGTTTCACCGTTAGTAGGAAAATAGTTTAGTTTGACCTTTCGTAATTTTAAGTTTTATTAAATCAGCTTATATGGGGCTGCTGTGCTTCACTTTACAGCACTGATGGAAATCTATGGGAGAGCATGCCTCTATTTTCTAGGTCACAGTGTAGTAGTCGGTAGCGTCGTAGTCTGTTGTTGAGTGACTAATTATTCATGATCTGATTTTCTTACAGCTAGGTACAGTAACAATATATCATTTCTATACTAAATCCTCCAATAGATCTAGAACCTCTGTTTTGTAGAGGTTTTACAGGACACTTTCAATTAACAAGTTGCACATACCATTTTGTAGGAAATGTTTTCAAGCAGCCTGAAATTATGGAAAGGTTGAGGTTTTAGAGGAACATCATTATCGTGCAGCTCAAGTGTACAGTACAAATAGAAAATCTCATTACGCTTACCACATGCGGTTGTTTTTTTCTGCTCAAGGCTGAAACCAGCAGGACAGTTAATGTTTCTGATCAAATACCATATCATGCATTCAACCAGATACATTACTTGTATGAAAGATTTGTTTGTCATCTCAGACATAATGAAATATAGTTGATCTCCCTGCCCTCTTCATTTATATAGTAATTTCATAGCTGCACATGTGGTATTAAAAGTGAGAAAAAAGCTCTTAGAAATTTCATCAATGCTGAAGAACGTTATTACAGGATCTGTTTTTGCACACAGTGACAAAATACAGGTGTATCAAGTAGTGTGTAAGTGGAAAATAGCATTCTGGGCTTAATTCTGCAACTTTAATCCAATAGCGAGAAAAGGTTATAAAAAAACCCCAAAACTGATGGGCAAAATTTTCCTGTTTGGTTCTTATAGTTGATTAATATTCTGTACTTTAAATAGTCTTATAAACTCTCATAACTGTTGGTTTGGTTATTCATCTCAATTTCAAACACTGTCAGTGGAGAGGCTCATTGTCTTCACCCATATGAAATCATTGGCAAAATTCCTATTGGTTTCGATGCTGTAGAGTGGAATTGTCAAGTTAATATTAGAGAGATTTTGGGGTTCAAAACTTCATTATTTTGAACTGTAGTGATCTATAAAATAATCTATTTGCTTTATCTGTTAATATCTCAACTTTTGGTGAAAAATGAGAGTTCAACTTAACATTCAGAACTTCGTTCATAGCTCTTTAGGATAAATAGATGAACTTTGTATTGATTAAATAAATCTGATTTGATACCAGAGCCATAAAAAAATAATAGATATGCAACTGCAGCTCACTTTCAGTTACCTGTCTAGCTTCAATTATGGATGATTTTCTCAAACCAAGATGTTTAAGCAGGCTGGATTTCAGGGTTAATTTGTCAATGTTCTATGTCATTGCGCTGTGTTTCATTTTAGTGAAAATGCATTAATTTAAATACTGTCCTGAGCCCTTTTTCTGAAAGATAAATGCGGTGTACCAGAAACAGTTGGTGTAAGTTTGGTACACCACCACCGAGTCTGACTTGTACACTGAATATAAAATTTCAGTTACAGATGTCTATTACACTGGTTGTAACAAACTTTATTGTCAGGAGGAGGTAATTTCATTTTAACTAATGATACTTGATTACCTGAAGACTAACAAATTTCTAGAAATACAGTGTTATTAAAAGCCATTAAAGTGGGGAGGAAGTGTCAATGTAATAGTAGCCCAATATATTTGTTATCCTCTTGTCTTTTTTTCTTGTGTTTTCATTGAAATGCTTTAAGCTTGAACATGTTAATGAACTTGTTAATTATGTAGTATGTAATTCATCTGAAAGAAATTTATATATGTCAGCTTAAGCCAAAACATTATGATTCTATTACAGTATTTCTAGAACCCAGTTTAATCTTACATTAATGCTAAGATAATATAATCCTACTGTGCATCATCTATTTTTTTCCTTATAAAGATTAACCTGTGTATTAGTGAATTATACTTAAGCTAGCTATATGTAAACGACAGGATTCTTGTATTTAATGGTATTATGGTCAATGTCAACACTGACATCCTGACCTTGCAAATTGCTCTGCTTCATTTGGGGGCTGCATGTCTGTGCAACAAACCTCCTGCTTCCTAAGTTAGGAAACCCCAGTGAAAAGTCACTCCACACTCGGCCTCCTTGCAGAGATGTGATTTATTTCTTTTTTAATTGTTGTTCCTGTTTCCTCATGGGCCTTGAGTTTGCAGTGATGTCCACAGGGGCACAGCGGATGGTTCGGGAGAAAGCAATTGTGAGCTCAGAATCTTAATTCTGAGGTTCAGTCCATAATCCCACACTGATCCTGAAAATCTCTCATGAGTTACTTATAGTGTCAGTGGGATTGTTCTCTTGAGTAAATCATGGGTTCTCCATAGTTAAAGAACACATTGCATATTTTTTTTCTTACTTTGCTGATTTCTATTTTATAATATTAGAATTTGTGTTTGTGAATGCTTTGCCTTAAACAAAAGACTTAGAATTTATCTACTGCACGCATATATGCATAATTGACAAAGACTATTTGTATTAGAAGGTGATTCTGCTTTATTTCTTCAGTTTCTTGACAGTACTAGTAATGATGTTAAAGCAACAAGGCCTTCAGTGAGTCTGTGTTTGAATGGCTCAATTGAGCAATCAGTTTCTTGGGTCAGTGGCTTTGAGCTAGGTGAGCTTGTCATTGCTAGACACAGGGAAAACCTCCTTAGAAAAACTAAATTTCTGTAATTTGGAAACGCCTGGACCAGCTTTACATTTACTTTCGTAAAGAACTCGCTTTTATGCTGAATCCAAGAACTGAAAACCTCTCCACAGGCATTTTGTGATTCATGTGCTGCTGACAACTGGGAATTGAAGTGGGAGCTGTATTTGGCTTCAGCTCTTCTGCTACTACTGTGTGTGTCCTCCGCTGCTATTAACAATTTTGTATACATGTGTAATTCTAGATAGGTGTATGATGCGTGTGTTTAGTTTTGTCTGTGTGTGTACACACTTAAATTCAAGTAACATGTATGCAAGATTTGTTAAAAGCAAGAGAATTTTGTTAGTAGCAACAATATATGTGTACATGTGGTTTACTTGGAAGAAAACCCAACCCAAAGACCTATATGCAGTGGTTGGCTGACCTCCCTGTATGACTCTTTCTACTTCTGTGGTTACTCATTCTCTTTGTTAATGTTGGGGCTTTTTGTGCGTAGGCTAGAATGTTATGGAAAAATACCTGCAAGCACAATTCCTATAACCATTCATCATGGCTTCGCTCTGGGGTTTAGATCAGAAACATCTAAATCCTGCTCTGTAGCGATGTGCTCCACGTTCTCATGATGGCCGTCTTCCAGATCTGTGGGTCTGGAACGTGACTGATGTGCACTGGGGGTTTTCTTGCTGAACTGCACTGGGTTTGGGACTGTTACAAATGAGTTTTGTCATGCATCGTGTTTATGGTCATGGGGGAAAGGTGGGGGGAAGCTACAGATGGAGGAGTCGCTGTGGGGCTTGCACTGTATCTGTTATGCATCCATATACAGCGTCATTTCCCTGTCACTATGAAACGCCTTTACTGGTAGCGGTCACACGCATCCCCTTTGGATTGTGGCATTTTCTGTCTCGGGTTAAATGTGTGTTAATCCTGTGGGTGTTGCCATTCCTTCTACTTGCAGCTTCTCGACGTCATTCCAGGTCCACTAGTGCTCTCTCCACTGCTGATTCTGTTGGGCAGTCAGGTGAACAAGCGCTAACTGCATGAATCCGCTTCTTATACGTAGTCTTGTTTTACACCATCTTAACATTTGCCGTCATGTGCATCAGCCAGCACTTGGCATGTGCTTCTCACCGCTGTGGGGCTTTCTGTTCTGTTTTTGTGCAACGTGGCTTTTTGTTTTGAATTTCATTTATTGGATGTTTTTAATTTTATGTATTTTAGGAACATTATGAACAGTGTTTAAACAAAGGGTGATCCAGGGCTTTCTCAATTCTCCTGTAAATTGGATCAGTTGTGCAGCATTGGCTAAATCCTGACTGATGCAGAGTACTTGCAACTTCTGTTTATATTTCCGCTTTAGCAGCGTAGCTGTTCCCAATGCCTAGGACCAGATCCCAGTGGGTTTCATCCCATTTATTACTAAATATTCTGGACTCCTGTCTCTGTTAATCCAAGTTCTTTGTGGGATCCTCTCCAAAATACACAAAAGCAGCAAGAATTAAGCACCTGATGACCTTTCAAATTGAACTTTGGAGCATAACACATGCTGATCCATTCTTCATATAATTCTGAAGGCCTTGTCCAAAGTACATGAAAGTTGTTAAAAAAAAATACTCTCTTAATTTCACTGGGCTTTGCATCAGGATACTCATGCTTACATATAATGAGAAAAATCTGAAGGTGCCAGTTGCTTCTTCCCCACCCCTGTGCTGGATTCGCAGTTGTGGAGAACCCGTAACTCCCTTTGAAATCAGGGTATTTCACTGGGAGTCTTAAAGAAATGAATGAAGGCTGCTAGCTTTGGGACAATAGAGACTTAATTGTGGGGACAAAGATGATGTAGAAGATGAGGGCTTCAGTGTTTTCTTGGAGGCTTAAATTTTATAAGGAATTAGTGATACTGAAAGTTATTTAATTAACTCCCTTCAGGTAGGGAGTGAAAAATGTTCTGTTTCTCAGAAGTCTAGTTAAATGGCTGTCACTTAACTAGAACTCTTAAGACATTTGCCTTATTGGGTTACTTGGCAGAAATGATGCAAGCTCATTTTGACTGGCATTTTTCAAAGTAACAATTTGAATTTGTATTTACAAAAATAATTGAAAAGTTTTAAAATACCTCAATTGTAATACAGATTTAAGCTTTGTTTGCATTCAACTTCCTATGATAGTCACTTTATGCTTGGATCCTGTGGTTTGTTACAAAACATTATCAAATTCTGTATGGTTACCTGTGTCCTAAAGAAGGCCAAAATCTCCCCAAAAATAGCAAAATAGGGCCAAAAATGGTGGTTGGGAATTTTCATCAAGTTTGTAACAAATATAATGAATCTAGCCAGGGAGACAGGGGAATGTGGCCAGAGCATACTCTGCTTATTTCTTACCCAGTAACACTAGGCTTGCTTGTACTGGTTTATTCCTGGAGCCAAATGTGTTCCCAGCCCCACGTTAGAGATATGCTGAGGTATCTCCTGAAGTCTAATTTCTGCACTAAGGTACAGCAATAGTGTCTTGGGGAGAAGCCCAGAGTGACTTGGGTGTTACGAATTTAAAGATCACTGAAAGAAGTATTTCAGAAAATTCCCGATAGCCATGGAGACAGATAAAAGCCAGCATGCCACACTGTACTTAATTTGTTAAAAAAGCTCCATTTTATTTCTTTATGCTGGGTATTTAAACTGATCTACAACTGAATTACTTTGTCATTCTGTTCTTCATTTTTTTAAAAAACAAACTATCTTCCCTTTTCTAATGTAATACTAAATTAATGTGAAAACAAATGACAATGGTGTTTTCTGATGCTATGTTACTTCAAAAGTTAAAGCCAAATTCTGATCTCAGTAACGTCATTCAGTTTTATATTTAAACCCAACTCAGTCCAGACCTTGTTGCAACATTTACAACCCTTGTACTGTACCAGATATCATTTGCCCATAGGAAAATACTTGTCTTCTGTACATCTTTGTAGTGAATATCTCTGTAGCAGTGACTTTAGTTTCAATCAGACCTAATGCATTATCTTCTCTGTGCTTCTATTAAGAGTGTACAGATCTTTCTATTTTAGGGATGCAGGATGTTTCACCTAATATTTGAAATGATTCTTCAACCCAAGTGCATTAAAAAAGGGGATAGTAATAACATACAACTTTTATTTCTTTGTGAAATGTCATGATTTGGTTACTTTTTGGCAGTAGTTCTAAGAAGCTTGTTTATTTTTTTTCCCCTTGTAATGTGTTTTGTAGAAAACGTGCTTTTGTTGTAAATCAGAAATGTCTTGTCTGGGTACATAACTCTGAGAAACAGTAAATTTGATAGATAACACTTCTATTTGAAATAAATACTAGTCTTCAGGGTTGGTTTTTTTTTTTTCCTCAAAATATTTCAGATCTAAAAAATCTTCCCTGTTTCCCCCCCAATAGCTTAATCTCTGACACACTCAGGTAAAGCTTTGGAATTAGGGCCATAGACTGGCAAACTTCAGTCTCTGATTGAAATTATGGATGTCAGTGTGAGCTAATTCCTTAAAAGTTATTTCAGTGCAGTAGGTTTTTGAAGAAGAAAACAATGAAGCTTTGTGCTAAGCGCAGTGTTTTTCCCCCCAAAATGCAGTAAGCTGCTGAATATCATGTTTGACCTCAGTTTTGTGGAAATCCATGATATAGTTACACATTTTGATAAACAGTATATTTCCTTTGTTAAATTAAATATAGATGAACTAATAAAAGACCTGTGTGACTTGATCCCTCTCTCTTGCTGTGTGATGGGTGCCTCCAGTGAGGACTGGCTGCAGGTCTATTAAATGGGTTCATGCAGCTTGATTCAGGCACCGCTGAAGTTGCTGGCAAAACTCTTCGTGGCACGTGTGGGTGCAGGGGACAGAGGTATAACGTATGTCCCAGGAGGGATGTTCCCAGTCCTTCTTGAGCAAAGACAAGCCCACGTGGAGTTTCCACATGTCTCAGAATGCCAAAACCAATCTCTTGCTGCTTATAGACTGGAGCCAGGATCCCAGTCATACGGTATCTGATCTACTCCCATCTTGGAGGACTGTGCTGCCAGACCCTGGCCTGTGATAGTCACTGATTCTCTCCTATCCCTGCTAGCATGGCTTTCTGAATTTGGCCTTTGCCCAAAGAAACTAATTTCAGTAACTTTCTTCGCATACTGGGCAAATGATAAAGTAAACTAATAAGTATTAGGAGTGTAAATGGCATTTTCAACTCAATCCTGTTGCTTTGGATGCCATTGAGAGCTTTGCCATCAAATTCAAAGGGAGAACGATGATATTGGTTGATCAAAAAAAATCAATTTTGATATATCATAGGTCTTTTAAATGGCATTTAAACTGCTGCTCAACAACAGCAGTGAAACAAAAATTGGAGTCACTTCACAAGCAAATAATAAACCTCATCTTTATACTGGGAGGCTGAGGGGGATATTCTAAAGATTAATCAAGCCTTGAGACATAAACTGGGCTAATCTGGTGCTGCTGCTCTCACATCCTTGCCTGAGAAAAAGCAGTAGGATGGATGAGTGCTCTGGTATTGACATGTTCTGACACTGGGCGCGATTCTGTCTCTCAAGTTAAAGAGAACCTTTCTCTTCATTTTGGAGAGTGCCAGATTGGGACTGGTATGTCTGTTTCTGACATTAAAGTTCAACTTTGAAACCACTTCTGTGTAAAAAGAAAAACAAAATAGATACTCTGCTTCCCAGCATAAAAAAACCCAAAAATAAAAATTTGCCCCAAGGATCCAAAATTGTCTGAGGCCCAACAAACAATAGTTTATTTCTTACTCTAATGGCAAACTCTCTAGAGCTGTGGATAAAAGCGTGTCTAATGGAAAAGCACTGCAAGTTCCCAGAGCCCGTGGGGAGAGCTGCTCAGGCACCTGATTAGGATTCCAAGTGAATGTGAATTCATTTAACAATCCCTTTGAATGTTGTCTTTTGTGCAGACCGGTTTGGACTCGGACAGCCAGGCAGGATGCCTGCTTCTGTGAATACCATGCGAGTCCTGAGCACAAGCACAGATCTGGAGGCTGCTGTGGCTGATGCACTGGTAAGAGGGAAAATACAAAATGCTTCCGACACCGGAAAGTGGCTTAAAGTTACCTGTACGTACGTTCTCCTCTTTCTATGTAGCTTTGTTCTGATTGTGCCAGTGTTTGATGCTGTAGAGTTAGTTACCTTTTGCTGGTTTGTCTTTGGGTATATTAGCAGCAATATTTGTTTCCTTATTCCCTGTTAGTTCCGCACAGTTGTTATCAAACAGACTGCTGTGGCTCGGTGCTACAGCTGCAGGATGGGTTGAATCAGCTGTTTGTCTTCCACTTGGCTGTCAGAGGATGAATGCAGCACTGTGGGGGTGCTCAGCGCCCGTGGGGTCAGGGATTTCCATCAGTCCTGTTAGCTGCATGAAGGCTTTCTCAGAAAAAGACAGTGTTCTCTGTTAGTGTCGATTCCTGATCAGGTTTCAACAAGAACTGAGAATTTCACCAGTTCCTGCCCCGTGTTATTTGCACCCGGCTAGGTACTCGGATCAGCTCGTAACTTGGCTTGCCTGTGATCGGTACCATCTCATGCAGTTAAGTTGAAGTGCATTTGTCTAGTTTGCTGCTAGTACTTTCAAACATTCAGTGTGTTTCCAAGTAAATTTATTGTAATTTTTAAAAATTTTGTTGTCCTGTATAATCTTACTGTACTGTAGTATCTCTCAGCTAGAACCCAGAAAGTATTTTCTGCTCTTCAGAAGACAAGTGTTAAGATAAGCCTTTGGGTTTACCCTTGAGTATTTGGGAGGGAGAGGATGTGTAGAGGCAGGAGCAATTATTCTACAGCATTAGCTGGGTATCAGCGTACCTTGGGTCTTCTCCAGCTCTAGAGCTGATTTCCTGATGTATCTTGAGGCAGATATGTGAGATCTCTCTTTATGGAGAATGAACCATGTGCCCAGAGTTTGAGATAGATGTCCTTTTTCCATTTCCTAGTTCACTTTCCCTAAGGACGGCTAATGTTTTTCTTTGATTATCACCCAGCTCATGTCACTTCTGTTTCTAGATTATTAGAGTACTCCTAGAGAAATGTCATTTTTTACAAAATCTACCTTTCCATTAAAAAAAAGTATTTGTGAATAATACACAGGTAGGACAGTATATCATAGATGGCTCTGTTGCATTTAGTGCATTGAATCATTAGTGGGCATTTTCATTACCAAATACAACAGCTTGTGAGCGAATTTGTGGTTTCAGCACCTCAAATTTGCCACCAGGGCAGCTCAGGGCATAATTACAGGTGATGTTTTGCCTGTGTGAATGAAATCAGGCTGCATCCCTGAATGTGAGCAGTTGCTGAATACAGGTTTCCTGAGGGAGGAGAGAGTCGCGGTGTTTCAATTCACAACTGATCACTGAGATCTCTTTGGGTGTGACTTAATCTTCAGCTAGACTTAGAGTTCCCTTTTAAATATTCCACTCTTTTAAACTAAATAACATTTTACTGGAATGTTAAAATCTTAAAGGCTTGAACACTTAAAAGGGAAATCCTTAAGTCTAGCTGGAAAGTAAGTGGTGCTGCTGACTCAGTTGATCAATCTGAATTTGTATGACTTTAGGGGATGCAACGCAGTCTTGTTGTCCCTTCTTTCCCACCACCCCAATTTGCTCTTTTTCTTGGTTGTCTTCTCACAACAGGCAATTTACAAACTCTGTTCCTTTTGAGAGAGTAATGTGGTGTCAGCTTCTACCCAGCAGCCTTGTTTTCAGAGGAATATTCTTTTCCCTGTAGTAGGAAATGAAAAGAACTTCTCCAGAGATGGCTTCAGCCAAATACTCAGTTTAAATAAAACACAGTGGGTCATTTTGTGACCTCTACTCCCTGGGTACAATTCTCATTGGATCCACTGCTTCTGTTTGAGAGCTGGACTTGGCATAAACTCACAGTGTCTATACTGGGAATCAGTGCTCAGATCTGCCAGAAGAGCTCAAAGGGTGATGGAAACTTTGGCGTTAAGTAAGGCCTTTAAGCCAGGGGTGCCAGCCAGGGGGTCTTAAAAGAAGCTAAGCTTCAAAAAAGTGTGGTGTAAGAACTGCGAGTTGAAAGAGAACTTGGTTAAGTGAAGTTGATTAAATGTGCTGTACTGTAGATAGCGGTTTCCTGACATCAGAATGTCTTTCTGAGACTCTAAAATCAAATGCTACTGATAATGTGTGGGGAGATAAATCATTACCAAAAACTCTGGTATCTTCCAGAACGGTGTTTCTGAAAAGTAAGCAAAGAGGTGCTGTATATAGATCTGTCATTTAAAAACTTATTAACAGATAATCTCACTTCCAGGCTCCCTAATGGAAATTGTAGGGCATAGGAGTAGTGTAGCAGTTAGGACATAGTCATGCGTTATTATACCCACTTTTATTTTGCATAAACTGTATTTTTTTTTTAATTTGCTAAGACGCATTTGCTATACATTTTTGTTGCAAAAACAAACCCTACATAAGCTTCTGACATAATTCTCTATGCTTTTTCCCACCCTTCAATATTTTCCTGCCTACAGCTGTTAGGAGACTCCAGGAGCAAGGTACTAGTGCTTTCTTGACTTTTTATTTCTACTTTCCAACTTTCCCCACTCTGTTGCTAATGCCCATGATACTGCACTTGAGTTAATTTCTACGCTTCAGTCCTGCAGTCCTAGTGGAAGCAAAACTCTGCTGGCTTCACAAGTCCAAGAACTGCAGGACTGGATACTGGAAGGAATTCTGTAGCAAACACTTCAGAATGTATCAGAAAAAGATCGCCTATACTGTCTTATCAATCCTGTTCTGTTATGGTTCATCTAAGAATTTGTTTTGCAGTATGGTATGCAATTTGTGTTGCTACTGTAATTATTCCAATACCTCTTCTGTAAGGATCGAGGTTGTCAAAGATAAGGAAATTAGGTCCTCTGATGCCATGCTGTAGAAATGAGTGGGATTTGAGTACTCCACTCCCTTAGCAGCCTCTAGAAAAATCCTAGCCCAAACTAACAAATTGTCATCTCCTATATCCCAATGCATTTCCAGAGTCACTTCATTATCAATATCAAAGTGACTGTGCATGCCAGCACAGATTCCTTCAGCTCTTTCTTCCTTATCTTTTTTTTTTTCTTAAAGTAGTGGTTGTATCATCATAGAATCTGTAACAATGGAACTGACCATTACTGACAGTAAAACAACATATGATTTCACTACCAGTAGCTAATTCCAGTGGGCATAAGTGTCTCTCTTTCATACTGGGGAAGGCAGGTCCTGCTCCCCTTAGTCACTCAAATAGTCTCATTGAAATCAATGGGATCTGTCTTGCTCTACTGTGAGAGGTAAGCAGGCAGTGCTTGGTGACGTTTTTAAAACACTTATGTCACTATAACAGTAGCATTAGTCTTTCTTTTGGTGATTATGGATAGAATGTTTTTCTTTTGGCATTGATGTAACTATATATAACTTACTAAGTCAGAGTTTCCCCTTTTCCAGAAAAAGCCAGTGCGAAGAAGATATGAACCCTATGGGATGTACTCTGATGACGATGCTAACAGCGACGCATCAAGCGCTTGCTCGGAGCGCTCCTATGGTTCCAGGAATGGGGGCATTCCACACTACCTGCGGCAGACTGAAGATGTGGCGGAGGTCCTGAACCACTGTGCCAGCTCCAACTGGTCTGAAAGGAAAGAGGGGCTCATAGGTCTTCAGAACTTACTGAAAAGCCAACGGACACTGAGGTGACCTTGATAGTTTTATAGTGTCAGTTGTTCATGAGAGATGGCTCTAGTCAGAAGTCATTAAAATTTACCGGCCTTATGTAGACACATAGCATCTTTCACAGCTATGGAGGCTGTGTCTTTACAATGTGGGACTTTAATTACTTTTGGAAAAATTTCTGCTATGTCATCAGCATAATTTGTGTTAAATTTGTAGCAGTGATGTAGACAGGACTCAGGTAAGCATGCTCTCTTCTCTTAGCCTCCCTCTGTCTTGTGAAGACCTCTAATGGTCGGTGTTTGTTGCAGCACAGTGAGATTTCCCACAATGATGGTAATGTAAATGCACTCAAAGGGTGGTACCATTTTTACATTAGTCTGTTTGAACCTTCAGTATTTTTTTCCCCAGCAACTTAATTGGTGAAGCAAACGCTACACTTATTCTAAAATGACTCAGGGTGTGTGTGTTTCAAAGGTGAGATCAGAGGATGCTCTCAGTATATTGAGTATACTTTGACTCTCTATAAAGGCTGTGTTAGGTATAATTATAGATATAAGATTTTTCACAAGTTACAAATAATATCAGAAAGTTCACTCTCCTATAAATGGTGTTGTTTATAATGTAGAGGGAAGTTTCTTAAGGCAATAAAGTAGGTGTACCAACTCTGAAACTTTGCTCCTGGTAGGAGAGGCAGACCTTTTTCCCTTGTTGACAGCCACATAAACCCTTCAAACACCTTCAGCATGTCACACATTAAAACAGATATTAGAATTACCTAGTAGTCATGTGGAAACTTCATATGGCAACAGGTCATGTTAACTAAAGTCAACTGGCTCTCAGGCCATAGGCTTTTCACCCTTAGTTTATGGTGAAAGTATTCGGAAACAAGCTGTTTATCTTTTGGCTCCTTTGAAAATAACAAATAGCTGCAACGTTTTTATTTTCCTGTTATGAATATTGTGTACTTAAATTATGACCAAGTTTATAAGTGGTTGTTGTATGGTTTATAGCCTACCTACTTGGATTTGTGCAATTGTTTCCATTTTAAAAGGCCTTCATGCTGGCTGAAAATATTTGATGGTTCGTGTTAACAGGCTGAATGAAAATGTACTGAGAGCAGGCCTGGAAAGGTTATTCTCTTGCCATCATAAAAATGTTCTAGCACTTCACATGATGTGGTGCAGTCCTTAAGTGGGAAGTGCTACAGGTTTTTAATATGGGTAGTTAGAGTCTCTAGATCTGAGATGCTTTTTGATGTGGTCTGTTTATGAGTCTTTTAAAAGATAGTTCCCACATGCATGCTGTCCTTTTTTCTTTATTTTAATAAACTCTGGAAAGATTCTGGCACCTCATATACTTGCATGAAGAAGTTGAGTGAAACTGATTTTTGCCACAAAGGTGCGTGAGGATTATAACTAAGGGTTTTGAGTGCTATTTGGGGATAGTCCAAGGGAGGAAATGCTGAGAAGGTTGGGTGATGAGCTATTGATCCAGAGCAGTAGCTCTTAGCAGAAATGCCAGTAGAATTCAACTATTGTTTTCAACCCTGCTGCTTGCAGTGTTTGAACTGTACTGCTGTCACTAGTCCTTCAAGCTAGCATGTTTACTTAGCTTTGATCCTGAATAGTTTATAAACCTGACCCAGAAACTACACCCCTGCAAAGTTATTTTTTTAATTTGATACTGGTTTTAGTTCTCTAGATCATATTTCCTTTTGGTTTGCTTTTGGTCTGCTTCCTCCTTGGTTCAGGGTTGATCTGGTGCCTGTTCTAATGATTAGATTTTATCATCCTGTTTGTTCCCACGGCAACTTGCAGAACATCATCAAGGTCATTAGTCCAAGGGGCAAGTCTGTCTTCTAATTAAACCTGATATCTTCTGTTGTGGTATAACAAGTTTAATAAAAGGCAGTGATGTGGCTAGGTTTTCTTTAGTACTCTGAACTGACAGATAGCTGATCCTATATTAGCTGGGATTTGCATATCCAGAAAGATGTGCGTGCAAAGTGGTGTGGTGCTTACCTATCCTCTTTGTCTCATACGGTTTCATGTGGCCTCGTTCTTTAAGGGCTCCCCATAGGGTCTTGTAAGTAAAACAAGGCCAACAAGTCTTCCACTGCCCGTTTCAATTTAGTACTTGCATTGTTACCTCAGATATGTGAGCTTTGAGATACACGCTTATACTTGCTGTCTTCGTGTAACTTTTGTCCAGAAAGTTCATTAGAGTAGTAAATAGGAGTTCATTCAGGGAGATGCAATCTGTATGAAGTCAGGAGAGCGTTGTAGAGGAGTCATTTTGAAACTGTGCAGTCTCATCCTGAACGAGGCTGACAGCTTGCTGTGGTGTCGTCACAAAGACTTTTTCCTCTACATCAAACTCTGAAGACCATTGTCTTTGTGCCCTTTTAAAATTTGATCGGCCTTTCATGCATAGGTTTATTTGAAAAAATGTCCTGTGTTACTTATAAACAAACCGACACAAAACAACTGCAGACTACTGGTATATTCTGGCCTGTTTGAAGCTTTTTTGAGAGAGAGGGGCATATGTTGGTGGATTGTAGAATTAAAGTCTTTCTGGAAAGAGGGTACCTGTAGTCAAGATCTAAACAGCTGTTCTTTGAGCAATCAACGTACATTTCACTAGTTGCTCTGATTTCATAGTAATTGTGAAAAATATCTAATTGCATTGGTAGTACGCAGGGAACGTTACCTAACAGTCTTAGAATCATAGAATTGTCTAGGTTGGAAGGGGCCTTTAAGATCATTGAGTCCAACCATCAACCTAACACTGCCAAAATCGCCACTAAACCACATCCCTCAGCACCATGTCTACCCGTCTTTTAAATACCTCCAGGGACGGTGATTCCACCACTTCCCTCGGCAGCCTGTTCCAGTGCTTGACAACCCTTTTGGTGAAGAACTTTTTCCTAGTATCCAATGTAAACCTTCCCTGGGATAACTTGAGGCTGTTTCCTCTTGTCCTGTCGCTTGTTACTTAGGAGAAGAGACCGACCCCCACCTCGCTACAACCTCCTTTCAGGTAGCTGTAGAGAGCGATAAGGTCTCCCCTCAGCCTCCTTTTCTCCAGACTAAACAATCTCAGTTCCCTCAGCAGGTCCTCATAAGATTTGTGCTCCAGACCCCTCACCAGCTTTGTTGCCCTTCTCTGGACATGCTCCAGCACCTCAATGTTTGTCTTTTAGCGAGGGGCCCAACACTGAACACAATACTCGAGGTGTGGCCTCACCAGTGCTGAGTACAGGGGGACAATCACATCCCTAGTCCTGCTCACCACACTATTCCTGATGCAGGCCAGGATGCTGTTGGCCACCTTGGCCACCTGGGCTCATTGCTGGCTCATATTCTGTTGACCAACACCTTTTCTGCCAGGCAGCTCTCTAGCCACTCTTCCCCAGGCCTGTAGCACTGTACGGGGTTGTTGTGACCCAAGTGCAGGACCCGGTACTTGGCCTTGTTGAACCTCATACCATTGGCCTCGGCCCATCAATCCAGCCTGTCCAGATCCCTCTGTAGAGCCATCCTACCCTCAAGCAGACGCCCTCTTGCCCAAATTTTGCTCTGGTTTTGTTTGCACAGTAAACAAGCAAAACCTTTGCATTCTTTGGCAGTTTGCCTTGCAGGAAAACTAAGACATATTTTAAATACATTGCAAAGAAGAGCTTTGACACCAAACAGTTCTGCATTTGACTCAAACTCAATGTCTTATGAAAGGGACCCATACATAATTCTTTTTTCACCTGGCATAAAAAGCATTACAGAGCACCTAATAGTCCCTTACTAATAGGAACTTAGATTGTGCCTAGATTTAATTATTTTCTGATTTACTAGGTATCCCGCTTGTTAATCTGTCTTCCATTTCTATATATTTTTTTTCTTCCATGTGCCTGCTCTCAGACTTTGGAGTCAGTTCTAGTATCTGTTAATACTGTCTGATTCTAGACTGATTTTACTGAAGCAACTGAGAATTTAGGCCAAAATATTTATGATTACTGTATACCCAAACAGTATGAAAGTTCTGATTTTACTTGAAAATTTGAATTCCCTGACACAAAGCAGACTTGAGAAACCTATTCCTAAGCTGCAAAAGACCTATATTTCAGTGAGTCAGTGACCTTGATGCAGGAAGAAAGTAAATACCTCCCAATTGTGCACATTTCGAGTAGTCTTCTGCGATCCAGAATATAGAAGGAAATAGGCAGCAGAAAATACAGCTGTCTGGCTTACGGTTTTCAAAAAAAATGTTTATTAGATTTCTTAATGTAAGACTTGTTATCCCAGATAAACTGGAATGCCAGTTAAGACTTTGCCTTGATACAGGGCTTTCAAAGTGTGACTTAAGTGACATTTAAATAAAGACGGTTAGATTTTTCAGCTGTTAATATTTACTAGTTTTTTTGCTGCAACTAGAGCTTTAGCATTAATACCATGTTTTATTTATGTATTTTAGCCGAGTGGAGTTAAAAAGGCTATGTGAAATATTTACTCGCATGTTTGCTGACCCTCACAGCAAGGTAAGATCACAAAGACTTGGCTCGCTCTCTTACATTACCATGTGTGCACATTTGACACTGTTCCAAGATGAATGTTTTGTATTTCTACCCCTGCCATCTGCTGGGGGAAACTGGCATTTATAAGTCTCCTTGATTTTTATCTGTTTTATAATGAAGGGATGTGTCTCAGTCTCTCTTAGGTTGCTAGGAACTGGTTACTCTGTGCTTCCCAAGGAGCAACCTAATGCCTTCCAGATGTCAGCTCCTGGAGCGAGAGGTTCAGTTTTATCAGTACTTCTCTAGGAAGTGTCTTGGTGATATACAGTAGAGTGAGGTCCATGAAGGGCAGCGAGCCATAGGTCAGCATCATGGTCTGTGGGGACACATGGGGACTGTGTATTGTGTATACCTGGGATCAGTATGGAGTTTCACCAACATACTGTTCTGGGTCTCATATAGCCACTTTTTGTACACTGACCTTTGAAGTTAAAGGCCATGGCATGAATTTAGAGACATCTGTTAAGAAGAAGCAGGCTAGGGAATGGGGATGTTGGGCCCGTAGGCATGTTCAGACCCAGTGGTCTTCTGTCGACAGGTAAGCAGGAGCAGGGAGAGGGCCCTTTCCTGAGGAGGTTTGCTGGTTGAAGGCAACCAGTAATTGCTGGGTAAAAACATCTGCTGTTGGGTTAAATACAGTTTGAGAAAGAATAAGCTGTATAAATATTTGTATTTCAGACCACTTGGTAAACCAGTTTTAATAAACGCTGGTCAGGTGGAAAATCCCTGGGCAGGCAGAGTCGCCTGTCGCAGGTCTGGCTCAAAGTGTGTGTTTTTGGCTGTAATTATAGTCTGGACCAGCTGTCCCACAGGCCTCGCCGAATGTGGCAGTTCCTACCTTGTAAGGTCTTAATGTTTTGGTCCTCAAAGGTTCAGTATGTGTTGTGGAAAGGGTGAAGGTGTAGGTATTGGTTTGCAAAATATTTCCAATTTCTGAGTAAGTTGAGGGTTTATTGCACACTGGACTCAAGTATGTCTTCTGTGGCAGTGGCGATCTGTCATCTGCACTGCTTTTATGGAATTACTGAGACAAACTTATTAGTTGTGATGTTAAACATATGTAAACTTTGTTACATGTAAACATGTATAAATGTGTTACTTTCATAAGTGAGGAGAATGGATCTGGTCCAAGGCATATAATGTTTTAAGTAGCTCTCCTGAGGAGAGATTGTGTTGTAAGAAAACGTAAACTTTCAATGAATGCATCTTTTATCTGTTGACAAACTGCATCTGAACAACCAGCCTTGAATCACTATGTGTGCTAACGAGTGGTTTGTTTTGTTGCATGGCCTGCTTTGCCGTGGAATTCACAACAGAGAGTAAGTGTATTCTACCCCCTTCCTTCATTTGTTTCATGTGGTATTTTAATACGACACATCTTAGACGTGTCTTGTCTGATTATTCTTTTTTTCAGAGCAATGTAGTCACTAAAATCATTCATTCATGAAACTGTCTATAACAAAATCATCTTGAAATTCAGACTGTAAATCCCTCTCCTTTGATTATTTTTATTTAAAACATGGTATTCCTTTTTGTGACACTTGTTTTGTTTGTAGGTCTTCAGCATGTTTCTGGAAACCCTGGTTGATTTCATCATCATTCATAAAGATGACTTGCAGGATTGGCTTTTTGTTCTCCTGACCCAGTTGCTAAAGAAAATGGGAGCAGATTTGCTGGGGTCTGTGCAGGCAAAAGTTCAAAAAGCCCTGGATGTCACCAGGTAGAGTACTCAGATGACACATGTTTATGGAGGTTTTTTTTCTGGATTACAGGAAGGGATCGGATGAATGTTTAAGAAACCCAGTAGTGCTGTATATTTTGAGGGCTCAATCTTGATGAATATGAGAATAAAGGAGAACAAAGTTATGTCACAATACTTCAAGCATTGAATTAAAAATGCCCATCTCTTTTCTAAATAGATAAAGCATAACATTTAAAATGTGTAACTGATTAAATTTTGTTAATTTGGGGTTTTGGTGTGCATGTGCTTTGATACAAATTTTCTTTTTTTATTGTATATTTGCAGTATTCAGAATATGAATGGTGCTTGACCACAAAATTCAGACCATCTTTCATGTGTTCAAACAGCAAATAATGGTAATGTCAGGATAAGACCTTGAATGCTACTGCGATGTGCACACCAATTCTATACTCAACGTCCTTTTCTAAGCATGTCCAGCACAGGACACTTTTGCAATAAAGTTCAGCTCATCCTGGAAACGGGATAATTAAGAGAGAAGTAGTAGTAATCCAGGAAAAAATAGGATAGAGGAGGGGAAAAAGAGGAGAGAAATCAAAATCGCATATGAACTCTAAGGAAGAGATGCACCAGTGTGCTACTACAGATAAGGAAACAAAGCACAGCCTGAAATGAAGAAGGAATGAACGGGTGTGCCAAAAGCTGCATAAACGTACAGCGAGCAGATAGAGTAACAGTGTACAAAGGTATTGATTTAGCAGGTTTTGGTAGTACTAGATCAATAATCAGCTAATCCTTAAACTTGGAGTTTCTGTGGTTGATGGTAAAGTTAAGAAGAAAACCATGATAAGTGCTGAAATCGGCTGTGTAAGCTTTAATGTATCAAGTTAATTTAGCCCTGAAAATTTATGTTGCATTACGTTTTTGCCTTTGTTTTCTTTGGACAGGGATTCTTTCCCGTTTGATCAACAATTTAACATTTTGATGAGGTTTATTGTAGATCAGACCCAAACACCAAACCTGAAGGTCAGTATCAAAAGCCTTTTCATTAAAGCAGCAATATGGTTGTCTTAGCTTGCCACGTCAGGCATACCCTAAAGCCTAGAACTCACAATAAGATAACTAATTGTAAGTACCTGCATGATATAGGAATTATATTGGTAACTTTGATTAACTCTCTCGTTTTCCATTTTAATAAATCTAAATATCTTTAAAATAGGACCCTATGACTCATCACAAGTCAATAAGAGTTGGGCTTTAGGCACACTGCAACATATTAAAGTTTAGACATGGAAAATCCTCTTCACCCTGGCTTTGGTGGGAAGAAAACCTGTCTGTGCAGGATAGAAGGGACCAGACACATTCTGAACAACTGGGAAGTTGGCACCCTAGGCACACCTTACGTGCTTGTTGTACAGATCAGACATAGCAAGTGTAGGGTTTGGAGAAAAAAACAGGGGAGCTTTCTGTTACTGAATCCTCCCAGGGGGATGCTGTTGTGCAGACTGTTTCTCAGGAGGTTGCTCTTTCAAGGCTGTAGGAACACTGTAAACTCTGGAAGTCATGCACATTTATCTTCCAGAGACAGGAATATACAGGATGCCAAATCACTCGAGTGTTCTTTCTTCAATTTCCCAAATTTTGGATCTTTTGAGACTCCAGCATCAGGCATTTGCTTTGAGACCAAAACCTATGGCTTAGCATCTGGAACAATGACCACTGGTGGGAACACAAGCAGACATATGTATTTTAAGCCGGTTCGGATATACCATTCCAGATTCCTACTACACAAAATTTATCTGGGTAGAAAGTTGCTCTTGATTTTTGAAACATGACATAGAGACATGTCACAGGGATGTGTTTTCTCCCCATGTGACATAGGTCTATTCAATCTGTAAGTGGTATCTGTTTATTATGGGATAAATCCATCTTTGCCAGCTCATGAGATTAACAAATCCCTTTTCACTTCTCAGGTGAAAGTTGCTATCCTGAAGTATATTGAGTCCTTGGCAAGACAGATGGATCCAACAGACTTTGTGAACTCCAGTGAGACAAGACTTGCTGTATCTAGAATTATAACTTGGACAACAGAACCAAAGAGCTCAGATGTGAGAAAGGTAAGTCAGGATGACGAAGTATTTGCAGTAATTAGTTTCTTCAAAAAAAACCCCAACACCACCCCTAAATAACCAAACCCAACAAATAACGGTCATAAAGGTAACGAAAAAAAATCAGTGGTTAGATTCTAATTTAAAAAAAAAAAAGGATTTTACATACCTTACTGTCCAACCCAAATTGCCAATTCACATTTCTTCATATATTTTGTTTTTCTAGTAGGTACTTAGCTGTGTGACCGTAACTACTATTACTGTGCAAAAAGAGATCGTAGTTTGAAAATGTGCTTTTTCTTGATCAGTCTGGAAATATCTCTAGGTTTTTGTTTATTTAGATGAAGGCTTTGTGCTTT
This sequence comes from Anarhynchus alexandrinus, assembly GCA_008711295.1. NCBI lineage: Eukaryota > Metazoa > Chordata > Aves > Charadriiformes > Charadriidae > Anarhynchus > Anarhynchus alexandrinus. Next base: position 6,508,833 of record VUYV01000013.1, read on the forward strand.
GTAGACTCGAATGAAATCTGGCATGACTTCTGTGTTATAATATTGTTAAAAGAAAGTAAACAAATCAGTAAGCTGCCAGGGGCTCTCAACTCTTTTCTTTTAAGAGCTGTGTGTTTATCTCAACCTGGAAAAAGTTGACACATTTAGGTCAGGCCTGGGTAATACAGTTACCTTGTTCTTTATCTTGCTGTAGATGCAAGTGTCAGGCAAGCTGAAATGGGGCAGATAGTGATACTCATCTCTCCCAAGAGAAAAGTGAGACTTGGTTTTATGTACCTGGCATCTGTAACACAATTCAAAATTACCTTCTCTTTCCAGCCCAAATGTAGAAATAAATTCTAGAAGGAGTTAAAGGCTTTGAGATGTACTTGGATGTAAAAAACCCCCAAACTTTAAGCATTTCAGAATGAAAAAACTGTACTAGATTTTTGCACTCTACATGCGCTTGAAATGTAGAATTAATACTAGAATAACATATTATTTTATAACTTTGGAAATAAGAAAATTATTTTTGTTATTAGTGATAATTTGATTCTGATAAAATCACTGGGTATCAAAGGTGCTGCAACTGCACCATTATCTGATAGCTGACACAAGGTTTCAAAGAAGCTTTTTGGGTGCATGCTGTTTGCTTTCTGGCATACAGCTGATTGGATCTAGAGAAAAATGTCTCATCCTCTTTTCTGAAGACTTTCTGCAGAGATTATTCCCACCAGTGTGACTGAAATTTGCTTTTTCAAAATAGTCTGCCTCAGAAAAAAAGAGTGACTTTAAATCCTGGCCTTAGATCTGGAATATGCATTTCCATTTTGATGCTTCCATGTACAAAGTCAGGAAGAATTAAACAGGCAAAGAAGCTGCTTCTCTGTTAGAGTTCAAGTAAACCTCAAGCAGTGTACTCTGCTGGTGGTCTGTGAGATGGAGTTGTAATTAACTGAAGTAGAAATATACATTAAAAAGCAAAATCTCTGCATATTGCTCAGCAGAAGAAATATTTCACCATTAGGGGTCATCATTGCTGCATGCAAAATTGAGTGAAGAGTATCTGCAGCAGCTGAAAAAATTGGCTGTTAGCTCTGAAGATGTGGGGAGCGGGTGTTCTCAGTGCGGTGTCCATCCTTTTATCTGTTTCAAAGATGTGCAGAGCTTCCAGCGGGCTCCACTTGAGCAGTACCTGAGCAAGTGCTTTGCGGGCTGATAAGAGATTACTGAATCTAAATTCTTTTCATTAAACCTGCACGTGACTTGGATTTGCCTCTGATGCTTGTAGCTTTCAAATAAATTATCACGCAGTTAAGCTTAGGCTACTAAAAATGAATGCCCAGGTGATCTTTATTTCATCATACTGTTGCTGTACTATGATTTTATTAAGAACATAGTACAAACCATGGGCTTTAGGAGAAACATTGCAGCAAAGACTAGTAAGCAATCATTGGCCAATCATTGGTCTGTCAGGACTGTAGTTAACAGACTACTAAACTCATTATGCAGTAACAAACTGGATTAACAAGGGCCAACCCAGACAGGCGAAATGTTCTGAAGAACACAAAAAATTGTCCTCCATTTTTGGAAACTATAACCTGGGAAAAAAGTACCTTTTTTATATCAAGATGATTCATTTAAGGATCAAAAGATTCTGCCTCTTTGGAAGGTATTACAGTGGCCTTCAACATCTGAGGTTTTCTAAGTGCAAAGCAGACCATGCATTGTAAACATTGTCACAACCTAAAAATGGAGATGGCAGTTGAGGTTATGGGGGAGAGGGGGAAGAAACAATTTGGTCTTCAAATGATCTAAGTACTAAAAGAAGCCTGTAAAAAGTGTAAAATACAGTAATTTTTCAATAGAGTCTGGATTTGAGACCACCAGTNTAGAAGAGGCCCAGCTAAGAAGCGAAGTTACTGAACAAAATTGATTCTGTTTTACCTCAAACCAGGACAACCTGGAAAAAAAGTACCTTTTTTATATCAAGGTGATTCATTTAAGGATCAAAAGATTCTGCCTCTTTGGAAGGTATTACAGTGGCCTTCAACATCTGAGGTTTTCTAAGTGCAAAGCAGACCATGCATTGTAAACATTGTCACAACCTAAAAATGGAGATGGCAGTTGAGGTTATGGGGGAGAGGGGGAAGAAACAATTTGGTCTTCAAATGATCTAAGTACTAAAAGAAGCCTGTAAAAAGTGTAAAATACAGTAATTTTTCAATAGAGTCTGGATTTGAGACCACCAGTGCAATCAACTCTGCTCCTGCAAGCTGGCAAGAGCACACTTTATTTTTTGGTACTGAGGAGTCGGCTGGCGCAGTCCAGTCCCTGTATACTACTGCAGCTGACTCGGTGGAACAGCGATGCCGATGCTCAACTGCTCGTGGAGGCAGGGACTCTTTCCCCCAGTAAATGCCATCCCGCAGCCAATGTGGTTCTCGCCCAGATTTGAGTTACTGAATGGTACCTTAATGCAAGTAGCATCTGCGTGTGTGATGGCCGTGCTGTTCTGTCTGGGTTTTACCTTTGAGCAGATGCGGGTAAAACAAGGTTGCTCGTGCTGGTGGTGAATGTATAAATGACATCTGTCAGTGAGGAAAGCGTGTGGCTACTGTGTGCACATGGTAGTAAGTCATGCAGATCTGATCCTATGATGCAGCAATCAAGGGATCTGTTCAAGAAATGGATTATATTTTCAGTTAACAGATTATCCTTTTATTGCTGATCATCTGTCCATTACTACTATTCACTATGTGTTATGGTCATGGAGGTCCTAGCCCCATAGTGCAGAAAAATAGAACAAAAAGTGGAATTTAGTCCAAAAACCTTTTCAAACTGAACGACACACCTTTATTAATAAACCTTGCATATTCTTATGATGACTACTTAAGCACACTTAATGAGCACACTTAACCTGTCTGACACCTGACTTGAACTACAGATCATGTTTTATAGCTAGTGAAATCAGAACGAAACTTAATCAAAGGAAATGCAGTTGTGCATAAAACAGTTTATGCTCTTGTATGGAATGATATCTGTAACTAAACGTAAGCTCTGTTATCACAAGAAAAACATGATGTACTTTGAGGAACATAGAGTTGATATTACAGGGTGTCATTGACAAAGTGCCGTGATTCCTTCTTGGGGCAGAAACCATTTAAGCTGCTGATAGTAGCAGTGAACTATGTACAGTCAAAATTATTGCCAAGCTTTATATTTAAAATAAGGTGATCTCAGTGTGTTACAGGTAAATATTTGTCTTGTTTTAAAGGTTGTTAATACTTACGGGTGTTTACCCTGCATTCAAGTTAAGATTTACTTCCTGCAAGCAGTGCTAGAAGAAAGGTGAAAGACGTTTGTCGTCCGTGCTGAACAAAAGCCATTGGGTAGGAACAGGTCACGCAGCATTGCGTGGAGACCTGGGTGGGATGTGGTTCCAGCGCAAGGACAGCACCTGTTGGTAATTTCTGTACCTACAGCCTGCTGGCTGCTTTTTCCCCAAGCAGAACGTATCAATGGGCAGGGCACAGATCAGGATCCCAGATAACTGAGCTCTAATTTTGGTTGCAGTAGCATCTAACCTTGTGCGATGCACTTGACTTTCCTCTGCTTTGATTTGTTCCTCTGTGTAACAGGGTGTTAATTCTGATTTATTTTTTTTTCCCCCCTCTGGAAAATGTTTAAGATTTGATGAAATCATTTTACAAATGCCACTTAATTACCACACAGGAAAGTAACACAATGACAATGCAAATACTGTGATGACTGGTCTGAGGACATTAAATCAGTAACTTCACTATGTTATCACTAATATTGCCAGCAAAGTTGTTATGCAATTATTACGCAGGTAAAGTGCTTATTGAATTTGGATGACAGGCTTGGGCTCTGTGTGGGAAAATACTTTGATCTTGGAAAAGAGCCATCAATTTGAGAATGGAAATGAGAATGAGACTTCTGATTTGACTCTGGCCAAAGCCTAAAGAAGCCTCATGTCCAAGGCTCAGGTGAATGGAAACTTTTAATAAATGTGAGTGCTCAGCATTTGAGGGGGTGGAGTCATCTGTGTGGGCACACAGGATCTTAGCATTCAGGGGGAGCTTGTACAGGCTGAAGGGCAACAAGGCCTTCTGAGGTGAAGGGCCAGTGACGTTGCCTACTGTCTTCTCGATCAGCCAAGCTCTGGTCTTAACAATTAATAACAAGATCTGTACTGCCTGATCTTTGTTTGGTCTACTGATCTCAAGGAAGAATAAATTTTTCTTTTGTTCCAGATGTCCTGACTGACTTATCTGTTGCTGAAACGTTCCTACAGTAGTTTTATTTTACAAGCCTGAATGCATTTTTACACGTTCTGGACAGCCTCGTGTCACGTGTACATCATGTTCTTCCACTTACGTAACCGGGAAAACTTTTTTTTTTTAACGGTCCTGCTCGTTACTGAGTTTGGCCAAGCTGCCCTTGAATACAGACAGTGGGTGGGACTTGGTAAGGAACTAGAACCATAGCAATGAATCAAAAAGCACAGGAGAGTGCTTGTGTTACCGTGATTTGCATGAAGATGGAGTCCCCCTCAGACTGCCTAGGGGTAGGGCCCTCTTTGGGTTGGCACCACTGGTTTGTAGGTGAAGTCCAGAGGTGTCCAAAGAAAACAAGTTTGGGATCAGGTTTTTTCCTGAAACTGCTTAATTGAGAAACTGTTTCTGAATTATACTGGAAGATGAGGAAGATTTCAGAGAGAAAACTGCAGGTCAACAAATTCTTCATATGCTCAAACAGGCAATGAACTTGTATTTACTTCTTCGACTAGTAGTCCTAGATGTTGTTTCTTGAGAAATATTGATGTTAGCACTTTGATAAGGAAATCACATCAATCAATAAAGCCCAGAGCAAGTTTGGATAAAATATTGCTGTGATGCCTGTAGGAGGACCAGTGATGGACAGGAAAGCAAACACTGCTAAGGAAATGAAATTGGGCTCCTTTGCAATGTGATGCCATGAGACCTCTCAAATCTCTCCTGGAGCTTTAATTTTCCGTCCAGCATCAGGCTGATTTGAGTGCCTCTAGGACAGAAACTTCACTGTAAAAGCATTCCCAAAGACTCTTAGTGAGCTGAAGTGACATCGTTCATCTTTACTGGTGTTGGGCAGTAAACACTGTTGGTAATGGCCTATTACGGTAGCAGTGGCAAAGAGGATGTTTGCAGAAATATTGTTGAATGGCAAATAATTTTAATATTCCCCAGTCGGAGGCCTTTGCCTTTCTGGGTCAGAGGTTTCTCTAGCACTATTGCAATATTCCGACACCAGATGCACTCATGCACTCCATGAAGAGCCAAGTTACCAGAGAACCAGGCTTAAGCGTTTCATTTCAGGCTTATGGAGTCTTCAATAGGACTACGTCCATACTGCTGAGGTCAGGCTTTTAGCCAAAGGAGATTCCTAAAGAAGTCAAACTCAGCGTAAATGCACAGAGGAATTCCTTTCAGGCATTTAAATGTAGTCAGTGTTAGGAAAAATAGTGTAATACATCAAAAAGGGCACCTGGTGGACTTCAGTGTTTACTTGATTTAATACTATTAGAACAAAAAGGATCTCTGTGTCCTAGCTGTGTTTCCAAAATAGTAGCTGTCATTTTCTGTTTGTTTTGAATTTGGTGCCAGAGAGCTATGAGAGCCCAAATGTTTTTAGTGTACGCAGTGTAAGGAAAATGGGTTTTCCCAACAGTAGTGGCCAGAAAATCATCACGTGCTTGTTGGAAACATGGTGCTGGGGTAGATCTCCTTAAAATGAATCTCTTCACTTTATACAGCCTTCTAAGTATCCTTTGAGTTGAAAGCAATTTGTAATATAAGCACATTTGCTCAGTTTGCTTGAAACAGTAAGAGCATGTGCATGATATGAGGTAAGAAATTGTTACCCAGAATGTGTATACTCATGCTTAGCTTATATGTCTGTGCATAATACGTTTGTGTGTATGGGCTATTTATATACATACACACAAACCTACATAGGTATAGGTAATGTACCTATTTTGAAAATCGAGATTAGGGGTGATATTTACATGATGCGTTTTTGAGCCATCCAATAAATAGACCATAGGTTGTTTTCTCTGCACTGTGATGGATGTCTGCCGTGCTTATTCTAGCGTTTTGAAACTCCGTGCGGATTAAAGTGCATGTTTTCATTACAAACCATATCTTCAGTAGTTTGTCTTCTTTCTTAGCTTATACGTGGAAACCTTCCCATCAGAATTTGGACTTATATCATGCCAGGTTTATAATAGAAGTTTCTCAGTTATTAATGAAATGTAACCGTTGTTTCTAGTCCTGAAACCTTTTTTTGCAACAAATGCCATTTTGTAAGGAGCAAAGTTACTCAGAGTAGCCTTCATCAGCTTGACTTCTCAGCTAACATTGGGCTATCCAGAAATAACGAACGTCTTTGCTGTGCCCAAGTCACAAAACAACAGCACACATAAGGAGTCGTAATCCATTATAGAACAGTAATCTGAATATGTGATGATTCAGTGCTGCATAGTTTTCGCTGGCACTTGAGATGCCTTTGACACATGTAATGCAACCATCTATGACTTGTAAAAGCATTTCATGATATATTAAGTGTGTGCTGTATATAAAACACAATAGCAATGTGGATTTGATCTGTGTGTGAATTCTGTATTTAAATCTGTTAAACAAATTCTTCCTTTTCAGGATGTAGATGTAAACAGCATATTCTAATAGAAGTCTTTTGGGAAAACCGTGTGTTTAAAAACTTGTGCTCAAGCTAACGTGCTTGGATTATGTATGAACTGATGAAGCCATTGTGCTTCGTATTACCATATCAGTAACGTGGTTGTCCATGTTCATCTGGTTCCAAACCTGAAAAAGGAGCAAGCAGGAGGTTTGGTTTGGTAGATAGTTTGTAGCTTAGTGCCAGCTAACCTTAATTGTCTGCTGGAAAGTACACTCAAATAACACATTCTTTAGAGCCTGCAAACACTCTCAGTAGATGTGAATTAACTCATTTAACATCAGCTATGCTCACTGGAAAATCAAAGCGTGGCCCTATGCCAATGTGTGCTAATACAAGCCGCCTAATGTCTCACTGCTGCCTCTCGATCTTAATGGATCTGTATTTGATCTGCAGTTTAGTATAAGCCAAAGTGACATGAGAGAGAGTGCTTCTTTGTTCCAGTGTGCCTTAAGTTGTTAAAACCATGTTTGCCTTAGACTGAACAGTGAAATGAATGATATACAGAGACTATGATTATGTTTGTCAAAAGAGAGTAGATGTTAGTGTGGATCTTCCCCAGACCAACTGCATGACAAAAGGCATTTGTAGACAGTGTTGGTCTATCAGACTGATGGCTGGACTGGAGTCAGGAGTTTGCAAGTTTTTAACTGCTTCTTCCTCTGAACCTAGAGATGTCTGTGAGGATAGGTGCAGGCAGATGCAACCACCTATTCCTCTACTCCTGGCTGGCCAGATTCACTGTCATCTCCGTGCAGCACTGCCTAGGCTTTACACCTCAGCAGAGGTTTTTACGTGGTTATGGAGGCCATCAGGAGGTTGCCAAAGCAAAGCCTTGTAGGACAACTAAGGGATGATCCGTAAGCCTGGGAGTTGTGGCTGAATTTAATTTTAAGCCAGTGCTGCCCTCTGCTGAAAGGAATGCTCTTCTGGTTAACTCAAATATTAATGCTTTTTGTTACTTGACATTTAGCAGGCAACTGATTAAAGCTCATCTGTGAAAAGATAGCATGTGTACTGTTTAGATGATTTAGTTGAAATCTATGCTTTCGCTAAATAATATCAACTTCCCTGTTTGTCAAACCCAGACCATGCATAGTTGGGTGGGTGAGGATTTGCCAGCTAGGACAACTACAGCTTCCTCAGGCCCTGGTGAAGGAAACTTGGAAGAGAAATGTAAACAGGTAGACTAAAAGCTGTGTGCACTAATCACACTAATCTTGTTTGCAGTCTCAACTCAACTGTCTAGTTGTGTAAAGAGACCTTGACTGGGAGCCTGAAAAAAGTGTGTCTGTCTGAAGTAATTTTTTGGCTTTGGTGTGCTTTTTTGTTAACTCTCTTGTTGTAGTCCCTCATAAGCAATCAGGGTATGAGGTCCTCTCCTTTTATGGAGCTGCCAGTGTTGTGAGCCCATTGCCAACAGAAGTTTAAGTAACTTGAAAACTGCTTTCCTATAGCTCGGGCAGCTAGCTGCTTATTCTGCTGTGGTCTATTGGACCAGCGACAGCAGCAATCATAAGGCAGGTGCTTGTATTAAGTTGAGGTCACTGACCACATTTCCTCTCTAAAAACCAATGGATTTTTCCAGTTAGCCTTGATCTTTTTGCTTAATGAGCCCAAACCATTTCAAAGAGACTTTATTATAATTCAGCCAAGTTGCAGAGGTTTCTGATTTTGATAAATCTGGCCAACACCCACTTTCTAGGTGAAAACAAAAAACCAAAAGATGCTAAAGCATTTGTGTCCCTTTAGCAGCTGACACTGCTGGACAGCATGAATTGCACTGACCTAAGGCTGAAACTTTGGGAGCTGCTACCGGCTTGTGGAACCTGATCCCTCGCTGCATTGTTATAAGGAAAATAATGAAGTTACATAAGTGATCCTTTGCAAATGATTCAAGAGCCTGACGTGGAGCCAGACCCCTTACTAGCATAGTCAGGCTCTGAAGTCACTGGAGTTCCTCCAGCTTAAGCCAGCAGAGAACTGCTTCATTAAGATTAGATAATCTGTAGGGTCTGCGTTATATGTCACTGAAAGGAGATGGATTTGTGTTCCACACCAGTGGTACAGGGACACAAAGGCAAGGGAAAATTCAGATATTGTGCTTTCTTCAAACCTATATATCATCAAGCACGGGCGTTGCATGGAGAATGTTTGTACACTGTGTACAGGAATAAGTTTTTTATTGCTTGTTTTAAATTTATCTACTCCTTGAGTAATGTAATGAAAGGAGGGCCAAGATTTTCAGAAATGAGCAGTGATTCTGAGATTATGAAAACGTCCTCTGGTTTGTCACAAGCTGAAAATCCACAGATTTAAAACTTTTAGAAACATTATCTGTAAAATATGCCCTTTTGCTAGATAAATGTATGCTAGATAAATGAAACTTAGAGGATTATCAAATGTGTCTAGATCTAACTATTAGACAGGTGTAGAAATGCTGCTCCTGATGCTCTTTGTTACTGAAATAAAATTAACTGTATTAAATTGGCAAGTATTGCAAGAGTGAAACTTGGAGCGTGTTATAAATGTGACTTCAACCTAGTGTGGACCTTCCAGCTTTTGTGGTCAGTGGTAACAGTGTTCTTGACTTTATGGTAGCGAGGACCAAGACCTCGGTGTATTAAATTTTACGTAGGAAATCATGGTGAGCTTTCCAATAATGCCTTTTGCCTGAAATTAACTGAGAAGTGCAGTTGGATGGTGAAGGACTACTTAAAAAGAAAACAGCCAAGGTTAACCCATGTATCTCCAATGTTGCTTTTGAGAGCTTTACTGGAGCACCACTCCTAGGCTGTAGTAGTACTTGGCTTTACTTCAAAAAGCGTAGACTATAGGTCTGCTTTCTTTCAGGCCACATAAGATTGTAGGCATTGTCAGCGACTGTTCAGCACTTCACTCAAAGCGCAGTGACCTATTTGCAGGTAACAGCAAAGCTACTGAAGAGCACCGGGTACACAGAATGCTGGCAGACACCTAAAAACAAGCTATATTTTGTGCAGAGAGGGAGGTTGGACACAGTCCTGTTTTCATTAAAGCCAAAACAAAAAAATGGAACAAAATTGAAGTGACTTCTGGGAGTTGAAACTTACCCCAGATACTTCTGTAGCACAATATCTGTGCTATCACTGTTTGTGTCAGGGTTAAGCTGTACCAATAGGTAACTCTCTGCTTCAAAGTGAAGCCACAGAATCACAAAATACCTTGTGGAGCTTTGGTGAAGATTTTGCTCAGATCTGCGAGACGCATCTTAGACCTCTCTGGCACACAAGAAAGGTACCTCCAGAATGTCATATTGTAGAGTGTGTGTTTGCTCTTGTGCCGGTTTTGTTCTGATTACTTAGGAAGTCTCCAAGGATGACCTTATTTCTAACCCATCAACGAGAGGGATGTGGGACAAAGTTATCTGAAATCCTTTCCCACCTCACTGTACCTTGGGCAGCTCCTGACTTACCACTTGACACCTCCAGATAGTCACATCTCTGAGCAGTCTCTCAACCTGGGAACCTTGTTGATAATTTTCCTGTTTGTTTTATTATGAGATCTGCTTGTTCTGTCGTAGATCTGCATGTCCACTTCCTAACCACCCGGGATATGCATGCCATTCACAAACAGGAATGAACTTTGGCATGACTTGTATCTTTGCATTCAGCTCAACATGCTGATTTTTTTTCTGAGATGTCTTGTTTGCAGTAATATTTTTATTACAGAAAATACTATGCTGGTGAAAATTTAAATGTTCTTGGATCAAAATGGACAGAAATACACGTCCTTGTTGGATACCAGGCAGGCTTCATGGCAGAGTTGCCCAAAACTTCAGGTCAGAGGAGGGTAGAGTATGGAGTTAAAGCCATGGGGAAAATTATCTCCCCACTTCTTTCATCCTTAGATCTTTAGTGCAAAGTGAATAATGACATACTGTGTTTCTGTTGAAGTCAGTGAGAGTTTTGGCAGGAGGCAGCATGATCCATCTGGAATGAAGAGTCTGAAGACCTGTTGCTCGCTGCAGTCCTTGGAAGCCCATTGAGGGTTGTGTGCCTCAGTTTCTTTGTTGGCCATATGGAAAGGATGTTATTTACCGAACTTTCATGGATGGAAAATGTTTTTATATACAAAGCTGTGTTACTGCAAATTGGGGTTGATGAACAGAAGGAACAGTATCGCTTGAATTGCAGTTTGAACAATGCAACTGTAACAATGAGGTACTTCGATTCCCCTCCAATATGAAAGGGGTTTTGTGCACCCAAGTTCATCATCTGCTAAAGGATTCCACTTCACAGGGAACACAGATACACTTAATTATTGCAACTTTACAAACACATTACTAAGAACTCCTTCTTTGAATTGATGAGAACAATGATGTACAGTTATCGCCACAGCAGCAAATTATATTTTTACCCTCTTTAAAGTTCTTTTTCATTTTTAGGAAGTTTTAGAAAGTTCTCGAAGGGGTCAGACACAAGTGTCTGCTCTTCCTAAGTCTATACGTAGCTGTTCCAAAATAAGAGCACGTGTAGCTTTGCTTCTTACTGAGCCTAAGCCACTGCTTTTTATCCAATATGTATTCAGGAGATTGGTGTGTCAATAGCTACACCCCCGTTGGAGAAGGTGATGCTGCAGGCCATCAGATGTCCTTCATCATTGCTTCAATTTTATTGTTCTTTTAATCAATTTGTATATTTTTATATATTTTTCAAGGCAAAGACCGGGGAAAAAAAAAACCAAACCAGAACTGGTGCAATCCACATGGGTTTTATGCTGGTGAAGTCCAGTTAGGAACGTGTTATGTTAATTACTCCTGCAGATCTGCACTCTGATTTATTCTGCTTCCATTCCCATTTCATTCCATTGTCTTAATTCAGGATACGCAGAGCTGTATATCTACTAATGGAGTTAGCAGAGATCCTATTCTGGCAGCTAGCCTTCCAGGCAGATAGGGCAAACCCTGCCCAGTGAAATTAATGGTAAAAGTCTCAATTGTTTTGGTGGTACCCGGTTTCACTTACCAAATTTAGGGAATCTGGTGGCGTTTAGCCAGTCCATGGATGAGAGAAAAATGATTCTCTCCGTTCCAGTAGATCTTCCCCTTGAGATGGAGTCTTCCATTGCTGAAACAGCCTCAGTGGTGATACTTGTAAGGAGAGGTGGGAATTGAGAAGCAGGGATTGTCTGTGTGCTGAAACAAACTTGCTCAGATCCTTAGGAAGAGGAGAGGTTGGATGGGAAGAGAACTAGTCCCATTCACACTTAAAATAGAATGTATGGGAAATTGCAGTCCTAGATTCTTCATACTTAGCTGAGCTGGTTTTGTTTGTTTCCTGTAAATTTTTGGAGTAACTTGTTCAATTGAAATATGTGCCAGACAGGATGGTGGTTAAGATTTTCTCACTAGCTGTGAATAGCTGTACACTTCACATCTGAGAAATTAATGCTATAAATACAAAAGTATATTGTAAGCTCTAAGAACTAAAAAGTTAAGTATAGCAGTTAGCAGTGCTTTATGACACATCACAAAGAATATGGCAAAAGTTTGTCTAGTATGGGAGTTGTCTTTTTGAATGAAATGCACATGGTTTACCGTAAGGATCATTACCAACAGAATGCATACTCTTTTCAAAGAATAAAAACTGAATGTCTTTTCTTTCTTCTTTTCAGGCAGCACAAATAGTCCTGATTTCTCTCTTTGAATTGAACACTCCTGAGTTTACCATGTTACTTGGTGCCTTGCCAAAAACATTCCAGGATGGTGCTACCAAGCTGCTGCACAACCACCTCAAGAACTCCAGTAACACCAGTGTGGTGAGAGGCCTTTCTCCTTGCCAACATTAGAGCCCCCAAAACAGCAGCTCATTGATAAGCTGTTGCAGATGTTCAGTAGTATGAATTATCTGTAACTGTTGTCTTGAAGCAATATGGCAACACTGGCTTCTGTTTGCTTTTATAGGGACCGTTAAAACAAAAAACTCAGTTATTTTTAAATTTAATGTAGTCATAACCAGATTAAAAAAAACCAAAAAACAATACTGAGAAGTGCATGAGAGCTGGTGGGGTTTGTGCTTTTAAGTTGGTGGTACTTTTGAAAATCCTGCCAGTAACAACCTTTTGGCTAAAACAGATCCTGATACCACACATTTTCTGGGCTTACCACTACTATTGAAATCAATTTAGTAACAGATACGTTGTCTGCTAAGAAGCTTGTGGGATCTTTGATGTGACCTACAAGGTGACATCACCTTGTATAAGTGTAGTAAAGTAGTATACACCTACTACTTTATGTTTGGGTTTTATAGGAAGGTCTTACATATTTTTATTTCTCTGACAAAAGATATTAGTAGAGAATTTAAGTGTGCTTCTAAACCTCTTTTCCCCCCAGAGCAGCAAGGATTAGGGTATTTTTTGCCCTCTTTGCCTCCTATCTTCGCTCTTCCATAGGGACAAGTAGTTCTTTGTGTAAGCTAGAACTGCAGCATTAGGCTTCCAGGCAAATGGTCTGGATTCTCTAGTACCTTTGACTTTGTGTGAAGAGAGTCAGAATTGGGAGCAATTTCTGCTCATTTTGCTGTGGTATAAATGATTGCGCAGGCCAGTGGAAAAATGATAAGTTAGATTGCTTACTTATGCTTGTAACAAGCACAATAAGAATGCTTGAGACAATGCAGAAAATAGCTGCATAATTAAATTGCTAAATTGTCAGGGTAAAGGTCTGCATACTTTGGAGCCTGGTAAATCATGTCTGAGAAGCTGGGTAGTGTGGTGGATTGATAAACCAATTCTCTGGCAACATTTGGAGGCTATACCTGTTGCGTAGTTAAAACTGCAGGTACTGTGGATTGTAGAAAAGTGCACATGTGCTTTCTTTTACCCTCAGAGCAGTACCTTCAAGAATATATTAATGACTGCATGAACTATGGCAGCAGATTTTTAGGTCAAGAGTCAGAGCCAACACTACACTAAGCTTGTCTAGCACAAAAGCAGTATTTGGACCTGTTGTTGTGTGTTCCTGCCCGTGCATTGCAACACGTTGCTAATCCCTGTCTTCCTGCTTCTGTGCCAGGGTTCCCCCAGCAATACCCTCGGTCGGACTCCTTCCCGGCATTCCAGCAGCAGAACCAGCCCCTTAACTTCACCTACCAACTGTTCCCATGGTGGACTGTCTCCAAGGTAATGTGGCAGGCTAATTAAACCACTTGCAAAATATTAAAGGATTTCAACACTGAATGTGCATTTGCAGAATATGACTCACTTTTGAAAGCAAAAACAAGACCAAAAGTTTACAGTAGATTGCTCCAAAGAAACAGGGTTTGAACATGATGATACATGGTTGGTGATTGACTTCGTTGTTCCAGTCCTCGTGTTATCTGTGTAATCTTAATGTCTTCTCTTACAATATTCATTTTCTTTCATAACTAGGCCTTCTCCAGAATCACATGTGTGGGTTCAATAAAGGTAATATTAAATGGCAGCATTAGAAATGAGGTCTTGCTGAGGTTGCAAATATCACAAAGTATATGATGACTTTCAGGTCAAGGGTTTCAGATTGTGTCTATTTTTTAGGTGTGCCCTTGTGATCAGTAATCCATCTGACTGTAGTACAGTGCTTGTGGTGCTGAGGAGTACTGAATCTCCTGTTCCCCTCTTATGCTTTGTGAGGATGCAGAACAAGTAGAGGCGGTGACTGTTTTCAATGCTGAATATCTCTCAAATCACTCTCCTGGCTGCTCACCAGCAGAAGTGGCCTGATCCTTTGGGCAGCAGGTCTGTTGAGACCAAGTGTTTTGCTGAAGCTGCAGATGCTACCCTAGAACATGTTGGTCCACTCCAAAACCTTTTATTGAGCAAACATGGACTCTAGGATGTTGGGAATGTACATGTGGCACACCATAAAAACTTAAAGCAGAGGAGATGGGAATTTAAACAGGACGCTTTGGGATATAGAAATATTGGAGGAAAGTATTAGGTTGTATTAGGAAAGTATTAGACCTGGAAAAGCTTTGATTTGTGTTGGGAAAGCTTAAAGTTGCTGCTCTTGTCTGCGTGCCCTCTCCATGGGAGGTCACTTCCCTTTGTCCATGGAAGAGACAGAAGGAAACGTGTTGGGTGAGGACTGCAGTTCATAGTCCAGTGTAGTAATTTACACTGAAATCTGTTGATCAGCCCTGTTGTGACTTGCTAAACCCTGTCTGGAGGGATGCTTAGACACATGAGTTCCCGTGTGTCAGGAAAAACACAGGCTTTTAGCCTTTAATGAGTAGTTACACTAATTCCAGCAGCATATGAGGAGCACATGGGGTTTCCTGAGAAAATTTTGGATATCTAAATACATCTTTGTGACTCCTAAATCTACTGTAATCCAAAACTAGACTAAGAGGTTGCAAGCCAAGGTCAAGTTACCTATTACAAGGTTTTGGGTTTTGGTGTTTGTGTTTTGTTTTTTTTTTTTTTCAACAAAGGTTTCCTTCAGAAATTAACTGGTAGAGTTTCAGGGGAATGGTTCCAACTATGTTGCTTCCTTTTTGACTAGTTTGAGCATTATTGCTGTCATAGGAAATTAGAAACTGAGATATGTCTCCCTGTGGTTACATTGTGGCTTTGCTGGCCACGTTTGCATGTGGCACTTACTTTTAAAATCCATGATCTTTTACCGTGCTTTTGGGGTTTTGCCATTGGGACACAACTGTTTTGCCTCTTCGCTCACTGCTTTTCGGTTCGTCTTTGCATTCTTCTTGCCTTTTGATGTCAGGGTGCACATATCAAAATATTGATAAAAGCATTCAGCATACACTTAAAACTTTGTTGCTGTTGTTTTCTAGCATTTTGGGTTTAGGAACTGGAGGGTTTTTTTCCCATGTGATCTCAAGGAATAGTCAGAGAGGGCACGTAATTCCATTCTGCCATTAAGTTGTGAAGACCAAAACTGCCACTGATGCAGTGGGCCAGGAATTTCCTTTAGAAAACAATCGTCCCTTCAATTTTCTATGGAGTTCTTGGAGATGTTGATCCAAAAATTTAGGTGCCTTTTTAAGAAGTGCATCCTGCTTTCTTGCTGGATTTAGTTATGCAAGAGTGATGTGTAAAAGTTACTCTTCAATGATAGGTGAAGATGGAAGCTGCTGTAAAAGCCCTTTAAAATATTCAGGGGAGAAGTTCTACTTTTTTTTGGTGAGCGACCTCTGAGCAGTAACAGTAGCTGCAGATTTTTACCATTTGTAGAAAAGACAGTGCAGGTAGTGCAAATCAGTGGCAGTAGCTTCTGATGCTCTGCTGGACTGCATCCTTCTTGAAAATGTCTTCTGTAGCACAGTTTGAGCATGGTCCTGACTAACAGAACAAGGGAGAATTTAGCTCTGTTTCTGAAGAGTACGTGTGGTCGTCCTTTCAGAAAAAAGGCTTTGGAAGATGTGCTAGCAGATTACGGGAAGTAGGGTATGCTGCAGTATTGCAGTTCTTGGTATAGATGTTCCTGTGTCATGTTTCCATTACAAATGCTTGTTGTTTGCTATCCATCAATGGTGTAAGATGTCACTTTTCTCTCTACAAACTTAGAAAATGAGCAGATTCAAATCATTCTGATAGCAGTGTAAAAGGATAAAGATTCCCACAGTTTCTCTGCATAGCCCTCCTCTGAAACTAGGCTTGGCTTTACATTTTTATGGGACCATTGCTAAAGTGTTGTACTGAGGTTGCATATGCCCATTGCTTCCTGGGCGCTCCACGTGCGCACCCTGCTTACCTTGTCCATGCCCACGTCTTGTACAGGCAGCCTGAGTGCAGTCAGTTGAAGGATAATCACCAGTTTTTAATGCCAGCTTTTGTTTTGAAGATTGTACTTCCCTCTGAATTTTGTCTTGATGTACATATTGGAGGAGTCATATCTAGAGACGTATATGTCTTTGGGGCTGGGAAGTGTGTAGAAAGGACAGTTTGGTTCTTGTAGGAATATAAAAATGGCAATAAGCATAGCTACTCTCCCATATTACTAATGGTTTGTGGACAATATTTTTGATATTAATCAGTAAGGCTTCATTGATACGGACTTTCTATTGTATGTATGTATGCCATTGCCCTTAGGTCACATTACTTCTCCCATATTATTGCCATCACAGCTGAATGCCAGATGATTGATTTTTAAATTTTTTGTGTGTGTGTATTTGTATATACATGTATTTGAAGTCTCTGGATAGATTTTGAACTGGTTGATAGGTTGACCTTGACTTTGCTGATGCAAACAGCTAATTTGCCTATCCAGATGATAACATCTGCTTAACTGTCCCCCGATGTTAGTGTCTTCAGAAAGGTAACATGCTTTCAGGGCCTTGAGCAGAGTCCTTCCTTCTCCTGCTTTCATTTGCTCCATCCAGTTCTGCTTCATGATCACTAGTCCATATCCGCTGCATCTGTGAGTTACTTCTGCATTTGTACCTGCCTTTTTTTGTCTTAACAGTTTTAGTTTTTGGGGAGAGGAGTTATGGAGGAAAGAGGTGTTTTCTGAAGAAGAAAACCAGGGAGGGCACTTGGGGAGACTGAAAATAATAGGAAAAAAACCCCAGACTTCTGACTGAGAGGAAGGAATGTTTCCTGGGCAATGCCCAGATGAATGGCTTGAGTTTGTGTTGGACAGAGAAAATTTTCTGACATTTAGTAAATGGTGTAGTATGACAAAAAGCAAAATACTAAGTTGTGAAGTGCTCCAGTGAAAGAATACAGTTCTGAATGGCAAATAAACTTCTGTAAACTCAGATGTTACATTCAGATTTTGAATTTTCACCTAGAATTCTGTCGGAATATTTGAAGGATTATCAAATGAATAGGTTTGCCCTACTGTTTCTGCCTTTATTAGTAGCCCAGAAACCTGTGTGTAGTTCCAACTATTAAAAAAACAAAAAAACAAAAAAACAACCAAACCAAATTTAGTCCTTCAAAGATCTGTAGAGGAAATGCATCAAAATAAAAGGCTAACAAAGTTATTTGGCTGTGTAAGTTTATGTGCTTGTTTTTTCTCTGGCAAGAGAAAATAGCATTAAAAATAAAATTTGACAGTTTCATTATTAAGTTGAGTAAGGCAGGATATGGAAAAAGAATTAAAATAAGCCACCCACCTTATATAGTAAGGACAAGCCTGCATTGTTTGGTGGCCCGTTTGCAGGTAGGTGAGACCTGAGGTGTGAGACTTCTGATCAGCAGTCTGGGTGTCTGCTGTATTTCCGTAATAGTTGCATGTAATAGCTGTGGGTTTCGATTGCGGGTTAATGAGTGAATTTCTTGACACCACTCTTCAAAACCAGTTGAAGACTCTTCTGCTGCTGTTTGCACTGGAGCAATTCTTGTTTGCCGCATCTGGTCTTGCAATATCTTTCACTTGTGTATACACAAATGTGACTTTCCGAGACAGTGTACTTAATAGAAACAAAGAGGTGTCCTGAATACTCCACCAGCTCAAGCATCTATATTCTCATTTAGAAGATAATTTTGAAAATCCATGTACTGTAAAGGGAACAGGACAAAAGCAAAAGTTAGACAAATTGGCGCAGGGAAGGATGCCTTGACCCAAAGGCAAGGAGGATCAAACAGTAACCAGAAGGGGCTTGTGGAATGAGATGATGAGAGATCTGAATCGATGTAGAGGCTTGTTTCATCCAGTCTTTACAGGTTTGTTTGCTGAGACCTGGGCCAAGTCCCCAATTCACCTGATGCGTTTACATTCTAGACTGACTTTCACTTGCTGCATATTTGGGAGGAGTTTGAATCTGGTGAAATAGGATCAGATCTTAAGCCCTGCAAAGGCTTGCTGATTGTGTAGGGCCTGATTGCAGGCTTTTGTAGAGGCACCAGGAGCCAAACTTGACAAGCTACCTTTGGGTGTCTGATAAAAAAAAAATCAACTCCAACTTTCCTTTCCTCCAGGGAAATCCTGTTGCTTGCAAATACCTGCTTAGAGTTTGAATACAGATGCGTGATCAGGGATTGTTCACTTTAAAGCATTTTAAGAGTTGTTTATAGAGGCTATATCCATTTGTAAAATTTACTGGTTAGTACAAACAGGGACTATTTTTTTGTGAACCATATCATTATGTTAGCAATAAAAGTGGAAATGAATAATAAAGGCCAAACCAATGACTTATGGGGCTCAATGGAGTATTCTTGTTTAATTTTGTTTCTATTAATTTTTTTCTCTCTCTCCAAGGCAGCATGACAGCACTAAACCACTCAGATTATAGTTTCTTTTTTTTTTTCTCCCTCTCCTTTCTCTGTTTTTTCTCTCTTTTGTTTCTCCTCTGATCACGGCAGTCGGTTCTGGGGTTGGAGTGCAGACGGGCTGTCGAAGCACCCCCCTCCCCTTTCTCAGCCTAACTCCATCCCCACTGCTCCTTCCCACAAGACTTTCAGACGCTCTTACTCTCCCAGGTAACAAGCTACCTGTTAAACCAACTTGTCTGAGGTGTCACAGTATTATTTACCTTGCACACTGTGGGATTTGTTCAAATGTGGGAAATGATTTGCAGAGGCTTTGGTTGGAAAAGGAAAAGAGATGATGATAGCTGTCAGAGAGCGGAGGTGGCGGGCAGCCGCCTGCTCACTGCTTGGGGAAGACGCGGCATGCAAGTGGGGGGAGAAAAAAAAAAGGTGGATTATTCCAGACTTTTCCTTGCTGCCAGGTTCCAGAATGGGTGTACGTTTCACAGTTGGTTTCCAACGCAGAACGCAGTTGCTGGGCACTTTCGGCAGGCACTGGTTGTGTTATGATAGCACGGGTGAGCTCTTTCAACTTGGCTACACTGTGCAAGCGGCACCCGAGTACTTTCAAACAGGCAAATACAGGTCACAGTGGTTTCACATCTGTGGTAGTGAATATCCGTAGGACAATGAGGATGAAGCTTGCATATATGATTTTACCAGCTGCCTGCACAGTGTGATTGTGGAACATCTTGGAAATTTGTAGTATTGAAATTAAAAACCGTCCTTACCCACAAGATTTAGAGGTTATTGATTGCTAATTTTGACATCTCTTCCTCCTCCTGTGCCCTTAAATTTTGTTCCAATCTGCATAGAGATCTTTAATCAATATACTGGACTGAAGCTGTGTACTGGTTTTAATAAAAAAAAACCCAAACCCAAACCCTTCTGAATAAAAATTTAATTTTGGACCTCTATGCTAAATTCGTGGATTTTTTTTTTTTCAGCTTATACCCTGACAACAGGCTTTCTGTAGATGTGGTTTCTCCTGACTTGAATATTGCCTGAGGAAAGACTATTTCTAGTCTTTCCTTGAAGCAAGACATTCCTAATGAAAAACTGTTGAAAGAAAAGAAAACAAATTGTTCATTGGGGGCTCAAAATCTGGGAATCTGTGATGTCTGAAAGAGAAAATAGAATCCCGTGGTCTGTACCTCTTTGAATACCTGCAGAATTAAAACTTTAAATTTATGTTCTGACTATTCTAGAACACCAGGTTATCTGTGGAAGAGATCCATGTTGATTTTTGGAGTTAAACTAGTTGAGAATTTTTTTTTCCCTCCTTTCATTAGCTGACACCAAGGTTTGGAACCATTTGACACATATTGCAGCCCTGAGCCTGAAAGTGCAAGGAAGTGGGCTACTGTGTACTGCTTGAGGATGCTAAACTGTTGATTACTTACACGTAGTTTGGATAGGAAACTGAATAATAGTTTATGGAAATAAAATGTATTTCATGTCAGACTGGAAAACTGCCAAATTGTATCTTGAGAAACTTGTAGAGAGCTGCATTGTTTTAGTGCAGCAGAAGATGGAAAATAATGTTGTGACATCCCTGAACGCTGCTCATCTCTACTCATTTCTTATTCATCCTGTGACTTTCCTCTAGTTTTCTGCATGGGTCATAATTTTTTTTTCCTTTTATGCCTTTTTTTTTCCTGAAAGGTGAGTGTAGTTCCATTTTATTTTTTTATTCCCCCATCGTGTTGTCTGTGAAGTATTCCAGCACACATACTGTCAATAGACATGTGTGTTCACATGTAGAGTTTTTGTTCATGTAGAACACAGCCATAATGTGATCTCCTATGCAGGCTTACTCTTGACATATGAAATCACTGGATTCTTTAGATTTTTATTAAAATGTGGTTTTTTGCTTTGAAAAATATATCAGATTGGTGGCTTTTTGTTGAGAAATTGCCTTAGTCCTTTAGCATTGCAAAGTCTGCACCTTGGTCTAGTCTTTGGTAGCAGTGTAGGGCAAAATTCCCCCCTGAGGAAAGAAGTGATGATTTTAGCAGAAGATTTACTATCAGTATATCTGTGATTATTTCTCTTTTTGTGTGACCTTTGGTAAGTCTTGTCATCTCTTGGTGTGGGTACATGGGTACAGTCACATGTATACCTTCCTGAATGGTGGTTTCATTGCTTACTTAAATATTGCTTGAAGAACCCCTTAAGATCTATGAATTAAACGTGCTTGAGCTCAAAATAATAATTTCAAGATCATATGAAACAAAGGTTGTTCTATCCCTGCCTAATACTTATAAAGAATCTAAGAACTGCTTTCACTTTTGTCTGAAAAGCCATCACAGTGTGTTAGTGTCATTCAGCTGTTTAAAAGCCCTAAATACTTTGACTTCTGTAGGTTTATAAACAGCTTTTGTTTCCTGGTCTTGGTCTGTTCTTTAAGTGGTTTCTTTTTCTCCCTGGCCAGATGGACACTGTTTAAAGTTGGAGTAGTTCTTTGGTTTCTTTGCCAGAATACACGGTGCTGATGCTTGTGTGCGTGTTGCTTGGGAGCCAGGGATTATGGCTATTTTCAGTGTGTTAATCCTAAAGGAATCAGGCAGCACCAATCTTATCCTCTGTCTGAAGTTCCTGAGTTTCTTCCAAAAAAAAAACAAACCCCGTAGTTACCGTAATTCTAGATATTTAACCATCCTACTTCTAGTTCTATTGAAAAGAATAGCTGTGTACCCAGGATTCAGAAGGGATTTTATGTTGGGGTTTTTTTCCCCACACCTCACAGGGAATCTTTCTTTTGTGGAAAAAGAAGAGTTCTTTGTTCAGCCGTCTTCCTCCAAGCCTGTCCTGTCATCCTTCCCCAGCTGTTAAGAAATAGTAATTCACCACTGTAGGGAGCCACTTCTTGCCATTTATTGACAAACAACTTGATGTAAATGTCTCATTCTTTTGGTTTATTTGCTTCTGGCTCTGCTAAGATCTGAGACTCCCCCAGAGAAATTGTTCTCCGTTACTAGGTCTCTTCATTTAGTCTCTCTTGGAAAACTGATTGTCATGCAAACTCAACTTCTCCTAGATAGAGCAAAGCCCTGCCAATAATGCCTTTTCATTTTCTCCAAGCTTGTAGGAGCTTCTCTTCTTTCCCACACCTTTTCATATCATCTGCCCTTGCATGCCAGGTATTTTTTCATGGGACTTAATTTTGGATAACTCCTCCAGGAATCCTCAAACTTGCGTGGCTTTATGCTGCTGAGGAATTTCTGAGGAACAGACAGACTGCAAGAAAGCATCAGATTTGAGTGAGAGAATTCCCAAACTTAAGCTCAATACTGAAATGCTTCTTTTATCAAGGCATCATGTGAGTGGTTTTGGTTTTACTACTCTGTAAATGAAAATGGGACACATTAGACTAAGGTTTGCATCAAGTTACAGTTTCCTTTCCATTTAAATTTGTCATATTTGGATCCATTGATAGAATATATTTGATATATTATGAAACTTAAATTTTATTGGTTTCATTTCCACTAGCTGTCACAACCCTTTGAGTTCTCATAGTGATTGATTTTATTTATTTTCCTGTTTAAATAGCACCTTTACCATGCTGGGGATACGTCTTTTGGTTTACAGAAGCTAGCACGCTCACTGCTATGGAACGTAACAAACAGTGGACCTGATTTCCCCTCACTTACAGCGATGTAACGCCACTGATTTCAGTGGAGCTTCTCCTAGATTTAGCCCTGTTTGAGGGGAGACTCAGACCCAAAGTCTGCTTTGATTCCATCTGTGTTTTGTTACAAGTCCCTGTTAGAGTGCAATCAAATCATCTGTCTCTGACTTGGCATTGTTTTTGTTAACAGTCAAAAGCGGATTCTGATTTCGTGTGTAACATTTCATATACGTTTGGTCTTTAGTATGCTGGATTATGACACGGAGAACCTAAATTCTGATGAAATCTACAGCTCTCTTCGTGGAGTCACAGAAGCGATTGAAAAATTTAGTTTCCGTAGTCAAGAGGACCTGAATGAGCCAATCAAACGTGATGGAAAGAAAGACTGTGACATTGTAAGTATTCAGTTGATTAATGACCCCAGATAGGTGAAATTTTAAAACATTGTGTTCAAACATTAGTGTACAAAAGCCAGTTCCTGCTGTATTCTTGCAAGTGTCTTTGGTTTATCGGTTGCTAACTTCTTATAACTAAGTTATGGACTCCCACTAATGTAGTCCCTTGCTCCTTTTGAACTCTAGCCACTTGTGAAACATGCTCACTGGGTTTCTGATGGAGTCTCATGCACAAAGGAAACAGTGCTAATGTTTCTCAGGCTCAGCATGGCTCAGTGATGGCATTTTCATGGAGTGTGTGTAGTCAGGTCTGTAAGGGGAAATGCTAGTTCTTAAAATGCATGGGTGTTTTCCCTCACAGGCTTATTAATTCCTCTATAGGAAGGACCCATAATCACTTTGAGGGCACGACTCACGTGGTACCTTATGCTGCATGAATGGTTACAGAATTATCTACTGCGTAAGATGCATTGGTTTTAGTTAAATACATGGACTTCAAAATTTACAGGAATCTTAGACAATGATTCTTACGGGTCCCTTCCAATGCAATATTCTATGGCAGTTTTGCTTCCTATCTGGACAAACAAGTTTAGGTTAGTAGATTAAGTTAGCCTTCAAAGCTCAAAATTCTTGGTCCGAGATTTTCCTTTGAGACCCTTCTATTGTTCATTTCACATTAGCTTGTTAAGCATCACCCAGTCCCCTCTATCAGTGGGTTGTGTTGTTGCTTTTGCTTCTTTTCCCTTTCCCTTTCATAGCAAATTGGTCCTGTTGTAGAGCTTATGATCTTTGCCAGCTTGTGCAGTTTTACCAATATTCACATAGATTTAGGAACGTTAGCGTAGCTTTTTTGTCCTATGGATCATGAGATATTTTCGGAACAGTTGTAGTTATGTAAGGGAAAGAGGTGGTAATCTAAGTTTTACTTAAGCATTACGTACATGTAAACGGTTCTATGCATTTTCATATTGGTGGATGAACTCCAAAAAAGCTACAGCTTCCAGAATTTGAGTAGTCTCATATATTTTCTGTCTGTTTGATTCCCCCAGGTGTCTCGAGATGGTGGCCTCGCAGTGCCTACCAGCGATGTCCGTGGAAGCAGTGACATCGTGGAAGGCGGAAGGATGGCTCTAGATAACAAAACCTCCCTACTTAACACCCAGCCTCCCCGCGCCTTTTCAGGGCCACGTGCTCGAGAATATAACCCCTATCCTTATGTCGACACAATTAACACTTATGACAAGACTGCCCTGAAGGAAGCAGTGTTCGATGATGACATGGATCAGCTTCGGGACGGTTTGTATCAGCATATCTCGTAAAACTGTGGGCAGCTTGCTCTGTTTGTGGTATATTTGTGTATGGGTAGTGCGCTCAGATACAGGCCTGCCCATGCATATCTCGTGTATTACTTTGCAGCTCGAGTCGAGGCTTGGTATGAAAATACTCGGTGTTCTCATGTGCCAGCAGAACCTGATTTGTGGCTGTTGAGAAAATGTTATACTGCAGTTTCAATTTTTGCCTAGTTTCCCTCAAACTAGTCCCTTAAACATCTAAATGCATCTGCAGGGATGCTATTTCGGGGACCATCCACTCTTTATGAATGAAACCTCTCACTCAATAGCTCATTGTTACTGAGCGTTTCACTTCATTTAAGTGATGCTGCACCTTAGCTTTATTCTCTCGCAGTACACTGATGAGTCACTGTACTTTGATCTAAAGGTCATACATGTGATCGCTGGTTTTGGGTGTGTGTGTCTGGGGAAAAACTGGCAGTTCTTATTTTGTAGCAGTAATTGGAATTGGATGAAATTCAATTGTCATCTCTTCCTGGTTCATTAGAAGCCATGTGCAGATTCACGAGCTGTGTTATGAACTCGGGTGAAATTGTAGGCTAGTTGGTTTCTCTTGCCTGCTAGACTGAGGCCACCTGGGATTTGATGCATTTTTGGGGTGGCCCTTGTTATGTGCACTTTTTTCTGTAGAGGGTTAGTAATCTTGGCATCTTTGATATTTTTTCCCATTTCCCCAAATGATTTGCTGCGATTTGTCCTAGAAGTACCCATTGACCATTCAGATTTGGTGGCTGATCTTCTGAAAGAGCTCTCCAATCACAACGAGCGGGTGGAAGAGCGGAAAGGAGCTCTCCTGGAACTGCTAAAGATCACAAGGGAAGATAATCTTGGAGTTTGGGAGGAACATTTCAAAACCATTCTGCTCTTGCTGCTGGAAACGCTTGGAGACAAAGATGTGAGATGTAGATTTTTGTCTTAACTCCCCTGTACATTGCTTCATCGAGGGTGATAGTTCCTCCACGCTAGTTTAAATGAAAATATTTGTGCGGCACCTCATCAGTGATGCTGCACTGCTTGGTTTTTTCTTTTGAAGGTTGATGACTCTCCTTTTGTTTTCGGTGTGCTCAATGATGAATTTTAAGCTATTCTGAAGTGTTCCAGATTTTTCCCCTCCCTCCGGAGTGTTAATAACAAATAACTAGGAAACTGAACTAGACTCAGAAAAGAAGTTATCGTCTAATCTTGTACAAAAACTATCAAGATTTCAAAAGTTGTTCTCTTCCAAGTTAGCATGAAATTACAAGCTCTTGACTATATCATACCCATTCCCCAAAAAAGGAGAATAACAGCACCCTAGAATAGATTTTTTTTTTTTTTTTTTTTTGTGGCTTAAAGATCCCGACTATTCGATCTCATGGGATGGGTCTGTCTCTTGCAAAAATGTCATCAAGAACAAACTGCTTTTATAGGGGATCTTGTTTTGAAGTGTTTAAAAAAAAAAAAAAAGCTGCATTATTATCACAGCTTTATACTTGATAGCTGATCAAAGTGGTAATTTACAGGCTAGACTCTTTCTTTTTCCACTTGGGGCTATTTGTTCAGCTTGCAGCACAACGATACTTGGTAAAGGCTCAGCACCCTGCTGCACCTTCACATCAGAGCCATGTTCCATCTGAATGTTACAATATTTAGGCTTCAAAGCACTGAAGCGCTCACAGTTCTTCTTTTTGTTTCATCTGATTCAAAATCCATTGTATTATATTCCTTCTAAAGTATATGGCAGGGCTTTCAAATTTTAATTCTGAAGCAGTGCAGGTGGCTGACATTTTCTCAGTCATTCGTAGTATAAGCATGGCTGCTCTACTCTTATGTGTTTAATCATAGCATCATCACACATGTACCAGAAGATATGGTTGCTTTATCTAAGTACATGCGAATTGTGATACTGCACAAGTTTTGCAGATGAATAGCAAAGGACATGCTTTAAAGGCTGAGTATAGAATAAAGTAAGTATTCCTCTGCTGAAATGATAGAATCTATTTGGAGTGGCCACAAGCCAAAAACTTAGTATAACAGTTATGAAATTGAAGCAGGTGCTATAAATCCCTTCTGCTAATGATCTTTCGATATAAAGGATTAACACATAGGTCAGTGTTGACTACAATGACTGACTGTTCTTGAAAGTAATTTCCATAGGAGTTACAGGAAGAGAGTCAATTTTACTGCATTAGTACATGAGAAACAGCTTTGTTGCATGGATGGAGCCCAGTTTGATATCCGCAAAGCTAAGCAAAACAAATATGATCTGAGCTTCTTTGTAGACTTGTGTAACGTAGACATGCTGCTTTGGGTACAAATTTGTACTTAATTGCCAAAAGAGTATGGAATTTAACAATTCTGATTCTTTCTTGTATCTGTGACAACAGTCATTTTATGTGAATTTTTGTGCAAAAGCAAGCGAGAAGACCAGCTCTGAGTTTTAGTTATATTAATTACAGTCCTCAGTCTGCTGGAGCTGGTAGAGCGATATAAGACTTCTGGTGGCATAGGGAGCCGTGAGAATTTACTTCAAACTACAGTTTTGAGAAGTGACTTTTTCTAATGTGGATTTCTCTTGACACAGCATTCGATAAGAGCCCTGGCGCTGCGAGTCCTGAGAGAAATCTTACGGAACCAGCCGGCAAGGTTTAAGAACTATGCGGAATTGACTATCATGAAAACACTGGAAGCACATAAGGATTCCCATAAGGAGGTGAGTGAGCCTTTCAGCGTTGCTACTGGGAAAGCAATATGGACCTGTTGAAGAAATGTAGGAACCATGAGATTTAACAGGCAAACACATTGACCCATCTTGTCAGTGGAACAAATGCATATTAAGTCTCCCAAGTATGAAGACAGGATTTTTACATGCTGAAGCCTCGAGGGAAAAAAGTTGAGACTGACAGAGCTGTTTAAGTGGATTTGGAGCTATCTGGAATTGTAGGCCACTGTTTAGCAACTTCCCAGGATTTCCTTGCGCATGTTTAATAATTTTGCTGAGCACACTAGGGGCACTGTGCTCCCTCCATCTGTATGGGTAAGGATAGGAAACGTACTGGGGAACACAAAACCCAGGTGCAAGCAGAATTGTGTGTGAAAACTGAATGGTGAAACTGGGCCATGTTGGAAAACTGGGAACTGGTGAGTAACAGGAGAAAATGGACAAAGAGGCTATGCTGCTGAAAAGAAGCTGTGGTGGAGGAAGAAGCAAAGGGAAGGGTGAATTGCATTTTCCTTTTTCCTTTTCCTCATGTAAAACTGGAAGAATTCTTCTGGAGTAAAATAAAAATAAAGGGACGTGATGGCAACATTTAAAGTAGATAAATTCAAATTACGTTTAAAGTCATTCTGTAGAATGACTTCCAAGCTGGATCTACTTTGTGCGTGCTGCAAGTTTGAACTAAACCTTGGAAAGTGCCACATGAATTTCGCTGTATGTCTGTGATGACTTTGTTACCAAAGTCCTTGCTTTGAAATCTAAGCCAGTTACTCTTCTCTGCAACAGGCTTGTCCTAAACTAGCAATTTTAGGCATCTCCGTCTGGAGAGCTTTGGCTATGAAAAAGATCATTGTATAGATCAGACGGCTCCAGAGCATTGCATAACTGGCACAAGGTTATGTTAGCTGCACATAGCAGAAGCTGTACTGTTTAAAAATCAAAACAATAAAACAAAACAAAAAACACCCTCAGGAAGAAAAACTAACAGGCTGGATTTTTCTAAATGCATAAGTAGAAAATGTTTAATCTTTTAGTGAATGAGGACTGCCGTACTCTGCCTACTTTCCTCTCCTTGATTTAGAGCCTTTGCACTCCTGTCATTTTCAGTTCAGAGTAATAAGAAGCAGTTGTAAATTGATTTCTTGATAAAGCAGTCAGACAAAACATTGTGTTCTGAAGGAGTGCCTTTTATTGGCAGGTTTTCCTGGTTGCATACTTCTCAGCTCACCTTGACTCAGTGCCCTTTATATTTTTTTTTCTGAGTCCTCCAAAACTGCCATTTCTAGCAGGACTTTTTCAGATTGTCTCTGGCATGGTTTTCAATGTCCCTCAGAACTCGCTGTCCTCGTGGGACTGGTGGGTTTTATAAAAATCAAGCACAATGTTGAAAACGTGAAAATGTGAAAACGTGCCTCTGTACTCCCCACACTATGTTCTTCATGCTTGTGATATGGAAAGGTTCTTCAGGATTTGCATGAGGTGCCTCCTAAGGAAAAGCAGAGAAGGATAAGTCTTTGCTACAGGGAAACCAACACTCAAGCTGGGAAGGAAGATATGTGAGTTCTGGCACTTCTTTATGGAGAAAAAAAAATCAGAGCTGTATTGCTATCAGCAAGTAGCTGCTGTGCTGCACATAATGTGCTTTTGATTTACAATGGTTTTGCATAGCATCTTCATAATTAAAAAAGATCATATTTGCAACTGCTGCAATGAGACCTTTGGGTGACAGTTATCATAGCAGGACGCTGCAGGTATATTCCTATTTTGCTGTCTGTTGCTAAACAGTTGTGCACACGCTGCAGTATTAAGTGGTGGCACTGGTGCTGGATGTTCATTCTATGTATGTTTTTTCTGATTCCTGTGTAAATGAGGCTCTCGGAACCATGATGCAGCCCGTGAAAGGCATCATCTGTCTATCAGTAGTTTGAGAATATCAGCATTCATGAAGTTAAGAAAGGTTTCCCAACCTGCACTTGGGTTTCTACATGAACTAAGCTAAAGATATGTCTGGGAATATACTTTAGGTATTTTTACCTGTAGTTGGGGCTTGCTGATGCAGTTAAGTCTGTGAAAAATTAACTGAGAGTCCATTTGGGCATAGCTCAGTTGGTCAAACTCATAGCCCTGGGCCAGAAGGTCACTCATTCCCATCCCATGGTGGCCCTCCAGCTCGCTGTCATTGCTGACTTTGCAGCACTTCTCTCTCCAGGACTGGGTGGAGGAGCTGCCCTTTGACTTGATCCCCCTGAGCGGGAGATTAAGTGGAGATTCACCAGTTTGAAGGGCACTTTCAAAGAATAGCTGAAGAAGGAAAGGGAAGGGAAGATTTAGCAGTCTGTTCTACAGTTTGTTTTTTTCCACTAAATCAGAGCAGTATTAAGGGCAGTGGTGTACTGTCGTAGACTATGTAAAATAAAGTCTTCCTCTGTACTGTAAAACCTATTTTGAGGAAAGCTGCTCTATAATTTGGTTAGGAAAGTGTTAATCCTTGTGCCAGTGATGCCCTGATAGGATGTCATTCCAGGGTTTGTTATGTTTCTGGGCTGCTTCTGCCTTGTAGTAGAAGATAGGAGTGATTCTGGATTTATAGTTTGACATCCTTTGGCATGCAACAGGCTGCATAAGTCAGCAGAACATGACCGCTTTGAGCTAGCTGTATCTGTTTCAATCTTTCTTACCTGATTTCCCCCTTCAGCACAGGGACTGCTAATTGCCCCAAGCTGCTGCTCCCATTTTCTGTTATGTATGGTCCATGGAGAATCAGTCTAAAGTGACCAAACAGGAAAGAGTTTGAAGAGGAGCACGGTACAGAACCCTTAATTTCAGGTACCATCTCCAAGAAGTCATTCTACTAAGAGGCAGTTCTTTGGAAATCAAGAAGGTTCCTTTGTCTTCCTAAATTCCAATGTTGCTGCTGTTCACCATGTTCAGGAGGGATCAAATAAGTTATAACCCACATATTCACCACCCAGCAAATATCACCCCCTCTTCCTTTTGAGTGCTGATATCTAGTTAAAGATTGTTTGAAACAAAAGGGTCTGTCGTTTTATTCCAGATTATGTAATTCAAAGTATCAAAACAGTGTTAGCGTATTTGGATGTCTTGGGATGTTTGGATAATTGGCTGTGTCCAAGCTGCAGTCTTTAGACAGTTGAATCTGTTGCTGAAGGCAAGATCTAGGATCAGTGGAGCAGCACAAGCTAAGAGCACCACTTCTCGTCCCAGGGACACAGGAGAGAGAAGCGTGGTACACGGAGTTGGATGCTGAGTCCCACCTTGTTGTGAGCCCAAATGCAGGAGATTGGCAAAGCATAGACCTCAGTGGATATTCAAAATGAATGTGGCCCTAGGCTACAGACTAGAAGACTCTGGGTTGGGATCCCTGTTTAGTTTGCATTTTTTAACTTCAGCCTGTTTTTATACTGTTTTTAGTATAACAGTCTATTCAATGCTGTTGATTTAATGGGGCGATGTGAAGAGTCAAGCCTGCTTCAGTCATAACTGTAAATATTTATGGGGGTTGACATGTAAATGCCTTTCACTTACTTTTGGAGCATTAGAACGTAATTGAAGTTGTGGACGGTATTAAATCTTGTTGATTTTTATCACTCTTTGTTTGGAGTTATTTGGAAGAGAACCATCTTTCTGTTGCCAATTAGTTAATATTAACTCATTTGTTCCAGTGTAGTTACTCACCCATAACTAAGGAGACATGTTGCCTGCTGACCCAATACCATTGATATGACATTGCTTCAGATTCATACCAGCAAAATGAGTATAAGTTCTTGTTATTGCGTATATTGAAACAGAAATAGTTAATTATCTTGGGAAATGGTTACAAAGTGAAAATCATAGGATAGCTAATTCCCTGCTTCTGTCTCTGCAACTCTGTTTTTCTCTGGAACTAATCCTATAGACCTGGCTGATGCGTATTTTCTTTGTGTAAGGAAAGGATGTTGTGCCATGTCTTAGGTTATCCAGAAGATCCATAAGCATATTTGGGATGTAACAGTCTTTGTTGTAACCCTCTAAAAGAGGGTGAAAAAGAAGAAAACACAGCTATCCATTAATTGTGGATAGTTGTTGCTATCTTGCTGAGGTGCTTTTAGACTGGCCTCTGATATTTATAAGATGATTTGCAACTGTCCTCTGATGATGGTATGATCTACATAGGTTTCTGCACAGTGTAGCTTACTAAAGAAAAGCATTAAATGATGACAGTCTTTAAGGTTAATTGAGATATAGTCCATGCTGGAAGCTGCCAAGCGCTGCAGCTTGGCAGTTGTTGATGTTTCATAGTATATGTTTATGTGCTTTTCATATTCCCAACACATTTCAAATACTTAGTGCACAGGAGAAGCAGTCTAATCTACTTCATCTCCTCTGAATCCCTTATAAAACTCACATTGTGTTTTCATCTGCTTAGCACTCCCCGTTGCTGAGTCCACTTCCTGCTTTGAAACCAAATTCTTAATTGTTTGTTCCTGTCTGGATCAGACTGTAAAGCCTTCAGGGATGGGAGTTTGCCTGGCTAGGTGTATTGGTAAGCCTCCATCCCCTCCAGCTTAGATTATGCAGGCTTTAAGTAACTGCCTCTAGATGGCAAAAAATGGCTCAGAAACATAGGTGTGTGCCTTGTAAGCCTGAAAGCAAAACCTTGTTCTCCTCCTTAGTAAACTTCTCTGGCACTCTGCATGTTTCACAATAGCGTACAAAGCCTCTTAAGTTTTCAGCGGGGTTTTACCTACGCTGCCTCATCCCCTATGACTTTCTGCAGAGATGGTGCAACTAGCAATCGTGGCAAAGTACTCCGGCTTACGGTCCTACATACAGCTCGTATCTAGGCGTACAGGTGCTGCTCTGCTGAGATCCCAGCATGTTACACAGATGCCCTGTGTAGCCTATGAACCTGGCGTGTTCTGCCTTAGGCAAGTCAGGACATATTTTTTTCTTTCCTTATTTGCCAGTAGTTTGTGTCACTTCAAAGCAGAAATGAAACCATCAAAACCCTTTAGAAAGCTGCTGCATATTGACCAAGAGCAGATTACCACAGGCAAGCTGTGTGCTGCAGCTGTCAAGCAGCAAGCGGCTTCTGTAATACATGGAGAGTAATAGCTGAGCAGAAGAGATTATGCAGAAGAGATGAAGTCTTGGTTCTGGCTGTTTTAAGCAAACAGGATCCCATGGCTGCAGTGCACTGGGAACCAGGTAAACCAGTGGGAATTGTCATCCAAAGTTTGTCCAGCAAATTTTGTAGAACCTCAATGATGCCAATGTGCTTTTCTGTTTAAAAAAAAAAGGGATCTGTGACGGGTGGCTGTCTTGATCACACTGTTCCGAATACTGCACATCAGCACATCCCCTCCTGTTGAAATCAGAAGGCATTTCACATGCACATTTCTGGGACCTGCACCTTTGAAGCTTACTCCTTTTATAGCATTAAGGGATGACATTGTTAGAGGTGAACTACCTACCTGTGTGTTACACCCCTCTAGCTTTGTACATGTGAATATGGTTCCTTCCCTAAAGCAAACTGGGTGGAAGTATAACCATTTTTCTCTTTTGGGAGACTGACAAGAAAGGTCTTAACGCATCACAGATGTCTTTTAAGGAACCTACCTGCAAACACAGCTTATGTTGTGCCAGCAGAAGTCAGGCTGAATCTAGTCTCTCGCGTGTAGAGTGTGAGGTGAGCATTTGGAAAGGAGAAAAACCTGCTTCTTTAAGGCAAAGTGCTATCTTTAAATCTGCGTTCCTGGGCTACCTGCCCTGTGTTGAATGATATCGAACTATCCAGTTCAAGCCATGGTTTGCTCTAAGCTTTTACTGGGAGGTAGAATCATGTTTGTGACATACCTTATGCACAGCTTAGTGTCTGTGTTTTTAAAACACTGCAGGCTCTCGTTAGTCTTGCACATCTTTGCTTCATAGCCACCCTTTTGAACTTGCTCCTTCCAACTGCCATCATCATTTGACAGCTTTGCTAGTTTTCTTTCATATTTCTGAGATCACTGAGAAGAATTATATTATGTTAGACAAAAAGTTTGCTTCACTTGGTACTTTACCTGACTGACTAGC
Source organism: Anarhynchus alexandrinus (assembly GCA_008711295.1). Classification (NCBI taxonomy): domain Eukaryota; kingdom Metazoa; phylum Chordata; class Aves; order Charadriiformes; family Charadriidae; genus Anarhynchus; species Anarhynchus alexandrinus. The sequence continues at coordinate 6,541,953 of VUYV01000013.1, forward strand.
AAGAAGCAAGCATACAGTGATGCTTCCCTGTCGATATCCTCCCTCCTTCCAGCTGTCTGAAGCTTACAGCCTTCCCATGCCAGTGGTTCTGCCTGCCTCCGTGTGTTTTGGCCTTCGGTTTTTCTTCAGTAAACTTGTCTATTTTTTAATCCTCTTGTAACAATGACCTCCACAGTCTGAGCATGTACTGAACGGCACTCTTTTTCTCAAATTTAAAGGATGCATTTCATAACCCCTACTTCTTGTGGAGTCTGCTGTTGGTATGACCCTTATGGGGCCATTCCTGTCACTTCCCAGTGTGTATCTGTTGATCTTAACTCCAAAGATGGGAGGAAGAACTGTTGCTTGATGCTGTTTGCTCCTTTCTTCCACTCCTTTTAAGGCTGTTTTGCTCTGCTGGTCAGGTTAATGCCCTGATTAAAAAAGATATTTGATTTTTTGATATTGTATGGTATGTATAATTTGCAAGACACAAGCATTGTGCCCCATGGCAAAATATCTTTGCTAAACTCTGCTATAATTGCATGTTCTTGCTGCCAAATGACCTGGCAGTTTGTATCTTTTGATAATGCACTTCCCTCTATGTGGGGATGCTGCTGCTTTCTGTGGCATTGCCAGGTGAGCGGGACTCAGCGAGCGCTGTGTAAGTATGCAGAGATGTGCTTTCCCCTGTGGGATGCGGAGTCTGTCTGGGTGGCTGAATGTTTTATTCTGCCAGAGCCAGAAGGAAAGACCTTTTGGACAGGGCTGGTACTTGCATTGCAGAACGGTGACATTTGGCTTTCTGTGCCGGCAGGGATGTCCTTTTGGCTAGCTCTCAGCTGGTATCGCCCTACCCCTTCCTACACCCTGTCCCCTGCAGGCCCTTTCCAAGGGAGCTGGGAGCTAGTTACCTGCAGAGGCTCTGATTCAAGCAAGCATGTAAGCACATGCTTGAATCCCATTGACGTCAGTGAGACTTCAGCATGTTATTAAAGTTAAACAGACGCTTAAGGGGTTTGCTGAAGTGTGGCTTAGATGCAGACGCCGTCTGCCAGATGTGCTCTCGGAAGACTTGGATGTCTCCCTGGTGTTGTCACATTTACAAGCTAATATCAGCAGGAAGCCTACTGGACATGTGTAACACGTCCTTCTGTATTCAGAGGGGAGGCACTTCAGGGAGAAGTGATGTGAAATACCCAACCGCTGTGTAAATGCGGCCAGATCCTTGCTAGATGTCGGCAGCTTTGCTGAAAGGAGGACTTGCAGGGGCATAAATAAATCCTGCACCTTTACAGCTTTTCTTGCTGACCTTCTGATGTGCAAAATATGTATGACCTTTGTTGCTATTTGAACCCTCACTTGTGAAAAATTACAGCTGTATTTTAACCCCTTGTGCTTGGAATTGGTTAATGGGCTTTGTCTCATATGCTTGCCTCATACCTGCGACTTAATGTGCATGGTAAACTGTGCAAACAGGATGTGGAGCTGAAACCCAGACAGCATTACTTATTGAAATTTTTACCTACTCCAGTACTGTTTGGAGTTTACAGTAGTATATTTGAGATCAGAGTGTGACCTTAGGTGCATACTAAAGTATTATTGCTTTCTTATCGAGTAGGATACCAGGAAGATTTAAGGTTAAAACAAATATTTATTTTTTTTTTAGTGAGTTGTGATATATATGCAAGCTTTCCTTTCTGAGGGTGTCTGAAAACATTTACTAACAGTAATTGGAATTGTTGCAAAGCAAAATCCCAAATGTCCTGTGTCCAAGTAGTTATAGTTGGTGGGGGTTTTTTAGCTAAAGTGACTTGCTCATGAGTGTTGTTAAATTCATTACAAGATATCTGGGCTCTCTCTAAGTCCTCCGCATTGTTTGTGGAAAGCTTGATGGTAGCAGTATTTCAGCACTGGGAAAGCCGACGTCAAAAGCCGTAGTGCCAAGAAGTGAAATCCTTTAAAAGAGACCTCCTGGGAGCTCCTGACTTCATCCACTCCAGTAATTCAATGCTGTGCTACCAAAGTATGGATTATGGCATTAGGCTTCCCTTGAGTACTCGGGTGTTTCTCTCCTTTCCCAACAAAATCACATAATGCTTCCTTCGAAGCTAGTACTAGCTTACGTAGAAAAATATTAACTTTCATGCTTCTCATGTGTGAAATTGAAGAGAAATTAGCAAAGAAATAGCTAGAAGAGGGAAAACTTGCTGGAAGTGGGAAAACAAGCATTCTGTTCTGCTTGGTTACTCATTCACAGATCTTTCAGGATGAAATTTTTTGAATGTTGACCACATTGTGGATTGCCATTCTTTTTGGAATATGTTTTAGTGTCGTAATTAAATGCTAAGAAGGGCATGAAGTAGACGGAGCAGTTCGACAGCTTTTCTTCTGTAAATAGGGCATTGATACAGAAGCAGTTAAGGTCTCCAGGCTCCTTCACCATCCTGCCTGTACCTTGTATGAAGTGTCTGAGATCACTGTCACTGGTGGGTTTGCTTTAGGGGATGCCAAGAGCCAAGTGGGTGAGTTTTATTATTGAGTTTTATTATTTCCTGAGTGTGCAATTATCTTCTGGCCATTCCTTTTTCAGGGAGGTAGCTGTCAGTATGAGTGGAAGGTTAAGGATAGTGGTGTGGCTGTGATGCTAAGACTGTGGGTGAAGCAGGCTTTGTAGGTGGGGATGATCTCTTCTGGTCACTATTCACTGCTGCTATCTTAAAATCAATTAAACCTTTCTGGAAGATGTTTTGTAGTCCAGTCAGGGAGACATTCTTGTCCGATAAGGACTGAGCTAAACTTACAAATACTCCCAGTTCATGTATTATTCACAGTAGTTACTTTAAAAAAAAATGAAAGCTCACCTTCTTTTGAGGCTTTGATAGAGCTACATCTGTCCATGGGTTGCTTTAGTCAAATAGAAATCCCTGAGTTTGATACCATGACAGTGTGTGGAAGAGGTGAATGAGGAGAATCCAGCAGCTATGGCTTCAGCCTAAGTGATGGGAGACCTGTGGTTTGATTTATTTGCCTTTTTTTTTTTGTGGATTGCCTGGGACAGGTTTCCTAGTGCTGGTTGCAAAGTATCGACTTAAGACAACCCCAGGTAGTTCAACTTAGGATGAGTTTGAGAATTGGTGCTAGGCATTTGAGCTTCCCACGCAGTCAGGAAAGAGGAGGTGTTTTGAAAGGCTTGGAGTTAGGGACTGCCTGGGGCTAGCTGGGAGATCCTAAGCATGAGAATTTATGAATGCTGCTTTCTTCTTAGAGTTGAGGTGTTGAATTTAAATCTGCCCAGTGGGGCATCTCCGTTCACTCAGGATTTACCCTCTTCTCAGGGCTTACTTTTAACAGAGGGGAGTGAGAAAAGATGAGCAAAAGCATCTTCCATTTTTTGTACTGAAACAAGAACATGGGGAGCAAAGAGTGTGTGATTTGTGGCCAGGAAGAGTGCAACCAAGGGGAAGCTTCATTTTGTTGCCTGGCAATTAGCACAGACACTTGAAAAAAAGAAAACCTGCCTTCCCATCCTGTCTTTTTGTCCAATTACTGCAGAATGTAAAATGAATAAACTCTCAAGGGAGGAGAGACCAGAGCTGGGTCTTTCCTTTTTCAGCTAGCTGTCCTACCCACTGGGGAAGAGGGAGAAAGTTGTGGATTTGCCTTCCCTCAGGCTAAAAGTGGAATTTAATTTGGGATCTCCCTTGTCCTGCGTGACTGCTTTACAGTGTGGGCTAGTTGCAAAGGGTGGGTGCTACCACTGTTTGCACTTGTTCTTCCTCCCATGTTTTGTAGTGATCCCAGTGCTGCATTAATGGGTTAGATGTACTGAGGGCACAGCTGCCTGGTCAGGGATAGGGACACCCTGAAGTCTGTTTCTGTCTGTAGCCTGGTTCGATTACTGCATAGTTTAGCTGGGAAATGGCAGGACATGACTGTGTAGGATGGGTGTCGCAGCTTGGGCAGTGAAGCAGTCGACAGGCGAGATGCATACTAAAAGGTGCAACAGTGTCATTCATTATAATGTTTAAGGAGAAAAATTTTGTATTGAGTCTAAGTGGGTGGGTTTATGTTCTCTGACAGTGGCTAGAGAGATGTCGTCCTCTTGCTTCTCCAAGGATGGGATGCCTATCTACAGTGACAGATGACTCTCTTAAACTAGCCACAACTTTGACACGCTTACATTAGGCAGGGTGGACTTCTTACCACTGGCTGGAACAAAGATGTCACCGGAGGTGAAGGATGTGAATTCTCAGAGTCTATCTCCTCTTGATAGAGCCTCCTGTGGATCTGTTAATGAACATCCTCAAGCATTTCCTGGCAGTCATTCCTAGTACACACTGGTGGTTTTGGTTGTCATGTGTGACCTCATTAATGTTAGGTTTTGCTCTGCTTTCATTCCAGGTCGTCAGAGCTGCTGAAGAAGCTGCTTCCACCCTGGCGAGTTCCATCCACCCCGAGCAATGCATCAAGGTGCTTTGCCCCATCATTCAGACTGCAGACTATCCAATTAATTTAGCTGCCATCAAAATGCAGACAAAAGTCATCGAGAGGATTTCCAAGGAATCGTTGCATCAGCTCCTTCCCGATATCATTCCTGGGTTGTTACAGGTACTGAATCCCATGTCACAAATGCTCTTGAGCACAAACCACCAGTAATTTGTGAGGTCTGTGACCTAAGAGAACAGTGGACCCTCTGGGGCCAGATTTTGGTAAAATAAAGTTTTAATCCCTCTAGGTTTTTTATAATTGAGCTTTTGATGTTTTAATGTATTAAGGAAAAGAAAACTCATATTCCTATGTTTATGTTCCACAATTAGACGCCTTGGCCTGACTCCTAAATAAGCCAGTAGCAGCCATGTAAGAAATTTATTGAATGTAGGAGTTAGCCACATCTTGTGCTGTCTCAGTACCTCCCAAGCAATACATCTTGTAGTCTCCTTTAATTCTGCTGAGCTGTTCTGCGCTTTGATTGTACTTTGCACTTGAATTTGAATCCCAGCAGGCAGGCTAGTCCTTCCCTTTTCCCTCTCTGAGATCAGGACCGAACTACTCGCTGACTTTATTCACCCTCTTTCAAAACTCTCTCAGGCTGTGTGGGGAGCTGTGTTTTTGCCAGTGCTAAGGCTTGGTCTTACATTGTGAATTTAGCTTTCGGCGCTGGCTGTAGCAATGTTGTCTTCTCTTCCCCTGCACAAGCAGTTGGCAGTGCCAGCAGCTGGGATGAGGCTGCAAGCAAGAAGGAAATAAGGGGAGGTAGCAGTGAGGGAGGAGAGGGAATGTGTGTGTGTTTACTGGGGAGGGACTGTGACAGTAACAAATCAATGTGAAAGGGAAGACATGTTTGTGTGGGTAAGACTTCAGTGGAGAACTGGGATAAAGAAGCCTCTTCATTGTGAGGTTAAAAAGCTGAAGGACAAGAGCAAAGTCAGAAATTCCCCTTGTGCATCCCAGCATGTGTCCCAACTTTGTAGTGTCAGCTCTTGTGATTCTTTTCTTAAATCTCAACCTCTGGGAATCGGGCAGTTCTGTATTGATTTAAACTTTTGTTATAAAAAGTTTTTAGCCATAATTCTTGCCGACAACAATCTGGACAGTGTAGCTTCAATGCACCGGAAAAGCAATATGCCTTTAAAAATGCAGTTATACTTGTTTTATTAAATGGCATCCATATCTTAAAATGGATCTTTTTTCGGAGACTAGTTTGCCATTTTTCATCTTGGAACTGCCAGTGATATTTCCTCACCTTAGAAACTCATAGTGATTGAAGCAATCTACTCCTTATGTTTGAGAAGTATTTTGAGATCCTTCTGGCTGAAGGGCTGTGTGTGGAGGGAATCACCCATGTGCTTGTTTATCATGTCAAGGGCGCTGGCAGAACGTTGAGGAGGTGAGAAGTGTTGGACGTGGCAGCGTGAGCACAAGCGTGCAGTTCAGCAGCCTGGAGCGGGATCCCCGTGAGCAGATGGGGATCTCTATGCAAGAACAAGGTTTGGCTGGGGAGAGTCATGCTGCTTGCCCTGGTCCCCACACAGACCCCTGGCTCCTTTGGGGTGTCAGGGGGAATGGAGCTGGGCCGTGGGACGCTCTCCCGTGTGCTGCATCTCAATACCCTCAGGCTGAAGAGAGCTTTGAACCCATGTCATCTCCCAAGCAAATGCTCTAACTATTGAGCTGGGTTATTAAATGCAGGAAGCAGCTGCTGCCTTGTGAGCAAGTTGGCGGATGGAGAGGTGGGGTGATGGTCCCGTTGGCACATGTGGGGCAGGCTCTCCCAGCCCAACACCCGCTGGGACACAGCCCCCTCAGGCCTCAACACCACATGGACCTGCCTGCCCCACTGAGAGTGATTTTGGGATGCACACATAAGCAAAATGCCAGGCTGATAGGGAAACTTGAGGTCAAGCAAAGGCATCTGATGAGTCCAGGAGCCTTTGGGTTGGGACCCTGTGTCCCAGCTGTTCTCCCAGCAGTGGGCTGTGTCTCTGGGGGTGTTCCTCTGCTATGGGCCCGGGCTCAGCCTTTTTTCCACCTTGGTCTTCAAGCTTGATGTTTCTCTGAGCTCACCTAGGTCTCCTGCTTTTCTAGTTCAGCACTCTTTGTCATTGCAGACTGTCACTTCAGAATGTATTTCGGCCCTGCAGCTAGAAATCAGCCCTGCTAGCGGGCAGCCTGGCAGACCCAGCCGTGCCGCATCCCTCCTCCCGGCTTTCCCGGCAGAGGTCACCCTGTGTCTGGAGGAGCCAGCGTCCCACAGGCTGAAGTGATGTCTTCATTCCTTATGGGGTGGCTGCTTAGTGATGAATCGCTGCCCGAGTACAGGACTGATGTCACCAGCTGCTGAGTGACCTGGTGGCTAGCTTGAGCTTTCCTGCAGCTGCCAGAGATCCAGCACACCTACAGGGGTCTTTCAACATGTTCTGTTCTGTGGTATTTCCTACCTGATAGGTAATCAAAAAGCTCCAGGTTACAGAGGCAGTTCATCTAACAGACTAGCATGTGTCTTAGTCATTGTGGATGTCATACACAGTGTTAAATTCATCTCCATCTGTAACTTTGCTCTCAGGAGCAGAATTGGTTTCCTCTGGGTTAGATTTGGGTCAGGAGAGACTTTTCTGAAGCCAAGCTGGGAGCACGAGTGCTCCCCTCCAAGAAGTCCTAACCATCCAGGATAACATGTGGTCACCTGAACTGCACACAGAAGTGTGTGTATTTGATAGAGTCCTAAGCTCATATTGTGAAACTGTGTGTTGTTGCTTAATGCTATAAATAACAAGATATTAATAACTTATAACATGATAGTAATAACTAATCATATAAGGAAGATATAGGATGTATTGGGTGATTGTATTGTATCTCGCTCTTTGAGTATTCAGGTTGCAAACTGTTACGTTAAGCAGGGCCTTTCTATTGATCTGTTAAGTCAGCCACATTTGCAAAATGTTCATCAGTTCTTTAGTATATTGCTCTGGAAGGATGTTAGTGAGTGCTGTTTGACTTCTGACCTCTTTTTTTTTTTTTCCTTCTTTCCCAGGGTTATGACAATACAGAAAGCAGCGTCCGTAAAGCTAGCGTATTTTGCCTAGTAGCAATTTATTCAGTAATTGGAGAAGAACTGAAACCTCATCTCGCACAACTCACGGGAAGCAAGGTACAAAAGTAATGCGTCTCTGGTGTTTTCATAATAGCCAGCTGAAGGGTTTGCACATCTATCGGCAAGATCAGTGGCTTCACGGTAGCTCTGGGTCAAGTTCCCTGTACTCTCTTAAATCCTATCTCACCCTGCCAAAAACCACTAGAACAGCACAGCACTTTCTCAGCAGTGTGAGCATTCGAAATCACACTAAAGTTTTGATGGGGTTCAGGGATCGATTTCATGATGCGTTTGATCCTGCGTAACTGCAAGCTGCCACCGAGCAGGTCCTTCCCGCTACAGCTGTGTTTACCTTCTCCCTTCGGTGTTGCATCCAGGGGTGACTGTGCAGTGAGTTGGATCAGCTAGCTGCTCTGGCCGAAAACCGGATCTGCAATGCAAATTAATTAGCTTTTGGGCTGCTCTGCCACTGCACAGTGCAAAGAGTGGTGGGATGGGTGGGAGAGCAGCTCCTCTCAGCAGCAGGTTGTGATGATGGCTGGTAGAAATGCAGGTAAAGCTTCACCCTTAATTAAGCATGGCAGATGTGTTCCTTTTGTCTTGGGACACCAGCAAGCTCAAGTGACCCTTCAAAGGGCTTTGTGCCCTGGAGTCAGGTTAGCAGCAAAATTCCAAATTCTGACCTGATGCTGCAAGTGAAACCAAGTCCTAATTCAGGTCTCCTTCAGCCAAGAGCTGGCATTTTGTGTTGAGGCAGGCGGTGTTTGGTTGCTTTTCAGAGCTGCTCAGGAAGCAGTCACCTAATTTCTTCTCTTGTGTGAAGTCATCATACCCGAGATTTCTCTGAAATTTTAAGATGAATTCTACATTTTTTTCTGAAATAGATCTCTGCATGTGAATAGCTACGTAGTTCAGAGGTCTTCGTTCTGTTATTTTGAAGCAATAATTTCTTTCATGAGTAGGAAGTGCAGTGTAGACCAAAGCAACCTGAAACTGAGGACGCTTGGATTTTATTTCTGAATTGAGTTGCTTTGTCCTTAAATTTACTCATGCCTCCAAATTGCTCTGGAAAGAGACAGCTATGGGTGCTGAGGTTAACCTCATATTTGAGCAGTTAGGAAATCCCCCTATTAAATATTGTAGAGACTTTATTATCCCAGTATCCTAGGTGCCACGGACGTACTCCACCATGTAACTAACTATAAACATGTGAGTAATTCTGGGTTTACGCAGACTGCCTGCATGTTTAAAGTTGAACGTGTGCATGAGTCATTACAGGATCTGGAGCGAAGGTGGTACGGCAGAAAAGCAAAACAAACCCGTGCAAAGGAAGCGTATAGTCATAACAGCTGCAGTTTCACTAGATGTACCAAATTAGTGAAGGTATTTAAATGTCATTGAAAATGAACATTTTATAAAGCATGGAGAGTTCAGGGTGTTTCCTAGGAGGGGCCGCAGCTCTCGGATTGCTGGTGTGCCTGCAGCCCCACCGGCCCCCGTGGGAATCCTGCTTGCCGAGATCAGGCTGCAGGACTGAGGTCTGTGAACTGATGGCTGCTGAAGTGAAATGCAAGAGGTTTTTCTAAATCCCATTAAACCTGTCTGTAACTGCAGTGGGAGTAGGCATACCTTCCTGCCTCTGTCCATTCTGAAATACGCTCAGCTTTGCTTCTGCTTTTCCTCCAGAGGGCCCAGTGTCAGCTCGCTCAAAACTGCCTTCACCGCAGAATGCGAGTTTCAAGACTTGCAGTCGACTTTTGTCTGCCTGTTTTTCCTGGCTTCTTCTCCTGATGTTTGTTTGTTTGTTTCTTTCAGATGAAGCTACTAAACTTGTACATAAAGAGGGCCCAGACCACCAACAGCAACAGCAGTTCCTCTTCAGACGTTTCAACGCACAGTTAATGGAGATATGTGGACATATGTGTAGACTTAGAAGCAATCAACGGTGCCTCTCAGAGACCTTTCTGCTACTCTTCACTGGCGCGCTCCATCAGCTCAAGGAGGCCATGCAGATATTTATTGCAATCAGTATTTTAGTCCCTTAAAAGCTTTTATGTAGAATCTTACTGGTATTGAATGTAAAGGAAGCAAGGTCTGTGTTGCAGTCTTCATTAAAAGTGAACAACAGAAAGCCATACTTAAACATATTTGTATAGCCTGCTGAAATCTCGGAAATATGTTTAGGTTAGCGTTCCAAAACTGAGTCCAAGAACCTGGACACACGTAAAGGTCAAACAAATCTTGTTGGTTTAGTTCAAACCCAGATCTGGTTTCTGTGTGCTAGTTACCTGCTCTCTCCCCGCGGCTGCAGCCGTTCTGGCTAGGTTCTCCTCTTCTTACAAGTCTTGTGGTCCTGTTTTGTACTCCCTGTTGCAGCTTGCCTAATGTGCAGGGCTGGCTGTGGAGATCTCTGCCGATGTGGCTGCGATTCCAGCCTCGGATGCTTTTAATATTGGGAGAAACCAAGTGAGTAATGAAAAAGTGGGTTCTTATTAAACATCTGAGTTTTTGTACATAGTTCTTCTGACAGACCTCCGACGGGATGATTTCTCTGTAACTGCTCTCCAGCCAGCTGTGCTGTGCAAAGCAGCTGAGCTTTTGCTCCTTTCATTGATTATGTAAATATTTCCCCCCTTCCAACCCATTTAGCTCTTTCATATGCTCAAAAGTCTCTCCAGGTTACTTGTTATTCCCCAGAGGGAACCTGAGACCTGATTCTGGGACCGACATCTGCGATCGGACACTGGAGTTAGGTGGGTGGGTGTTAGATTAGGCTCTGAGCGTGTCCGTGGGTGGGCAGGGGGAGCTGGCAGGGCTGTATCTCAGCGCTGCCTTGAGGCTAGCTGCGTTTTTCTTGAAGTCTGTAGCATCAAAGGGCTGGTCCGCTGCTCTCACCTGACCCGCTGGTGTTGGGTGGTGAAGGGCTTTGTCCCCACAACTCCTTTGCGCTTTGGGCAAAATGTTCATCCCAGAGGACAGAAAGGGCATCTGAAACTGAACAAAAAGACCCCGTGGAAGCACCTGCTGAGCCAGCTGGGACAGTGCTAGTCAACTGCCACAGCTCTCCTCCTGTGCCTGAAGAGCCTGCAGTGCTGTTAGCTGCCTTCAGAAACCTCCTTCTTCCTGGCCAGCCCTGTGCACAGCCCTGCTGGGTGCTCTGCATTTTGGAGGGGTGCGGAGGGCCCTCGCTGGGCACTGCTGTCAGCAGGGTGCTCTGGGTGAGGGTGCAGTGGGGCAAATACTCTTGCAGCCTGACGACACAGACCAAGTCAGAGCCAAACCAGCAACAGTCAAATACCCGACAAAACCACCCTTCCCCAACAGGAGACCCTTCTGTTTGCAAAGGGTGAGCTCCCCCTGCCTCTGCCTGTAACCAGGGGAAGCAGGAGGATGCTAGTCCTAATGTTTGGCCCTGGGCTGCATCCTGGCTGATGAGTGTGCCCACCCCAAACCTGCAATGGGTCAGAACTGGGATTTTGCCCCCAGTGCCAGTGATGCAAGAGGATGGTGGACCTGCAGCTTATGGCTGCTGCTGTGGTGATGGATGTGTGCTCCCTGGCTGCTCTCAGTGCCTGGGTCTCTCTCCACCCCCCTCCATTTCCCCTTTGGGGAGCTGGAGGGACACCTTGGTAGCATACTGGGAACATGAGTTTCCAGTCTCGCAGCAGGGGAGTGCGGTGGGGAGGGTAAAGCCCCCTTGTCCTCCCTTTCCATACGTTCTTCCCTGTGTCTCTCAGCCCCAGCCCTGAGGAGCTATGCTGGGAGGTGATGCTTGGTGCCAGCTCCCATCCCAGTCCCTGGCTCAGGAGGGGTTGGGGCTGGTGGGGACTGTGTGGGATTGGGCTGCAAAGCTTGTCGGTCTCTTTCCCTGCTGACTTGAGAGTGGAGGAGATGACCTGCTCCTGAGTTTGTCAGGATGTGTCCAGGCTTTTAGTGGCTGCAGGGCTAGTTCCCTCATCTTTCCCAATGACTAATGCTATGGCAGGAGAAACAATTCGATCCTGGTGGGTGGGATTCCACCAGAGTCTTTCCGCAGGCTCAGAAAAGCCATCCTCGGGAGGATGAGGATTGACTGCTCCGTGGTTGGCGTCTCCCTTTCTGTGGACCATTTCTCTTCAACATCTTTCAGTATGCTTGTTAGAATATTCTTTTTTAATTTTTTGAATGATTCAAATTATTTTAGTTTAACACGAATTTATTTTCCCTTTTGAGGAAATATTCAGCCGACTTGTTGGCAGCAGTTAGCTGTCTTGTCTGAATTTTTAGTAGTGGGTTTGGTTTTTTGTTGGTGGTTTTTTGTTGTTGTTGTTTGTTTTAATTTGTACTTTAACCACTTAGTATTTATGCCTCTCTTTCTCCCCATCTCAGTTCAGTATCTTCTGTTCCAGTTCTGGGGTTCAGGTCAGCATAGCTGACCAGATGGCAATTAGTCCCTCCCAGCTGTGATGGAGCTTGGGCCATCACCGTTTGCTGTTTGTTTTGTATTGGGTTTTTTGTTTTTGTTTTTGTTTTTTTTTCTTGAATGGCACACTGTAGCAAATCTCCAGGAATTGAATTCCTTTTCAAATGATTTTATATGTTTTATAAAATCCTGTTAGTATGCACTGAGAGTGAACGCACTGTAACGTCCCTGAACTGACTGACCCTAGCGCGTGTGCTGACCCTACAGCAGGAGTTAATGGCTCGTCCTTCAAAAGACGCGTGCGACCTGCTCCGGCTCTGCGACTCCAGTGATGAGCCTGTGTTTTCCCATACTATTGGCACACTTGGAGCTGCAAATGGTAGAACCAGGCCTTACTTTCTGAATCAGATTTGGTTCTGTTTGTCAACAGATGCTCATTAACGTGCTACTTAATTTTGTTACGTGAGTCAGTCAAGGACTGTTCATCCTTTGAGTACTCTAGAAGTATGTTATACCTGTATACAGTAGAGAGCATTCTGCTTAGGTATTTATAAATCATTGCGTATAATGTACATAGTAAGGTTGTTTAGTATGTTGAACATGACCCGACTTTTTTTTTTGTGTGTGTGTGTGTTTCCTTTGAAGTACTCAAAGGGCTAGCTCTGAATGTCACCTCTCTGATCTCCAGTGTTCGGACTTCAACAAGCTGTACAATCATTTTGTTTTCTTTTCAGCAAGCATAAAGGTCTCTCTGGCTACAAATCACAGTGTCCACACACGCTTGCAGAGAAAGATCTGCATGCTGGCAGTGCCTCACCGCACCGGTGAAGCTTGTGTTCACGTTCTCCCAGCAGTAGCCACCTACTGCAGCTGCCTTTTTTTTTTTTCCTTGCTGCCCATTATGAAGGGCTTCAATTTTNAAAGAAAAAAAAAAAGAAAGAAAAAAAAAAAAGTGTATTTTCTTTGCCCACCATGCTTTAAAAGTCTGAATGGGAGGAAACTCTCAGCAGACAGCGGCTCCTGGCTGCAAGGTTGCCGAAATCTCAGATGTGGATGTCTTTTCTGCCATTGGCTGCACCAGTGCTCCGTGGGCATGGGCAAATACCAGATCCATCCGCCCCACAGGTCTACGTACTGTAGTTCTCATGTAGTGCAGAAATATCGAGGCATGTGGCTTTCTTAAGGTACACTATGTGTGCTTGCCTGGATTACAATACAATACGAGACTGTCTTTTTTATTGCTTATTACTAGCTTACCAATAACCTGTATAAGTAATGTAACTCGCATCTTTGTCATCAAAACCTTTTCTCCCCACCCCTTTATTTATCAAGCATAATATTACATATTAAGGGACAGAAAAATAGACCTTTGTAGTATACAGCAGAACGTTGCTAACAATGTTTTAAATGGGAAGTAAAAACCGCTCTGAAAAATGCCAGCCATGAGAAATGACTTTGTTGGCACCGTGTTCATGCGCATGTATTTTTTTTCTATCTTTTCCGCTTTTGTCATGTTACATCCATATCTGTATTTATATCTTATTTGTTTCACTTTTGAGTGTATCATGGCAATTGTACAGATGTTTTTTGTTAACATTTACGTGATAGAATTTGCTAAAAAAAAAAAAAATTAAAATAAAACCTTTTGAGTTTGCCCTAGAATAAGCGGAACTTGGGTTTCTTTTGGGGGAAGAAATATTAAAGTAGATTAATTTTCCAACACAGCTGTTCACTCCAGCTGCCTTTGCTTGTAAAGGATTTGCTCTTATTCCTGCCCTGGCTGCTGTGTTTTCATGTGTTAATTAGAGGGTAGGTGGTGGGCTGGCTGTTTCCTCCAGGCACTGGTCTGTGAGTGGCACTGGGGCCAGCGGGCAGCTGATCTTTTGGGGTGCTGGTCTTTTGCTGTCAGCTTTTAAAAGCTTTTGGGAAATCATGATTTAGGGGATACCTGTGACGTTACAAACTGGAGAGCCATATGCTGTTTGAATGCTAATGCAAAGTCATGTAACTCAAGGAGCAAGGGCTTCAAAAGATGCCTGTTCGAGGCTCGTTAAAAGAATTGCAGAGGTTTTAAAATACATGGCAGTTAGAAATTTGGGTGGTGAAATGTTTGGGGAGGGGACAGGACGCTGGGAGCTGCACAGGTCTCTGTTTCTGGTACCAAGAGACAAAGAACTTGAATTTGAAGCGGCTGGGGAGCCCGAGTGCGCTTGTGTGTTATCCTGGGGGAAGAATAGCTCACTGCAATTTAAAACCCTGTAGTGAAGCTGTGCTCTATGCTAGGGAAGCATCCCCCAAGGTGTGACTCTTACCTTGATGCTGTTCCTTTAGCATCAAGATAAAAGGTCCTCAAATACCTTATGGTGGGCGTGAGGGAGTCAGGAGAGCACGGGAGGTTGAGATCTATGGGAGGCTTTTGGTGTGAATATTCCCAGATAGAGGAGTACATGGAGAGTGTTAAGGGGAGTGAGCACCAGCGTTTGGGACACAGGGGTTCTGGCCATGCTGGATGAGCCACTGCTAGTTAAACTGTTCCCTCTCTCTCCTGCAGGATGATTATTTTATCTGTCCTTTTTACTCTCCAGCTAGTTACTGAGCTAGAGCAAATTTGACAATTTTTTGGGGAAGTTTCAGCCAAGTGATGGTTTTGTTTAGCTGCAGACCCTTCACAGCATCAGCAGCCCTCACTGGTGTCTCCTTTGCCCTGGTGCTCCCGGCTGCTACTGAGCCCTGCCCGTGCCAGCCCAGGGACCCTTCTGCATCGAGATTTGGGGGCCCAGCTGGGAGTGAGGAACAGCGATTGCTTTCCCTGCTGCAGATAGACCATCTCACCCCCGTGGTGGCAGGGTGTTTTTTGGCTCTGCCACATGTCAGAGCAGTACGAGGGAAGGTCCACCCTTGCCCAGTGACTCTGGCTTCTTCCCAGACCACTTCCCACGTGTGTTCTCTCGAGCAGTACCGGGTACCTGTGGTCATAAGAAAGGGAAGAGAGAATGAATAGAGCACTATCTTGTCTGGGCCTTGTAAAACTCCAGATGCTTTGCAGATGAGCCCTACAGCCCTGAGGGATTTGGAAAAGCTCTGAAGTCTGAGGCGTTGCAAATGTGGTGGTATTAGACAACCTGAGCTGGGGAGCTGGATTTCTCTCACACGTGCTTAAAATGGGCAGTCCTTGCAAC
Organism: Anarhynchus alexandrinus; assembly: GCA_008711295.1. Taxonomy (NCBI): domain Eukaryota; kingdom Metazoa; phylum Chordata; class Aves; order Charadriiformes; family Charadriidae; genus Anarhynchus; species Anarhynchus alexandrinus. The sequence continues at coordinate 6,557,107 of VUYV01000013.1, forward strand.
ACCCTTTGTGGGGGCCGAGGAGAGGGACATCCCCCAGATGCAGAAATAGGTCATGCTGGCGATTTGTGCAAGACTCATGCAGAGGGCTGTTGACGTGGCTGGAGGTCTCCTTTCCCTGCGGAGCAGAAGACGGCAAGGGCTGGACCAGAGGAGGCTGGGCATTCGCCTGCTCCATTTCCAGAGAGCACCCCTCCGTGCCTTGCGACTGGGTTTTACCAGACCTTTGTGCTGTTCCTCAGGTTATAGGGAAGGCCAAGACGGAGCTGCAGCTGCTGGCTCATCACCAACCATTGCCAGATGCACAGAGCTCCTCTCGGAGAAGTTGTCTTCTCCCAGCAATGGCTCGTGCCTCCAGGCACTCGCTGCCCAGGTCTGACCTTCTGCTGATCTCCTTGGAAAAATACACAAATGCGGGCCTTGGTGCCAAGACTTGCACCTTCCAGGGTGCCAGCACAGGCCATCCCTCTGCTGCAGGAGCAGCGTGACCAAAGGCAACAGTTTTGCAGGATGCAACCGTAGCAAGTGAAAAGCTCGACAGGAGCATCCCAGAGCGGTTACTGCAAATGAAATACAGGAGCAGAAGAAAATAATCCTCTCGCTCAGTCCCCTGGCTCCTTCTGTACTGGATTTTGGCATGTCCTTTAGGGCTGAGACTGCAGCGTGTTGACAAGGGGGTGTTTGTTTATTGAACCACCTCAAAGTATCTGTCCCTTGTAGCTCCTTTGTCACGAAGTCCCCTGTTGTCCTAAGCCACACGATTGCTTCACAGATGGAGAATGAGGAATGGCTGTAATTGCTGGCTTAGACGGTTTTGCTGGGCTCTCCCCACTGGTGGAGGACCAGAGTTGCTGCCAGCAATTAAAGGTAGTTAGCAGATTCCTGGCAAGCGCGAAGGCTCGCTCTAAGCACTTGCAGCCCGTTCTCAATTCATTTCTCTGTCCTGGAGGGTCTGAACTGCTGCTGATTTCTTCGCAGCCCAGCACTTTGCCTTCCCCCTCAAATGATTTTACGACCCCTTCCCTCCCACCGAGGGATGCGCCGAGGAGCGGCTCAGTGTGTGTCAGCAGAGCTGCACTCCTGGACCAGGTGCCTTATCTTAATTTGCTCCAGTTAAAGAATAAGATGTTTTGGCTTAAAAACCTCTGAGAAAGTGCAGCTCAGTTGATCAGTGGTAACTTGTTAAGTTAAATAATTCTGCAGCTACTGATTGTGCAACCTAATTACTTGCTTGTGCAACCCTCGTTTACCCTCCCCGAGCAAATATTGCACACCCCTCTCTTCCCTTTACCAACCCAACACATTTTTCCTGCTTTGCCTTTTCATACGCATCCGTGAAGTACGGAAAGGGCCCTCCCCGGGCGAGCGCTCCCCAGCCCCAGCCCAGGCAGGAGCCTGCTGGGAGGAGGCTCAGCGCAGAAATGCGTGTAATACTGACCTCGGGGAGGAGAGGATGGACCATAAATCTCCATCCCCTGCTGTGATGGGGAAAAAAAGTCATGCAAGGCTTTTGGGAAGCTGCTGGGGCAACCCAGGCATGGAAGTCAAGCTGAGCATCAGGCTGGGGCGGAGGGGGTCTCTTGCCAGCAGAGACTGGGTAGTTGTGTGTTTGTTTAGGTCCAGAGAAAGACCATCATTCATTGGGATCCCCAATCACGGATCTGTTTGTAGGTAATATGGGATTATAGCTAACATGTGCGTGTAAAATAGGTTGGAGAAGGTTGTTTCAGTAGCAGGGCCGGTATCTGAGTGCCCACACCGTGCACGGCTCTCCACTGCCGGGGCAGCACTCATGCATGGGTGGGAGGATGATTATACCATTGCAGCCACTGTGCTTCCCTGGACTGCTGCAGCTGTAGCACAGGAGATGCTTACATGTCTCAGGTTCTCCCTGGGGATCTGACTGCAGCCAAAGGCTCCGGAAATATTGGCCCATTAAACCCAACGCCCTTACACAACATTACTCCACTCTCCATGCTGCTTTGTCGTAACTTGGCAGGTACCGAAACAGGCCAAGCAAAGCCATTGCTTTCCAAAAAAAGGGCTATTTATATCCAAACTCCAGTGCTAACCCATTAACTAGGAGCCAGCGGCTCTCCTTGCTGCCTGGCGTGGGGGCCAGCGGGGTCGGGTGCTTGTCCCTTGGGGCAGGGACAATGCATGGGGATGATGCTCATGGGGCTTCAACCCACCGAGGGACCGGGGACCGGGTGGCTGTGGGAGGGCTGTGTGGGAAACAGCCGCTCGGGCGCAATGAAAAGGCAACAGCTCAACTGGGAGCGGAGGAGACGGGGAGCAGCGGAGGGGAAAGCGAAGGCAGCGTAAACCAGACCGAGCTAACGCCGGGCCGGGGGGATTACAGGGTGCCGGGGAAGCTGCTGGCAAAGACATCGGGGACAAAGCAGCCTTCCAGAGCGAGGGGTAATGAGTAATTAATGAGGAGAGGGATGAAATTCATAATGACTCAAAAATGGCCAAGATAATGAACTCCTTCTCTTTAAATCCACCTTTAACAAGAAAACTAAGGGAAAGGATTTAGATCAATTAAGAAGTAAAGAAAAGCAATCTTGTAAAAATAGCTATTGACACAAGCAAGTGGGAGAGCAGCTGGGAAGTCTCTCCATGCAGAGGCAGCAAACAGCTGAGGCCTATAGCTGAGAGGGTTTGGGGGAGGGGAAAGGTTTGGTTCTTAAATGATGGAGAATTGCAACAAAACCTGCCTGCACCCAGCCCTGCGTGTGTGCAGCCATCCCCGTGCAGGGAGCAGGGGTGACCACGGACCAGCCGGCCAAGGAGAGCTGCTCAGCTGCCGGAGCTGCAGGAGGTAAAATGGAGTGAAAAATACTCCCCACTGTCTGCGTGTTGCTGCCGGTGCAGGAACTGCATTGCTGGTGGGGCAGGACAGCCCGTGTGTGGCCAGCACGCAGCAGCATCACGCTCAGAGATCTCCATCGTGGGCAGCAGTTGCTGACCGGATACCAAACCCCAATTCTCGGCTAAGCAGTTATGACACCTTTTTTCACAGAATCACAGAATGGTTTGGGTCGGAAGGGACAGTCGCCGATCATCTAGTCCACCCCACCTGCCGTGGGCAAGAACACCTTCCGCTAGGTCAGATTGCTCAAAGCCCCATCCAACCTGACCTTGGCCACTTCTAACGATGGGGCATCCACAACCCCTCTGTGCAACCTCTTCCAGTGCCTCCCCACTCTCATTGTAACAGATTTCTTCCGTATGTCTAATCTAAATCTACCCTCTTTCAGTGTCGCAGCCCTTTGTCTTCTCCTGCAGACAAACTGGGTTATGCTGAAGTCTGACATAGTGTAGCAGAGCTAAGCACCTCTTTTATTCTGTTTGGGTCCCCAAGGGCTAATATTAGGGTTTGTTTTTTTTTATAACGAAGCTCACCCTCCCGAGACGTGTCTCTGCTTGCCACAGCTTTTGGTGAAATCCGGACCTGGGAAAGTGGGAGGCTGGGCAAGCTGGCAATACCCAATTTCTGTACGTAACACCTGTGTATGGCATAAAGGCACCCATGAGTGACAGCAGGTAGAGCAGTAGCCAAAAGAGAGCTTCAGGAAGATGGCACCAGTGTGCTCCTGGGACCTGGAGATGTGCTGACTGCCTCTTGCCAGGACTCAACCTACGTTCTACTCAGCTCCTAGTCCCGGCCATTGACACTTCCAATGCGAACTCTATGTTTTTTGGTGTTTGCATGACCTCTCCTTGGCAACACTACTAGATTTTACAAATCACTGCGAATTTGACAGGGAGCTGGTGGTGAGATCTGGCTTTCCTCTTGCCAACAAGCTCTGGGGTGACCACGATGGGGAGCAGCAGGGGGTAAGGGACACAATCCACTCCGGTGGGATGGAGCAGCCCTGCAGCGAGCATCAGCAGCCACTCATGGACAGCAGGTATGCAGTGGCCCTCAAAGCAACAGCACCCATTGCCTTCAACCCTGCCAAAGCTCAGGGGACACAAAAGAGACTGGAAACATTGGAGTTGCCCCTAAAACCTGTTCATTACCTCCCCATTAGAGGAAATATTTTTGGCTTGCTCTGGCCACTGTGCCGCAGGACACTGGGGTATTCTCTTCCTTGCCCTGGTGACCCAACTTCTTTACACCTGTAACCCCATCTCCATCCCCATCATCGTTGCTAGGCAGTGGCTCTGCAAGGTCCATCATGCCCGGACCTGCCTCCTGCCCCCTCTGCACCATGGGGTGCCCTGGTGTGGGGTATCCTGCTTCCCCTCTGCCGAAATTCTCCCTCACCCCTCTGGCATGGGCCGGGGCTGGCTCAGAACCTTGTGAGCTGGTGGTGCTTGGGGCTGAAAGGGTTAAACGGATGGTCCTGTCGCAGGGGCAGTTTCTCGGCTGCTGGTCTATAAATAGGAGCTGGGTTTCTAATCTGCTTGCCACTCCTTTCCACTCCCTGCCAGTTTTTTCCTGCTTTTTCCTGCAAGGAGGTATCTGCAGCTGATGCTCTGCAGCCCCACGGATGCTGCTGGGAGAAGGAGGTGAGCGGCTGAGGCCCACCCAGCAAGACTCACCATCTGTCAGTCCTTCTGTAACCCATCCTGACTAAAAAGCCCAAAAAATGAGGAAAAAAAAAAGAGGGGAGATAAACAAAGCTCTCCACTGGCAGGGGCTCCACCACCCTGGTCAGTGCTGCGAGTCCCCAGCCCAGTTTTACACCAGCCGTGTTGGATCCGTCCCCTGTTTTGGGACAGGTGAAACCCCAGTTCAAGCGTTGTGACCTGATGTTGAAGACCCGTCTCTGCTCCCTGCACACAGACTTCCCGGCCGGCGGTTGGAGAGAGAGCGGGGAGTCGGGGCTGGCAGCATTTCTGGGCTCCCGGCAAGTCTCCCGTCTGCCAGCTCCCCCCGTGCCTGCATCCCCTGCCCTATCTCCTCCATCTCTCCGACAGCACTAACAGCTCCATCCCTGCCGAGCGACAGTCAGGCCATAAATCCTTGTGAAGGGTGTGAGGACCTGCTGGAAGAAGGCGCTGGGGGTTTGCAGACAAGGGCTGTGAAGAAAGGCCGGCTTCATGCTGGGACAAGGAAGATGCGGGCAGGTTGGAGGGTGGCCAGAGATCAGTGAGGACGTGATGACTCCCAGCAAGCTTGACCTGAGTTGGATAACGGGTGACAGAAGAGGCCTGGGGAGACATGAGAGCAGCCCTCAAATATGCGAGAAGGGAATGCAGAGAGGGGGGATGATCTCTTCTCTGCGGATGGGGCAAGAAGTCCTGGGCTTAGCAAGAAAAATTTACATGAAGAAAACTTGTTAATAGGCAGGGTTGACTTGTCACCAGGCCTAATTTTGACAAAATGATGATTTGATCAAGCATGCAAAGGTGAGAGTAACTCTTCAAAAGTGAATGAGACAGGGGGTGAATCCTTCTGTTGTCTCCACCTGATGCATGTTGTTCCACTTAACCTGAAAACTCAGCTTGGTTGAGCTCTTCTGTTGATGGACAAGGAATAGACTGAAGGGGAATCAGCCAACACGCGGGGCAGTTCGTTGTGTGGCTCCTTCTAAGCATGGTGTCCGTGCAGCCAGGTCTGGGCCAGGTCAAGTGCGTGTCCTGGGGACCTTTCCCCACACACCCGCCTCGAGCTTTGCCGCCACCGACAGGCTCTTTCCAAGACTGCTGACTCACTGAAATGGAAATGTTCTGCCAAAAAATGTTGAGTTTGATAAAATTGCTAATGGGACCCTGCTGGCTTCCCTGACAGCTTGGCTCCATGCCTGCATTTGGAGTAGCTGCTGGGAGGGAGGATGGTCTTTGCAGCCGAAGGAGTGTGATCCTTGCGGCTCCCAGGGCACCGGCTCTGCTGTGGTTCTGGATGGGCTGTGCCAAGCCAGGACATCCTGGCGGCATCTGCAGCCCCACGACCCCCAGCACCTTGCCCCTAGTGCTTGTTGTGCCATGGGTTGGCTTCCAGGGAACATCTTGTTTCAGACACTGAACTAACATTTTTTCCTCAAAATCTTGAATATTCTTTTTTGGTTTTTAGGAATGAAAATTCAGTCTCCTAGCCAGCTTCAGCTCTGCCTTGTGGGATCGGCCTGAGCGAAGGGTGCTATGCTGGAGGCAGTTAAGTAGGATGCCCTGATCTGCGCCTCAGCTCCTCTTGCCCTGGGAGACAGGGAGCACCTACCCGCACCGACGGCGGCAGTGATTTAGTCCCTGTCTTGCAACAGGCCGGCTCTTCTGGCCAACAATAAGAAATAAATGGAGGCATTTATTCGCCCTGTAGAGCTAACCCAGGTAAGCAGAAAGCCCCAGTTGCTTTTGCATCCCGTTCGCCCTGGAGCAGCCGCACCAGCTCAGCGCATCTCGGCTCCCGGCAGGTTCAGCCTGCGCTGTGCTCACCTGAGCCCTCATGGGCACCTCGGAGCTGGGGCTGAAGGTTTGGCCACCCTCTGCCTCGCTCAGCTGTGCCCTCTCAGCACTGTCGGGGGTGCGCTCGGGACCATAAAGGGCTCCTAGTGCCCTTTGCACCCCAAACCTCTCCTGAAAGCAGCGATTCCTCCTTTCTCTGGGGTCATTTTATTTGTGTAAACAAAAAATAGCCTCACTTATTATTGAATGTGAACAACACAGAGCAGCCCCTCTTCAAAATGCTGCGTGTGAATGACGGGCTGCCCCGCTTGGAGGACATGGACTTCCCAGTGCATAACTGCAAGGATACCCATTTCTCTCCTTCATGCAGGGTTTAGCTTTGCGGCCGCCTATTCCCAGTGAAATATGAACTACAAAAGCCATATCTGTGCTTCCTTTGCGTGTCCAGCTGATTTCCCGCGGCCGGCGAGCACCTGTCTGCCCCTACAGGCTTGGAGGGAAGCACCACCCCACGATCGGGACAGCAGGAGCTGCAGCGAAGGGTTGTCTGAGGCTTCAGGCTGCCCTTGCTGGGGACACTGTGCCGCAGAGCAGGCTGTTCCATTATGGCTGGACCCGGGGCAATGTCCAGCTCCACTGCTGCCGAGATTTTGGTGTTCTCCAAATCCCCTTCCAACGTCTTCATCGTCCGCTGCAACGGGGTCCTCGATGCCCTGGGAGCACCTCTCCACTCTCGTGGGTACTGATGCTGCTGCCGCAACAAGTTGAGACTGTCAACCTCTGCTCCCAGGTTTAGCTGCAGAGAAGACCTTCTCCTTCAAGGATTTTGGTAAATGCTCCTGCCAGCCTGTGCTGACATGCTTCCCTGTGCCATCACTGTGCAGCCTGGGCGAATATCGGTTTCTTGCTTTAAGGGTGTTTGCAAGAGCTTTGCTGTTGTTCAGTGCTCCCTGTCCACCAGTTCCCACCACTTCATGTTGTGGGTCCCTGGTTTATACCTGGCTGCAGAGAGTCCCCACTGAAGGACTGCAGTGGGATCTGACTCTGGAAGTTTAGTGCAGCTTGAGAAGTCCCTGGAGGTTTTCCTTTCCACAGAACTTCTTCATCGTGCTGGTGAGCCAAAGCTGCCCCCGGCATCCGAGGGCTGAGAGCCAGGAGGTGGTATCCTTCCCCTCCTGCTGCTGAGAGGAGCCTGGGTCCTTCTCCTGGCTAATCTTGGGTGGTCAGCAATAGGTGATGGATCCAGAGTTTCCTCCAGGACAAACCCACGCTTGTGGGAAGAGGGGACAGGACAGCCCTTTTCCTTCCAAGTCAGCAGCTGAAATCCAGCCCATGCCAGGTGTGATCCAGTGCTCGGAGCAGGTGGGAGCACTGGAAAGGAATCCCTGGAAGAAATCTCAGCTCAATCCCTGATAGCTCTGCAAGCAGGGTGAACATTCTGGCTCTCCAGGCAGTCCTCTGAGAGTGGTCAAGGTCACTGCAGATGGAAGGATATGAACTTCACAGCAGTAGATTCAGGAAAGCAAAATCCCTGTGAGTTTCTTGGCTCTCACCGTGCAGCGTGGGAGCTGCATTCCCCTCTCGCTTGCTCTGGGACCTTGCTGCAGATCGGAGCACTCTTGCAAGCAATGCTGCTGGGATCTGGGGATGTCCTCTCGGTGGCGTTTTGCCCTGCAATTGTTACCTGCATGTGGCTTCTCACTCCATTTCCTTTGGCATTCGGCAATCTCTGTTTTGGGTGAGCGCTAAACATTAACTTAGACTTGTACTTAATAACTCGGCAGTGTGTTTGGAGCCCAGTGCACAGGAAGGGGACACGCTCATCCCCTTTTCCCCAGCCCTGTTAAAGGTTTAGGGATGCCAAAGCAAGAGAGACACCGAGTGCACACCAGCGTTCACTGAGCACACACCTCTGCTTGGCTGAAGACATCTCCAGGTATCCACCGAGTGTTCTCAGCCACCAAACCCTTTGATTTCCTTGATTAACATAACCAGGAGGTCCTTGCTGATTTGAAAGCAGAGTGAAAAACCTTCTCAGCAGAAATCAAAGCCCTGGAGGGGACCGGTATGTACAGGAATGGCATTAACAACTAATCCCCTCTAATCCAAGATGACATCCTTATCACATGAGGGCATAAAATGTAATTAGACTTATATAGTGCTATCTCCAGAGCACTAAGCAAATATTAACCAATCCATCTTCCCAGCACTCCTGTGGGGACAGCCCAGTTACCCTGGCTGTAAAAGTGGGAAGACTGAGGCACGGGATGGTGTGCTACCAGGGTCCCTTTCTGGAGAAGGTCACACAAACCTTGCATCCAAAAAACCTGAAATTAGCAAAGCATTTATGACCACTGGGAGATCTTTTGGGGGCATGGAGAATGTCTTCTTTCAAGGCCCCTATTATCAAGGGGATGGCGAGTCACTGTTGTTTCCCTGCACTTCCAGGATCCCTCCACAGCCATTCATTTCTGCAGGGAGATAAAACACATGGTCAGACATGGGCTATTATTAAAACACGTTTAAATGACATCCAACCATCCCTTCAGCTGTTTGTATCAGGGTTTTCTAACCTCGCTAACGCCCCAGATTCTCCCCATCTCATGGGTGCTGCAGAAGATGCCTTTGCCGGGGAGCTTTGCTGTCCTTCCCTCGGCTCTCTGAGGTTAATTGGCCCCGAGATGGATAGTGCAACTGATGGTCCCTGCCTGCGTGGAGTGATGCCGCTGCCCTTGGGACTAAAGCCAGCATGCAGACTTGACAGCCTGAACTGTGGTCTCCATCATCTACTGGCACTGAGGGTACCTGGAGATGGGCAGGGAGCTCTCCCTCAGACACTGCCTGCACGATGCCTGTCACCAGGCTGTGGTGGTTTTTTATTTAACAAAATATAGGGCCTAATCTGCTTTGAGCATTAGGACCATTTGCAGCAGCGGGGGACGCGGTCCTCTTATCAGCGTCAGTTAGTGTCGGGTGCCCTTGACCAAGAGCTGCTTTTGACAGAGGAAGACACATAACAGCCACTGAATTTCTCAAGGCCTTGGGATAAGATTTTATTCCTTAGGCTGGCAATGCCCCCTGCTTTAAAAACAGTTGGATGTATTTGAGTGTGAAGTATAAATACCTGGGCTCTATCGATCTCTAAAATCAAAGACACCCACCACACTGCCATATGAGGGACAGAAAGTTAATGGGCTCTTCTTTGGTGGGTACACAGAGGTGTCGCTCCCTTGACTGGAGCACATTACCCTCGAAGATCCGTCACAAAATACATTTATCAGAGGGCCTGGGAAGAGCTGCACGGTGCAGGGTGATGAGGGACAGTCACGGTGTCCCCTGGGTGCTCCCTGGCTTCAGGCCACCTCTCCCTGCTGAGAGCTGCTCCTGCACCCTGCGGGAACCAGTCAGTGAACATTTTGTTTCATTTTCCCCTGAGACACTGGGAGTGAATGAAACAAAGCAGTGAAGGTTAGGACTCATGGGTTTGTTTGCTTTATTAATAATGTTCCAGATTTTCTGGAAGGGAAAAGAAGATGCCGTCTGCAGAAAGCTTCAGCAAACTTTTCCAGGCACAAGGAGGGAAGGAACACCATCGAGGCAGATAAGTGCTGAAGTGTTTCACAAAAAGCTGTTTTGCCACTGGTCTCTTTGGTGTTGAGACCATGTTATACCCTAAGCAGTAGTCATACCTTAGTGGGCTGAGGGCAGGATCCAGCCCCAGCCCTCCCTTGGCTTCTTCCCTCCCTGCTCCCATCACTGCGCTGGCACCACCAGTTGCACAGCCACACTGGGACTCAGATCCATGGACTGATCCAGCTGAGAAGCACACTGAAGACAAAAAAAAACCCTGTTTTTTTTCTCATGGAGGAAGAACAGTTCTCTGAGGGAGCTGCTCGCCTCCTGGTGCTGCTGGTGCAGGCAAGGGAGAGGTGCGGCATGTCTTGCGGCGGGTGGATGGAGGTGCAGGGGAAGGGAGTGCTGCTGCCTGGGCAGGGCTGTGTCACCCCAGAACCCGCTGTGGGACACCTCAGTTGCTGAGAAGTCAGTGCGACAGCAGGTTTCTGCCTGCCAAGGAGGTGCTGCTAACTCTCTGTCTAGGATGGCCGCTAAAACCCTGTGCTTAAGAGGTTGCCTTCCAATTGTGAGGCAGTTAAAACCCACAAATGCCCAAATATTAGCATGCTGCAGAGTAGGGAGCAATTTGTGCCCTTTTAGGCAGCTCACCTGACACTGCTTTTCTAGCTTTATAATGCTGCCAATGAGCTGCTGTAACATGTGTGACTTGGCCAACATGTCCTCTAAAAGCCATTGAAAATGTTCCCTTTCCTCGCCCGAGGGGCCCTGGCTCCAGAGTCACTGGGTTTCCTCCCTCTGCTTCTGGAGCTCCGGCTGCCCAGATTAAATCGTGTATTGAAAAATTCCATAACAGCTTCCGACCTCAATGAATAGCATATTCAAGGCCACTGGAAGGCTCTTGCATTATCTAGTTCAATGGTTTTCAACATTATTTTTTTTTTTATTTCCAGTAGAGATAGGAATCCCCAAAAAGTCACATCTATAGCCAGCTGGCCGGCTCAGGGAAATCACTTTCCACAGACCCCTTAAGGAACAACCTGGATCTCTGGATCGCTGGCTGAAATCTGCTGTAGTGGGACCTCCCATGTAGGAGAAGCCATAGGATTGCATCTGCAATTGCCAGTACCTAAATCACCGTAGGTGACTCTGCAGAACACCTCTGGTCACATTTATCCATGTAAAGCTGGGCTGAGCTGGAGCTGGCAACAATACAACTTCAGGCTGGATCAGGCAAACAAGGGGTGGCCTACAGCAAAGGACAACCTACACCCAGGCTGAAACAAAGCCTCAGACCATCAAAGAGGTGATAGCAGGAGGATAAAGGTTGGGACTGGGGCCTTGAGGCACTCAGGGAGGAGAGAATGAACAGTGAGTCAGCCCTGATGACCCACAGAGGTGGGGTGGGAGGGAGAGGCAAAAGAAGGCAGTTGCTGTCAACTCCAGGGTTCAAAAGCACATCCTGAAGCAGTGAGTGGTCACCAGCCATGGAAGGAGCCAGGATGAGGATGCCAGAGCCGTGCTTCTTGCGCTCTGTGTCACTGCGAGGGATCCTGAGCAGACCCTGGACACACATGTGTTGGTGCCTGGATGATGGACAGATGCTTTTTTTCTGGTTGTGAGTATGTGGGTATGAGGGTGTGAGTGAAAGTGTGTTTGTTTTTAAAATAAAATCCCCTTCTCCTTCTCCAAAGTCTCATCTTGAGACTTGCTCTTTCATCATTAACCAACAGGTGAGTATTTCCTATGGTCTCCTCAACCCATTGCTCCCTGTAAGGCTGATGGTCTCTGTCCCTACCCATGTCCTGGGCTCTGGCTTGGTTTTATTAAAACGCACTGGTGTTTTTGCCTCTGAGCTGGGAGAACTGGCATCTCTCATGTGTCTTCCTCAGTATGTATCACTCAGGTAATCTTTCTGTCTTTTGTATAGTTAATCAGATTTTACAATTTTCTAAGTGCTACTAGAGAGAATTGTGGTAGTAAAAGTATTAATATTTAAGATTGAGAGGTCTGGCTAAGAAGCTACCTTTACTAAAAGCACATTTATTTCAACTAAAAGGTGACAGTCTGTGATTGTTCCCAAGTCCCCACTGCTGAGCTGGGATAACACTGGGTGTGCCACCCTGACGGCCTCCACCAAGACCCATCTCCCCGTATTGTCATCTTATTTACCGTTTGATTCCTTAGATTTGGGGAGTTAGCAAGCTATTGAAGGACTCCATCCCTCCCCTTTTGTAAATATTATCACAATATGGGTTTTCTTCTGGAATTCCCCATGGATTCCAAGTCACGCAGAACACTGGTGCTAATGGTACAGACCATTCTTCAATGCTTGGATTTACTGGATTAAAACCATGTAATTTTACTCACTGCTAAGGTTAGAAAAGCCCAAACAAGAAACTACAGGCAAAAGAACTCAAGAATAATTTATTTTATGTATTTGAAGTAAAAAAGCACAGGTGGTGTGTATAATGACAAAATCAAAATGCCAGGCGCTGCAAATAAATGCAGACTATTGAAAAGCAGCTATGAAGATTAGCTATAAATCTGACTGCTTGACACTACCAAGTAGATTATGTCACTTGGGGTTTATTCTATTTACTCGTAATAAAAATAACAGTGCTGTCTCACGTAATAATCTCAGCGATGGCTACTGCTCGCACCAGGTGTTATGAGCTGGACACGGCTGGACGGGGTCAGCTTCCCGTTCAGTGTTACCGCCTCCCTTCTGTTTGTGTTACGAAAAGTCACTTCCCAAGAGATGTTTATAAACTCTGATCAAGTTTCTTAACCTTGTTTTGATAAATGAAAGCAGATGTTTGGCAGGATTCATCTGATTCATCTCCAGTGTTTACAGACGGCGGGCTCGCACTGGCACGGTCCATGGAGTCTAGGACACTGTGCATCCTCCCCTAAACAGCTGTTTACACTAGGTCAAATAAGGAAGGCAGACCTACACCTTGTGAGCAACTAAAACTACAACAGCCTTATCCTCCTATTTCACACTAGTATTTATATTTTTCACATCTTTAATCCATCTACAATAACCTGTTTTCAAGACCTCAAATCTCTTTTACACTGGGCAGCCTGTACCTATAGCACGTAAGTCTTAATTGAACTATCGTGTGACAATACAGCTGTTTAGGTGGTGCCTTATAAACAGACACGTCAGGAGCAGTTTATTCTCTTCCCTGGTCTGGGGCAGCCTGGAACAAGTCCACCTTGTATTTCAGTGTCAGAGGTACCCATGTCCTGGGATGAACCAGCAAAACCGTTTTATGGACAAAGTAATGTTGCATTTATATGAACATATGCAGAGGTTGAGTAGTAATTTTGTGTCATCCTGAATCTAAATACGGGAATAAAGAAGGTTGTAAGGAAGATCGTTTGCATGTTAGACTTTTTAATCTCAGTTAATTGATTGCCAATTCATCTGAGGTGGTTAATAGGTTTGGAGAAGCTGATGGGATGTCTGTCTCAGGACATAATTATTTCTGTCATTCCTTCCTTGAGCTGAAACTAAATGTTGGTTAATTGGCACTGATTGATTAAAGTAGAACAAAGGAAAACTTCCTCCAAAAGACTGAGACTTGCCTTTGCTATGAAATATGGGAGCACTTCTAGCCCGAGATAAAGTCGTACTGAAGACAACAGTTTCTGCTTGCTACAGTAAGCTTTGATTACATCCTCAGTGCCTGTTGTCTCACTAGTCCAACAGCTTTTCTGTGATCAAACCTAAAGGAGACAAGAAATAGGTATTTTTTGCCATGATACAGCCAGCAATACCAAATAGTGTGCATCTGAACTGCCACTGACCTTCCCTAACTACATCATGGGAAAAGTTAAAGCAATGGTCCCCAGGAGGGTTTTGCAGTGAGGTTAGTTATTTCACTATGAAAACAAACCAGCGAGCCTTGGTTTGGGAGTGAGGATGTAGCAGTTCTGTGCTTTGGTCATTTGATTCGTCTTATCTGAGGATACTCATTATGGTTCGTGCCCTCGGACTGCCATCCCATCATGCTCCGGAAAGTCTTTATGAACACCACAGGGGTACCTTGGTGGTCAGGTGATTTGTTTATTAAAGAGAATTGAAATCAGTGCTGATTTGTCTTAAAAAAATTGGAAACAGTAGTGTCTTAAACCACTGCAAGTACAGCTGACCTGGGTTGTGTGGGAATGAGCTAAAATTGTCACATTTCTATCGATCTCACTAAGGTTATTGCGAAGACAAGTCAATGTACCCCACTGCTGCTGTGGAAAGATAAAGGGTCTGATCCTTCTTCCACCTACATGGTTTTTACATTTGTATAAGTCAACTAATTTTTCCCAAACAATTCTTAAGTTTATACCCATATGCACACGAAGAAAGCAAAGTGGCAGACTTCAGTATAGCATATCCCACCGTGAAAGAGATGGCTTCTCCCTGCTCTAACTGTTAAGAAGAGCTCGGCTATATAGATTTGGACGTATGACAAATCTGTCACTGTCCTGGTGATGGGAAGTCAGTTTGCCCTTTAGTTTCCTCACCTGTGAGGTAAAAGTGCTTGCTCGTTACTTAATGCTGATAGGAAACTTGCATGTGTAGGGTGTGTCCACACTCTGTCCCGTCATATGAAGTTAATACAAAAGGAATAACTTGCCCATGGGACTTGCAGAGATCAGAGGTGACACCTTGTGCAAGTGGGAAATGTGGGATATTGGGTGGGAGAAAGGAATATTGAGGAAATAAATGTATTTGTAACTGGTCAGTAGAAATGAGTCTCCACTCATCTCACCTCACCTTACCTTACCTTACCTTGGAGGGGACTTGGGAGGCTTCAGTATTAGACTTAGGAATTGCTGTGCAAATACAATAAAAAACAGTCTTAGATTTGGTTTATAAAAATAAAGGGAATTACATGTTATTAGAATAATTGTACAAATTACTGTCATTGCAAAATTGCTTTTATGTATGGATATTCCAGTTGGGAATAATTACAGTCAGACTATATGTGGCTAATACAAGAAAACCGCACTCCCTTTTCCAGTCTATCTTGTTCTTGGTTATGAATTTGTGGTGTGAATCATCTAATTAGAGCATTTCTATAAGAAAAACCTCATTTGATGGAGGAGCGCTTTGAAGCAAAGACCAAATATTATAATAATAATGCTCATTGTTTTCTCCTATTTTGAGTTTTTACAATTCATAGTATTTGTGAAGGACTAGTGGTCTTGTAAGCTGTAAATTGTGATTCTGCTAAGGTATAAAGAGTTCTCTGAGGGGTTATTGAAAGGCACTTTGAGTACATGAAGGGTCTTAAAATGTTTTCCTTTTAAGGAAATTAAACTGTCTCTAAAGTGTTTAAGGGGAGATGAAAGACTCTGTAATGTACTTCTTCATGCTTCGTGCTGTCCTACAACAGATAAATGCCCTGGGGTGGAGCATTTCAGATCTTTCTACATGCTCAACTGTGTCTAATTATTATCCTGGAATCATTTCACATTTGAGGAGCATACATTGGAGAGGATGCGTCTGTTTGTCACTGTTGCTTTGCCAGGTCCAAATTATAATAATGCTTTTCCTCCAGAGTTAAATATAACCACTTTTCAGGTGTTTTTTTGCTTAGAAGTCTCAATGGGGCAGGAGAGCACATGCAGCAGAACATCATGTGGACCTTTTACCACGGGTCTCTTCAGAAGCTGGGAAGCTGTGGACATCCCACATGCGCTTGGGCATTAACTGTGTGGTGAGACCTGGACACTGCCTTGAGCAGGAATGAGACCGTGGGGCACAGTAAAACCTGTGTCAGGACCATAGTATCCATTGCAGTTGGATTTCATAGACTTGTTGAAATGTTGGTGGGATGGGACCCTGGATATCTCTAATCTAACCTCCACCACAAAACAGGTCTGCAGCCTACATTGGATTGAGTCAACCATGGCTCTGCCTGCTTGATTCTTGAATACCTCCAAGGACGGAGATGCCACAGCCTGTGTGGTAACCTCTTCCAGTGTTCCAGTCCTCTGATGAAGAAGTTTTTCCTAGTGTTCAATCTAACCCCCAAGCTACAGCTTGTGGCCATTGCCTCAATCACTGCTGCTACCGAGAAAGGTTTGGCTCCATCATCTTTTTTCCTGCCTTTGCGTTGTTTGTGGGCTGATATTACATCCAATCTTAACGTCCTCCTCATCAGACTCAGCAAGTCTGATGCCCTCAAGATCTCCTCACAGAAGTGCTGTAGGCCATGAGTGTTTTAGCAGTTCACCTGCTGGATCCTGTCCAGCTTCTCCACCTCCCTCTTGAACGGGAGGCTCAAACAGGTGCAGTCTCACCAGCACCAAGCAGAAAGAATGACAACTTCCCTTGATCTCCTGCATTACGAGGAGTGGTTTGCCTCACTTGTGGTGAGAGGGAACTGTTGTCTTCTACGTAAGCTGTCTTTCAAGATAACCCATGGGTCCTTCTCAGTAGGGCTGCTTTTCAACCAGTTGATTCCCAGCCTGAACTGGTGCTTGGGGTTATTCCAGCTCAGTGCACTACTTCACATGTCTCTGCTAAACTTCATGAGGTAGTTGGCCTCAAGTTTCCCAAGGTCCTGCTGGATTAAAGCACGGGTTCTTGGCACGCCAATCACCCCATCTAATTTGGTGTTATCTGCAAATCTGCAGAGGGTGCCTCTTGCCTCTTGTTCAGGCTTTTCAGACTCCCTTTTCATGAGGAGAGATGACAGCCTTGGTCTGTGGGATCTATGAACTAGACATCTTCTGACACCTCTTTCTATGCTTTCACACACCCGCCTCTCTGGCAAAGCTGGTTGAAGCAGTCCCTGCTGCAGCCTGACCCCCAGCTGTTCCATCCCTCCCTTTCCACTCCCCGGTTGCGCTGACACCAGTGTTTGGGGCAGGGTGGCAAACCAGACTGGTGGGCGGATGTGGGATGCACGCAGCCATCACAGATATTTTTGTCCTGGCTACAATTTTTTTGCTGTGAAGCAAAGTTTCCTCAGACAGCGGAGCCGTGAGCAGAGCCGGTCTGTATTCAGCCCTGGCTGACGGTGCTTTGCCTCCCACCGCTGCTGCCCACAAAGTGCCGGGTGGTGACGGTCCCCCTCGCTCTGCCGGAGAGGACGAGATGTATTTACGCCGCTCCAGGAGCAGGCAGCACGCGCGGTGACCCCAGGCAGAGGGACCGTAGCTAACCCCCGAGGCGTGTACCGGGCACAGCTGTTTGCAGAGTCAGTGTCTGCTGCTGGCCAAAAAGTACATGAGCTTTTTTTTGTTGTTGTTGTTCTTTTTATTTTTTTTTTTTTTAAAGTCATGTGCTTCTTTCCTACGAGTGCTGTCAGCTCCGGAGGCCGCTCGCAGCAATGTAAACACGGCTACTGGGTGAGCTCCGCCGGTCCCCGTAATTGCAGCCTGTAGCTCACAATGAGCACGCCGATGCCAATAGATGTATAATGAGCATTTAAGAAGTGCTTATTTTGTCATCCAATCATCGATCATCCTCATTGTGTAAATATTTTTTTGTTTCCACAACAAAACAACTTTAAGAGAAATGTTCACCAGGAAGAAAAAAAAAATTGGATTCTGCTGATAAAATCAGGACATTCAAAATGATTAATATGACACTGGGGAAAGTTCGCAAACGAGGCTTAATTTCTGTGGCAAAAAGACCTCGTGGATTCATCAGTGCTTGGTTGTGCCTGGAAATTCAGCGGCAGCTGGAAATTTGATGGTGACCTCTGATAAGCGAGAAAATGGTGAGGGTTTTTGATGAATGATTTGAATAAGGAAATAAATAAGCCAGTCTGTGCGGTATTCTTCCTGATATTTGTTTGGCTATTAAGTTCAGTTAATGCGGTTCTCATTGTGTCATGATGATTGTGTTGACAGCACATCACGACATAGGAGCATTGCTGGCAGTTTGGCTGTTGGGGAAGGGGATACATCGCCTTAGACACACACGGTAGAAGAGGGAGGTGACTGTAATAGGAAGGCATTTGGAAGCCTTTGGCATGGACGTCAGAGATCATAAAGATAGAAAGAGTTCCGGTGAGCATCTTTGTTCTCCTCTGTCAAACTGGCCACAGGACCTACATGAATTCCTTTCTGTACAACTTTTTTTTTTAGGAGAAAAATTTGGTCTTGATTTACATCTAGAAAACGGGGATGGGGAAAGGGGGCTTTAACCACAAACTTTGGGCAAGTTGTGCTCATGGTTGATTACTTTCCTTGTTAAATTGTGCAGCCTGTTCTTAGCCTCAGTTTATTAATTTGCAGTGTTTATTCCCAACCTCTTGTATCTTTGCTGTGAGATTTAGGAGCGTTTGTTATGAAATGTTGATTTCCCATGTGTGTATTTATAGACTATGTTTGAGTCACCTGCTAATCTTCCTCTGGGTAAAACCAAACTAAGCTCCTTGTTTCTTTCATTTGTTCATTCTCAGTTTTTCCAGCTCAGTATCCTCCTTCTCAGTTGTAACACCAAGACTACATTCATAGTCCTGGTGGTAGCCATTGCCCCAAAACTGCTGGCCACCAGCGACACCCCAAGGTGCTGTTCAGTAGAGGGCAATGGGAACCCATCTGGGCTGGTTTCCATCTGAAAAGTGGACCTGCACAGCAGGGATGAGGAGTCAGCGGGCTACCTTGGGGGTCAGCGGGCTACCTGGGAGAGCCTGCACTTGCCACTGGAAGCTGTCCCAAACCCTGTCAAAAGCAAAGCAATGATTTTCCAGCTTTTAGAACAATAAAGTCTGTAGAAAAGCTGTTCCTTTCTTCATTCAGAACATCACAGTTGATTATAGCCTTGGCTTTTCAGTCCTTTCTAGTTTCTGGTGCTTTCAGTCTTTTCCAGAGAAGGTAAAGCAAATTAACCGTACAGCCACTTTTCTTGGTTATATTGAAGAGCCTATTTAAATATAGTTCCCCCAAGGATCCCCAAGAAACCTGTGAGCTAAAATACACACAGAGGCAACCCAAAAGGCACTGTGCTGATTTTTTTTCTTAAAGTATATTCAGTGCTTGGTTGACCACCCCAGTAAATCTTCCCAAATCTCTGCAGCTCATTTCAGATCCCCACAGTTCATCCAGACAGGTTGCAGTTCTATGGCCCATGCGTCAGGAGAGAGTTGGAACAATCTCTGAATAACCTTGACTAATGCCATAATGAGCTAACGGCAGCTTTGGGAAGCTCTTCAATACAGTATAATGTTCTACCTTGATCCTTTAAGTTTATTTTAGGCTTCATGAACACGAAATTGCTTATCTGACGTAGAACTCCTGTTAGACTTTTCAGACGCAATTCAGATGTTTGTGGTGGAATTTATAAAGGTACAGAGATGCTTTGTTTCCTTTGAATTTGGTGGGAGTTAAGTGCTTAATTACTTCTACCGATCTGAGCTTTTACTTTGCCACCTCTGCAGTGTTACAATGCTCCCACGCTCGCATCCCTTTAGCCCCTTGGCTAATGGAAACACCTTTTTTCCAGAGGAGGAAGGGAACAGAATATGTGACTGTATCTCAGTCACTTCAGTGTAAAGTCTCCTAGGTTGGCTCTGAGCGCCGAGAAGCTGAACTGAACCTCTTGACTCTCCAGCAAAGCAGACGAAGGGTGTACGTTTTCCACCCACTGCGTAGCTAAAGGGACTGTAATGACCAGTGAAGCAGCAGAACGAACTTTTGGGGCAATAACGTCTTCAACTGAAAGTGCAGATGTTAATGCTTTAAGGTTTCATGTTTGGGTTTTGCGCGTGTGTTGTTTTTGTTGTTTTTTTTTTTTTCTTAATCAAAAGGACTCACATGCTTAAAAATATTGTCCCTCTTTCTGCCAGCTTGAACCCATGAGCATGGTACTTTTGTGCCCAAGAGCAAATGTTCACAGGAAAAGGTACTTATTTTTAAAACACTTTTTCACAAAAAAAAGTATCCCGAGGGCCCTCTGTAGCATTACCTCCAGTAGAAAAATCCATAAAACAAAATATTCACTCAATCCCTTCTAATCATATGAGCAAAGCATTTTACCGTGGCCAATTGAAAAAGCATCTACAAAGAGAGATGAAGAGCAATCAGCACAGCAGAAGGAAAGAGATGACTTTCATCTGGGAGGGAGTAGGAGGAGAGCAAAGGGAGGTTTGGGTGAGAAAGCTGTGGTGGAGAAGATTTCTTCACTGAGGGGCTGTGTTAGGGAAAGAGGGAGAGCAGACGGTGGGTGATCAAGGGAGCCCCAGAGGGGAGCAGAGAAGGACTTGGTCTGTATGATGTGGTGGATTTTGAAGATCAGGAGAGGGTATTTGATGCTGTAATGCAAACTTCCGTGCTGGGGGAAGAGCAGAAGTCAGACCAGAAGAGGGCTGAGATTCTTCTTTCAGGAGAGGTAGACAAAGAACAAAGATGTCTTTTTTTTTTTTTGTTGTCAGATTTGGCTAAGCAAGGGATGGGAGGGACAGGAAGACTCAGAAGACAGAGCTGTTGCCAGAGTCTCTGTAAAATTATTTACCAGATCTCACCTTATTTCCTACATTCATCAACAGGCCAGAGAGGAAACAAATGGGATTATTTTAAAGCAACTTTCCCTCCAACATATTTATTTTCTAGAAAGATAGTAAAGAAACTATTGACATGTCAGACTTGATGGGATCCTTTGTTTTGTATGGTGTGGTTACTTACTCCTACATTGGACTACATATTTCTCCAGTCAGCGCAGCAAAGCACTCAAACTGTGGAAGGATATTTACTGTTTAGAGAAGTCCTTGGACACCTCAGCAAACTTTGTCTTGTTTCTCTGTCCAAGAGCTATATATAGACTTTGCTCAGTCAAGGTCTGAGCAGCTGCTGCTGCTCAGATGTTGTGTGAGCAGAGCTAAATATTTTTAAGAGTATAAAAAAGTGACAAGATAACTCCATAAAGCCATTTTGCTTTGGAAGAACCAGGTGTTTGTCTAGCTGCATAGTAAGAGAGAAAAGAGAAACTACCTTAAAGGCACATTTATCTGTGCCATTTCTTAGTCTGAAATCAACAGAGACTGGCAGATATAAATAATGCATTTTAAAAACTTTAAGACTCCTAACACCTCTGTTAAGCCATTTAATTACCCTTTAGGTTGCCTTGTTCTTCACCTCATGACACATCAGGATATGAACTGCTAATGCTTATAGTTACACTGAATTACAATTTAACCGGGAAGCTTGAGAGTAGGAAGGCTTCTCCTGCAAAACTGATTGGAAGATTTTTAATGAGTCAGAGTAATTAAGGGTCTGTTTCCATTTCTGCTGGTGGATAGACAATAGGACATGATCAAACAGGGGAACCCCCTCTAGCCTTTTGTTCCCTCACCCCAAACTATCGAACGTGAGAGGGACTGATGGGACAGGAAGATGTACAGAGAGCTGGGGGTCAGGAAAATGATGGGTATGGACAGCCTTGTGGGTGAGGGTCAGGATCTGCAATTTGAAACGGTAAAGAAACAGATTTCTCCTTAACGAGTAGGGGATTTGGGTTAGGAAGGACAGAAGGGGTTTGGCTGGGTTAGGGGTGAGGTTAGTCCCTGACACCGTCCTGTTGTTCCTGCATGTCCTCCGGCAAATTACTGTCTCTCTCACTCTCCCACCTGAAAAATGTCCCCCCCGACATAAAACTCACATTACCATGAAGCACGGGCCGGTGTAAGAGACAGACAGCATGGAGTTAAAGCAATCAGCTGTCCATCACTTATAAAAATAGAGCCTTTAGAGGAACCTGAGCAGTGGTTTCACGCTCAGCCTCACTGCTCTCAGCCGGAGCTGCCAGCACACCCCCACGGCCCGACGTGAGGAGGCTCGCTTTTAAAAAACACGGGCAATTTGGGGCACAGACGACAAGCCCCAGCGGAGCCGGTCCGGAGCCGGGGGTCCCCCCACGCCCCCGGAGCGGCGCTGCCGCACTCCGGGGGGTGCAGCCGCCCACGCTGCGGGGTTTGCCGTGGACATCCCGGTTCTCTCAAACACCGCTCCGGGGGCAAAGCCACCTCCCGCCCATCCCTCGGGGGGGTCCGTCCCTCCGCCCCGGGGCTGCCCCGGCCCGTACGTGCCCCGGGGGGGAAGGAGGGAGGGGGGGAAGTGCGGGGGTGGCAGCGGAGCGGGGCGGGCCGGGGCGGGCCGGGNGCCCGCCGCCCCCCAAGATGCTGTTTTGGCACACGCAGCCGGAGCACTACAACCAGCACTCGACCGGCAGCTACCTGCGGTGAGTCCCCGCCAGCCCCGGGCAAGCCTGCAGCACTCCCCCCTCCTCCCGCCCCGGGGGTGCCCGGCGCCCTCGGCACGGGTGTTGGGTGGGAGAGGCTGTCCTCCATCCATCCGTCCGTCCATCCATCCCCAAAGCCGCCCGCTCGCTGAGCTGCCCGGGCGGTACCCGGAGCTGCGGCATCGCCTGGGATTAGCGCTGCTAACTCTTCCTGAGAAAAGTGGGCTCTTTTTTTCAATTTTTCCTCTTTTTTTTTTGTTTGGTTTTGTTTTGAGGCTTTTTTTTTAGCGCCTAGTTAGACACCTATCTGCAGTTTTGCTTTATTGCTTTTGCCGGCTTCCCTCTTCTCAGGGGCTTAGGTAGCGTAGTTCAAAGGGAGAAGGTGCGACGGTTGCGGAGCACTGGCAAAAGTCTCTGGAAAACGTTTGCTGGCGAGCTAAGAGGGCATCCAGTTTTCTCAGGACGGTATTTCTTTCTCTTCTTTTTGGGACGATGGGTGAAAAAGCTCAGAATTTCACTTTCTGGACTTGTCTAAACCAGCTTTTTCCTGCCTCCACACAGTCGTGTTTAATTAAATGTGCCTAATTTAAGCACAAGGGCTGCTAAACAATAGTCTGTAACATGTGTAGCACAAACCCGTATTTCCTCCCTCCAAAAAACAACAAAGAAGACAACTTTGGGAGTTTCCTTTCTACTGGGTGCTTATGAATTATTTTTTTTCTGAATATGTAAAGCTGAGCTCTCAGCTGGTGTCAATTGCTGCTGCTCTGCTGAAGTGTGATTTTGCTGAATTGCAGCAGTGGAGGACCTGGCTGTGGCCCAAGACCCTTGCTTTCAAAATGTACCCCCAAATAACAACTGTTGAGAGAACATTGAGTTTGTCCGGCGAGGCATTTCAAACACAGATAATACTTCCCTTTCAGGAAGACATGCAATCTTAACTATTCCTGCTCCCTACCAGTGTATTTTGACTGAATAATAATTTTCCATTATCAAATGATACAATACTGTGAGATTCTTACTTTCTGGCAGCTTCCCTGTTTCTTCATACAAGGTGCTTTACCTCGTTCCTCTTCCTAACTTCCCAGTAAGTCTCTTTTAACAACATGTATGTGGCAAAAGTCTTGTTCTCTCTTGCTTTGTGCTTGCAAACCTGATCAGTGGAGGACAGTGAGAATGGTAGCAGATGAGCTTTAGCCTTGGTGCGTACGGTCTCTGCGTTGGAGAGCATTTACAGTGCTCAGGTTGCTTCATTAACAGCATGGATTTGTAGCACCAGAGTGCTACAAGATCATCAAGTCTGGTTCAGGCTGGAGCCTGCAATTCAAATTCCTTGGAATTGGCCAGAAAACCCGTTAGATGATAGTTTCTCCTGGCTTGAATGCTAGCTGGAGAGGTAGCTGATCTGGTAGGAAGGCTGCTAGTATGAAGGTAACCTGTCAGTGTTTTAGAAACAAACTTCAGCTTTAGTGAGTATCTGCTACAGTGACTGTGGTGGTTTTGATCTGGGACTAAAAGCCCTAAAACCAGTTTTATGGCAGCAATAGCCTCAGGTTTTTCCGGGAAGGTCAGTTGAATAAAACCCTTGTTTTTGGTAGGGACCTCTAATTCTGGCCAGTTCACTCTCCATGGGAATGTGACAAGACATGTATTTCTAGAGGGACATTCTTCTGCTGAGCTGTGCCTTTCTGAAGGTTCTCCATACCCACTTGTAGTGCCTTTGCGGAGGAAGCTGAGATAGTACAGCCCTAAAAGTAGATGTAGGAAAAGTTTGTATCATCAACTGAATTTTGCAGAGATCAAAGGCTTTGTGCATATCCGAGACATCTGTGTAATTTGGTGGTATTTGTAGTTACAGCAAGACAATACTACAGAAAAATCTTTGTAAATCTCTATTCATTTTTATGGAAACCCTGTATGTATTTCACTCTCCGTTCTGCCAGAGGGTTGTCTCAAATAACTTTCTCCCTTCCCAGCTCAGTGGACTAACCCTTGGTTAAGACCAGAACTATAAAGCTTTAGCATAAAGGTGAAAGTTGGGAGAGTGTGAAGGGTTTCCACATCTATTTTTTTTTCTTTTAAGGATGGGAACTGGTGTAAAAGCCTGCTTTTTCCGAAACTTGATTTACAACTCTTGAGTGAAGAGAGTTGAACAAACATTATGATGTCTTACATACCTATAGCTTAGAAATTCTTTTAAGCCTTGATCTGTTGTTCACACACTTCTAAGTTCCAAACACTTTTAATAAGGCAAAATATTTTAGAAGAGCTTCATCCGAAGCCATAGATATCTCTGGCCATTAGTTCCAATGCTATAGGAATATATAGGAATGAAAATATGATTGAGTTGTGTGGCTTCATCAGTGCTTTAATATGGTGAAGCTTTCCAGAAACAAAATCATGGATTCCTCCATGCTTACAGTCTTCAGCGAACAGACAGCTGTTCCAGCAAGTGTAGGGGTGTTAAAAGCCTGATGTGAAATATGATATTTGAATTTCAACTTCCCTTTCCTTAAATTTCTCAACTGCTTCAGCTGAATAGGTGTACAAAATGGGCCAGATTTTGTGTGCCGTTTTTTTGCAGAACTGCAGAAGCTTTCAGGCTTCAGCGGTTTCGATCTGTTCTCCTCTGTAAAGCAACACACATTCCAATAGCGTTGTGCAGACGAGCGCGTTAAGAGCGAATGTTGGCATCCTGGGCGAGCGAGATGACTCTGTGGAGCAGTATCAGATCCTGCATGTGTGTGGAGCAATGCTGTCTACTTCAGAAATCTACTGCGGGCATTTCTGTCACTTCATTACTGTAGTAAATCATCATCACTAAGGGGGGAAAAAAAATAAAAATCCTCCCTATGGCTGCAGTTAGGCAAGAGCTGTGATTATGTCAGTAATGCCAGTAAGCAAATGGGGGTGGATGGCTTCGAGTTGGTGATAATATGGAGGGGGTGGGGTTGGAAGAGAGGATGGAAACAGAGATGGGTCTTTCTTTTCTCCTGACTATATCTGAAATGGCACAGTTTGCTCTCTGGCTTTATTTTGCCATAAATAGGGGTACCTGTGTTTGAACCGGGTACTTCAGCAGTTTGCTATAAACTGCTGCACCGTTTCACTGATGACCTGTGTAGCCTTCAAGGTTGTGGGTGCTATGGATGAACGCAGGGTGGATCATTAACTGAACAGGCAAGGAAAAAATTCTTAATGCTCTTTCCATAGGGAGCATGCCTGTACATGCTGGCGTGTTCCTGAACAGTTTTTCTTAAAGCTTTTTGTGTATGGGATTACTGAAAGGAGCAGAACTGCAGCCTCTGTAGTGGGAATCTCAAGTCTTCACACATCTGGAGGAAATGGAGAAGAAAAAAAAAAATCACTTCTTATTCTGAACTGTCTGTATTCAACATAATCCTCCTAATTTGGAAGGATATTAATGTCATAAGTAGGTGGACAGGATCAGAAATGTTAGCGGCATGGGAAAGGCTGATGTGGTTCTCCGGTATCAGACATGCGAAGATACGGATGCTTATTCCTGACATCTCATTTTGTACTAATCATTCTGTTGTGCTCTCAGCCTTGTTAATACCCGTTCTGCTTGGGGATTAGCGTGGGTTGGGGTCAGTCTGACACTAAATCAGCAGGCAGGCCACCACGAACATCTTGTAAAGGAGCCAGAAGCGGGACGGTGCACAGGTCCTCGTGGAGCTGCTCCTGAGCACCTGTGTTTGTATTTATGAAGGTAGCCCCATGCTCTCTTAAGAGCTACGCGATTCCTTGGGACTGGGTTTATTAGAGTGCAAGGAGACGTTGTGAGTCAATTAATCCAGCAGTTCATGCCACCATTTACCCGAATGTCTCCTTTTCACACCAGAGCTGTGTCTGCTCCTCACCCTTGGCTGCTGCTTGTAGGCATTTTAGTAATCTGACATTCAGCTGTCAAAATAAAATGCCCTTTCTTGCTGCTTTTTTTTTTTTTTTTGAAAGGCTTTCATCTGAGAACCCACGAACTCTTAAACAAATGTATTTCCACAAGGATGAAGAATCTATTTTTGATAATTTTTTTCCTCATCAGGAAGACTGCTTAACTGAAAAGTAAATTCGATTTATGTTTTAAAAACATAAATTAGTTCTCAGAAATGTTTTATTTTGCTAATGCTGTGTTCTTTCGTGTCTAGTGCTGACATCCTAGAGGCAGAAGGTGCCTCGTTACATTATAAAGGCCAAATTATTTCTTTTTTAGCTGTCATAACTTGGTGTTTCTCCAGAGACCACCTCCATTATCTCAGAGCATGAGAATCAAATGCAGATTGAGGTGAGAATATTCCGTGAAGTCTTTGTAACTAAGCGTGTGTGCGTTGTGTGTTGCAGAGATGTCCTTGCGCTGCCGATCTTCAAGCAGGAAGAACCGCAGCTGTCTCCTGAGAATGATGCCAAACTGCCCCCCTTTCAGTATGTCCTCTGCACAGCCACGTCACCTGCTGTGAAGCTGCACGAAGAAACCCTGACCTACCTCAACCAAGGTAGGGTTTGTCCTACACTGAAGGAGGGCATATTTCCTGGGAACAATTCAAGAGAGAGATTGAATCCCGTACTTGTGCCTTACCGGGAGGGAGTGGGATGGGGAAAAAGAGGGAAAGAGATGGGGAGGGGGATGGAGGAAAGGAGGAATATTTAATTTTCACATTTATATACTAGATTGTCAACTGATATAAAATAATGAAATACCGTTGATTTAACTGTTGACTTAAAGCAGCATTACAGCATGCACTCTTCCCTGTAGCCAGGTACTGGCTTGATCTCAAACAATTCAGACGGCAGCCTCCTACCTTCATTTTAAAAGGCCAGATGAATTAAGCAGATTGGCAAACTTTGGGTTGGGGAGGGCTCTTAACATTGCAAGCCTCCAAGCACTGCTGGAGGGTATTGCCAGAGGATGAGTTAACAAGTATCCAGGGGCTCCTCGGTGGTCTGGGCAGAGTGTGACATCGCTCCCGCTGTCTGGGTGATGTGGCTCAGCTCAGTCCCTCACTTGACAAGTTGCCGTGGTTCAGTGCAGCCAGGTCCTCTACAACTGACCTCTATGACCGCTAATTTTTACTCCTGGCTAAACAAGCGCTGTGTGTTTCTCGAGGCTTTTTTTTTTTTTCCCCTCTTTGGCAGAATTTATGCGGACACATCTGTGGTTGGAGTTTGGCTGTCGCTTTGCAGCACCTCCTGCACGTGGGTCCTGTAGGGATCAGACTTCTCCAGGCATGGATTATGCTAAAACTTACCACGCTTATTTTCAGCCAGGTTGTAAAGAAGGGCATTAGCCTAGCAACAAGCTGAAGGCTGTCACCCCTATGTTACTGAGATCCTCTCCTGCTTCAGGACACTGCCCCAGCTCTTCAAGCTTTGTGCCCTGAGCATGAAGCTCACTCAGGTGCTGCTCTGGCTACCTTCCTCTCAATGTTTGTACAAAGCAGAGCTCTGACCTCCTTTGGGATCTGACCTCAGGTGCATCTGGCTGCTGGATCTGTGTTGTTAGCTGGTGGACCCATGGAGCCCCCCTAGGAAGATCAGCCAAGTGCTGCAGGCTCTATCTGAGGAGCCAGATGTTTCCTGTCACATAAGCTGGCACTGTGCTGTCTCACAGATCAAAAGATGCTTGAGACTGGTGACTGTCTTGCCAGTTTATCCATCCAAATACAGCAGACCCCAGGAGGTGACACAGGGCATATCAAGGGTGAGATGGCGATGAAACACTGTGAAACACTAAATTCTTTCTTGTTTCAGAGTAAAATATTTTCTGTTGTGAAAAGCAGCTGATGGCCAAATATTTCAGCATACCTGAGGCAGTGCTTGCTTTTTTTACCTTGGGAGGGCAAAAGTTACACAACTCTACACTATACCACGAGTTTTAAAAAAAACTGTGTGACTAGAGCAGTCCAGGTTTTCTTACATAAAGTAAGACTGTTGCTGCCTATGCAGGTAGACCATGTTGTGTTAGGCTTTCTCCTGCTTACTATTGCAAGGAGTTGTCTCCTGCTCCATCTTGACACAGTACTGACCTGTTTCCTTGGCAGACCACCGGTTCTTGTATATTTTCTGCATCTGTCTTTTGTTCCTCAAGGGGAAAGGCGGGATGTGTCCTTGCAGAATACACCCTGGAGAGCATGAGGCTGGACAGGCCTGGAGGAGCAAAGCAGGGATGGGGCTGGCAGGAACTGCACAGTGGGGCAGAGTTGGGAAGGGGCTGGGGGAAAAAGTTAGCACTCGTTAGTGCTCTTGGCTTGCCACAGTGGATGGAAACAGCACCTTTTCCTAGAGGGTCTTTGGGGTGGTTAGTGGTAAAAGGTGGTGTATCTCCTGACAGTTGAATGGCTCACTGCTTTTTGTTCCTCTTGGCAGGAGCTTCGCATGTGCCTGCTACCTTCTCAGGAGCATCCTCACCTCATTTATTTAAGCTCCCAATCAGTTTGTCTTCCTTCTTACACTGAGATACTCTGGGCTTCTTGAAAAACCTCTTGAAATTCAAGGCTTTCTGTATGTAGATGAATTTTTTTTTTTTTGAGATCTTGCAATGTATCTACTTTAAAAGCCATTCTGCTCCATTCCAGCAGGTTGCTTCAGAGTTCACACCATTGCACTCTTGCTCCCAGGATTGACTCTTTCTGGTAGTAAGGGCAGGTCTTGACTGTAAATTTGTCTGACATGCAGTCTACCTTGATACTAAGTCCCTGTCGTGGTTTAGGCCAAATTGGCTACTGGGGACCTAGGGGACCCCAGATGGGACTGACAAATGCTCCCCTCTACCCCTCTTCAAAGAGAGAGGCAGAGGAGGAAAAAGAGACTTATGAGTTTAGAAGGAACTAAACTACTTTAATGAAATATTAATAATAAAATAAAAAGAAATAATGAAAAATATATACAAAACAGTATCAAGCTCCCGAGATGACAACCACGACACCAGCTGGCACTGGGCCAGTCCCAGGCTGGACTCAGTGACGGACGGGAACTGGATTCCGGATCTGGATTCAGGATTGGGATCACAGGCAGACGAACAGAGTCCTCCTCAGACGTCAGCCATTGAAGGAAGAGTGCTGACCCTTTGATCCATCAGCTTTTATACTGAGCATGATGCAGATGGGATGGAATACCCTGTTGGTCAGTTTTGGGTCACCTGTCCTGTCCGCTCCTCCCTGCAGGTGGGACCCCACTATGCTTTTTCGCTTCCAACCTTCCAACGGGGCAAACAACAAAGTTGGTTGGCCTTGGGTGTTATAGCAATAAGTATAAGCAAGAGCCTCTCTGCATACCATGCCTGGGCATCAGCTATAAACATAGGCCTTATCACTCTGAGAAAGTAAACATTGTCTGCACAATATGCTGTTAATTTCAGTAGTTAGAAGAGGCCCAGCTAAGAAGCGAAGTTACTGAACAAAATTGGTTCTGTTTTACCTCAAACCAGGACAGTTCCTTAGACCAAAATCCCTTGCCTGTGCTATTTAGGAAAAAGGGATTGGAGTCTTCTCCCATGTGGATATGAGCTGCTGTGAGAAGCTTGTGTGTTCATTGAAGGTAACTACAGATAATGGGAGAAGAGGATGCTGGACACACCTTCCAACCAGCTGTGGTCAGAGCTGGGGAGTCTAATTTCTGTTGGTGGGATATCAGTAAGGACATTGTCTGGGGTTAAAAAGAGATAAGGATTTGTCTTCCAATTCCAGGACAAAGAATCAATTTGAATTGGCAATTTGAATTGAAACCTCCTGTTTCACTTAGGATTTTCTGTTTAGGAACTTCTACATAAAATGGTATTTGGTCTTTTTCATGACACCTGCATCAAAAGCATGTTCCTCATGCATTGACCTGGAATGAAAAATAGCAGGTGTGTCTGTTTGAAAGCAAAAAAATTAAAGTGCTTGAGTCAAATTTTCTTCTTCTTTCAGCAACACTTCTCTGTGGGAACCACTTCTGACTCTTGCACTATATAGTTTCCCAGCAGGTACCTGTTGTGTGGGTATTTTCCCATCCCTTCTCCAAAACCAGAGGAGGGTGCTGCACCTCTTTACTTTGACCTGCTCAACACAAGCCAGGGAATCCCACACTGATCTCAATTGTCCTGCCTGAGAGCTAAGTGCAAGTTAAAGGCTTTGGCAGAAAATTAATCCCACTAATAGTATTGTTGTGTGAGCCTGAGGAAGTGTGTGAAGGGGACTACGAGGCAGCCCAGGTCTCTGGAGCCAATACTCATGGTATGGCAGAAGAGCTGACTGGCACCAGAGCACTGTCATCCAGCTGCAGTGCCACAGCCATCTCATGGAGCGATTTAGACCATTCCCTACACCTTATCACTTTACGCTGACTGTAGGCAAAGGGACACCTCTTGCCCCTTACCCTCTCTCTGTGCTTATCATGGTCTGGCCAAACACTGTTACACAAAACTTCCCTTCTTCCTTGTATGCTTGAGTTTTGTGATGGATTACTTTAGCAAATGGGTAACTTCATTAATGGATATCTTTCCACCCTGTCTGTGCTGGTGTGAGCTTCAGTCATAGCTGGCTCCTAGCAAGGCAGATACAAAGACACAGTGGCTGTCCCATCTCCAACAAAGCAATTCATATCCGGTGTGGTTACTTACCCAAATTGCGAGGACTGAATTTGGGCTTTTCTGCTTGCTGGGTGACTCTTGCCACTTGCTGTCCAAATGTTCCTTCCTGACTCAAGCTCTTCTCCAGTCAGTAACTGACCTTTTGTCACTGTGAAGCAGTTCTGCTACCTGCCCTGAAACATTCCATATGTGACTGGTTCAAAGGTGGTTGGTGAGTGGACCAGCCTAGGAGGTAGTCCATGCACAGAACTGGATAGAATAAAGGTCAATCTGACAGAGCTATGGAATGGGGAAAGCTGGAAGAATTGGGTAGCAAAGGGAAGGCCAAGTTGCATAGCAGAGATAGAAGAGGAACTGGTGGAGAGATTCAGGTAAGATCTGAAAGGGTTTCATATGAGCTAGGAAGAAGGGCTGTCCAGTGGCTGTGTTTGCATATGCATCCCTCCATGAGAGGGATGCGAGAAGGTTCCAGGCTTGTGGAGCATAATGACTTCTCATGAGCCTTGCTTCTTGCTGGATAGACCCAGAGAGATGGTCGGTGGCATAGAGGAGGAAGAGGTCTTTGGCCTGGGCTCTCCCCGAGGATGAAGGAGGAAGGTGAGAGGACCCCTGAGCTGGAGACCAGTGTTTTTGGTAAGGGCAGGGGAAGCGTTTGTGAGGGAGTATAAGGGAGTGAGCTTAGCTGTTGTGTTAAGTTGACTTGGGGACATTCAGCAGTGGCAGACTCCCAAGCTCGTCTGCTCCAGTTTGAAACTGTGAGTGCTCGCTGGCTGCAGCTCTAGAACCAGCCTGAAAATGAAGTAACTAGAGTCAAATCCTTAGCTTGGTTTCCAAAGACTGACTCATTACACTTGTCCTTCCCAATCTCTTCCCCCCCTTGTCTTCCCACATTCCTTGGGAAACCGGAGCCAGAGCCCTGTTAGCCCAAACTGAACATCGTCTTAGTTTGCCAATCCTTAGGGCAGTTCCTATGCTCAGAGATCTTTACTGGACCTTAGGAGAATTACTCATCTGACAGGACAAAGTATAGACTTGTTAGTATGGTGTCTTAACACCGCTCCACCTCAGTCCACAATACTGGTAAAGGTGCTGTATCCTCACATTAGGAGCTGCTGCTGGCACTGCTGCTTTGGTCAGGGATCGCATCTGTCAACAGAGCTACACTGTCCAGAAGTCTGCAGCACAAACATCGCCTAACGTTTTTGGAACTAGCCCGCCTTTTAGCACTATTTCAGTGTCTCTTGTGGATAGGGATTTTCAGACAAACAATCAACCAGCAACCATATTACAAACCGCTGCTTTAGCAAGAGGGATTGATGCAGTTGCATATTCCATGGTCTGCAGTCATATGGGGTGTGGTTTGACCATGGCTGGTTGAAACTAGTTTCAAACACGGACAGAAATGGGAGCAATGGAGGTGGTTCCAGAAATTGCACCGGGAAGAATGCGGAGGAAACAAGCACTGTACAGTAGATCTGAATGCTAATAAATGTGAGGAAATAAAATCATTCCTTTAAAAAACAAAACAAAAAGCCAAAAACCTGAAAGTCATTGCCCAAGGGAATTAGCTCGTAATGCCAGAACCACATGTGGACTGTGAGCAATTCAAGTAATGATTTTGTTTCATGACCAGCATTGATGTTGGCTGAGAGCCTCAGATCTAAATTACTCCAAATAGAGAGTGGTTAAGGTTGATGGCAGGGGGTCACTGAGAGCAGGCTGTGTGACAAATCCAGCCCTGTTCCCCAGTGGTACTTCAGCGTAACTGGCCGTCACCTGCTTGTAAAGTTTTCCTGGGCTCTGTTCATCTCTCCAGAGCTGTGGTATGTGACTTGTGGTTCTTGGCCATGTAAGGATTTTAGCATACAGCTGGTTAGGGTTAGGAAGGCTGGCCATCTCTGCTTGACAGTGTCTTCCAGGAGTCATCTTTATTGCCAGTCCTAGACAGTTCAGAAAACAAACAAGCCAAAAACCCAAACCATGAGAGAAAACCACTAACATCTGAGAAGACCTGTGATGATATTGGGAGCATTGCTGTAGAGGTGCATGAGCAACAGATGCCTCATGAAGCTAAAGACGGACTAAGTTTGAGTCTGGGTCACATAAATGAAAGCCCCAAACTTCAGCCCTCAGGTGCAAAGGCATGTATCCAGGTTCAAGACACGTGTGCCTAAACTGGTACACTTTAAACCGTGCTGTGATTAAAATCTGTTTTCCTGCCTCAGCTCACTGCAGACATGTCCTGGTTTCTCCTCCAAAGAACGGTGCAGAAATCACTGGGCAATGAGCACCTGAAGAGGACATCTCGAAGCTGATGGCTAATTGCTTGGGTAGGAGATTAAATCACTTGCAAAAGAACACAAAAGAGAACCTTTGTCTCCCTTAAAAAGTCTAAAGTTCAGATTCAGTTGTCTAATCTCCTACAGCCAGAGAACCAGTGTTAAACACTGAGATTTACAGTAAATGAAAAAAGCTGGTTTGGATTGACGTTAACTCATACGTAATTGAGTTTTTATGGGGTCACAACTGTCTGAATGTTTGTAGTTTTCCTGGAACAATTCTTTATTTGCCTAAATGAAGTGTAGAGAAGGCTGAGTGACCAGCTCTGCCTGGGTGTGCTTCTGGTTTAATTATAGCTCTGTTTGTGGGGATATTTTTGCTTTGTCCCATGCTAAGAACTGCCTTTTTTCCTAACAATCACTGCCATTACTGACCAAGCCCTGGATATTTCAAGGAGCTCTGCTGCTTGTGGCCTCCGCTGTGTGAACGTGTGTTCCACCCTTGCCTGAGATCACAAGCACAGCCAAGACCTTGTGTCGTTGAGACTGGGAATATCAGGTGCTCCCTGGTGGCTGCCCACCTATGCATCCTTGATCCCTGATTGTTGTGGGGTGCCGTACTGCTCCCTGACCCCTTTCCACTCTGTTCCTGGGTTTGGATGGCTTAAAAAATGGCTAACAAAGCTGGTTTGTCTTTCCTGTTTCTGAGACTGGCTACTCGGTATTTTTGGTTCTTGTGGTGGACCTCTTCATCTTTGGAGAAGGAATATGTCTCCTGTCTGACTTTGAAGACAGCTCTGAGTAGGTTTTGGTGTCTCAGCCGAAGCCATTAATTGTGCTAGCAGTAATTCCCCCATATGTCTGGCAGCTCTGTCTTCACTTGGCAGCCCAGGATAAACAACCCTGTCTCCAAACCACACCATCCCTAAGCTCACTATGAATCTTGCTTCAGATGACAGGGCACCTCTGCATAAGTAGAGCATCTGACTTCTGTTGTCCCTAGGAAGCTAGAATCTCAGTTGCCTTTTAACCAAGAGGCTGTTTTCTATTCTTTCTGTAATCCTTTCTTCTGTTGCTAACATCTGGATGAAATTCAAATGGGATTGTGAACTTGCTGGATTGCAGCCTGCGCACAACTCCTACTGGAAGCCCCTAGACTGCATTTTGTTCTCCCATTTCCATAAATCTTCAATATCTGTGAAGGAAGAAAGTGCTCAGAAGTTCCTCTGAGTGCAGTGAGAAGTAAGAGAATATCTGTAAGATTTTTTTCCGTATGTTCCATATCACTTTTTTACTTTCCTCCACTATCCATATATACTTTGAGATTCTTGTAATAATGATAATGAAATTTTTGCTTGTGTTTTTACAGCATTTGCTGTCTGTATCAACGTACCTATCAATCTGAGAAGATGTGGATTTTTTTCAATTAGCTTTCCCTAACTTGCAGTGTCCTAAAAGATCACGTTTTAGGTAGCAATAAGAAGCTTGGGGAGCACTGTAGGTTTCACATGATTAACTGTTTTTATAGATGTAGTGTATGATCCCTCCTTTCTAAAAAGGCTGGGGGAAAAAAAGGCTTTTTTCCCCTTTTCTTCCTACCAAGCACTTATTACATGTTCCTGAAACTAGATAGCAAGTACTTGAGCAGTGAGATTCCTCTTGTCCTAGCTTGGTGCCACATTTGTGACCTATGATGAAGGTACAGTCTGCTTTGATGGGACGGTTGTCAATCACATTTTCTCCCCTGCTTAGTTAGTGGTAGGCATAGGTAAGTAGCCAGGCATGGGAGTGGGACTTGCTTTCTCCCAGTTTCTTACTGGGGAAACGTGATGAAGGAAGCAACTTACCCGAGGGCATCTGAGGGAGCTGCTGGGTTGGGTCAGGAGTTGTACTCAGCTCTTCTGCATCCCTCTTCAGCACGCTCACCTGGGACCATTCTTCTTAGTTATCTGAAACTCAAGTAAACATTACACACAAAGCTACTCTTATAGAGCTATAAAACCTGTTGTCCAAATTGACTTAGATCAGGTTGAAACCAGAAAAAGCCTGTCTATTTTACTTACACAGAGGGGGCTGAGTTTTTCTGAGCTGGACAGATGTGACTAAGATAGTCCTGGGTGTTTCAAGTACCTGCTAGAGAAGTGGAAATACAGGAATAAATTATTTTCATAGGGCAGATATTTTTTTAGCTTTCCATAAGAAGTCCGTAATTTCTTCACTGATTAATTTGTATTAAAAACCAAAGTTTATACTGTGGCTTAGATTAGGTGGAGTCCAACAAAGTTGACGGAGTCTATGCAAGAGAAGCCCAAGTGCACAGAGTGAATTTAGCAACCAGGAGTGTTTCTGTGTTTACTGGCTGTTTTTTTGTCCTTGATTCAAAGTTAGACTGTAGGCTTGGAGGAATTAAATGTACATCCCTCTCTTTTGAGTGGAAACCACTGTAAATGAGGAGTGTTTCTGTTAGTGCCTGTTAGCTATGAAGTGTCACCACTGTAAAATAGACCATCTTCAAAAGTCTGGGAAGTGTAGGGCTCAGCCAAATGTTCATATAGTAAATGAGCACTGAAATTTTCCTCCAGCAAGCTTGGCTCTGAGTCATGTGTTTGACTTTTCCACAAGAAAGAGGTAGGGAAAGAGAAAGAAGGGGACAAAGAAACCCCCTCGAGTTGGGGGTGGCTTGTGAAAGGAGGAAGGACATAGGAAGAGTCATGATGACAGTGTAGCTCTGTGGTGTGGTAGTAGAATTAGTAGTTGAATTGGTCTGCTGGGTTCCTGTAGTCTTGCTACCCTGGTGGTAGTGGCAAGTAGGGCAGGTATCCTCAGTGTTGGACTCAAGGTGGGTATGGAAATACAGTGGAGCTAAGGCAGCTTTGCTGCAAAGAGAAACAGAATACTAAAGCAAAGCATGTGTAAATTGTGGTTCTTATTACTACCATATAAGCAATTTCAGAAGAAGATTGTACAAAAGAGGAGCTTGTGAGCATTGGTCATGACTGGACAGCTCAGTATGGATATGATCTGGACACTGAATGCCAGAAACTGGTAAGTTATGGCCAGGAAAGGGCAGGCTGTATCCACCCTGCCCCATCCCTGAGCGCTTATAACGTGCTGTGTTGAAGATGAGGTATGGGACAAGATGTCTCAGGATGACTCTTGTGTTCCTTTTGCATTTCCTGGTGCACAGTTGATCCTCCTTTGCAGGATTTCCATGTTCCTAGCGTAGCGGGAGCTTTCAGGGTGGCCTATTGTGTAGCTGGTGAATTCATAATATCCACTGGATAAACATCTCCTACAGCATCTTGTCAAATGAGGCTGCAGTAATCAACCGCTGAATATCCACTGCCATTTGTGGTGGGGGGAGGGAGGATTTTGCCCTTGCTCTGTGTCCTGCAGAGTGTCCGCACGCGGGATACTTCAGCGAGTCTTATGCTAAATTTTATTTTTGCTTTTGTCTGGCTAAAAAAGGTGCGGGCAATCAAGCATGCAAGTTCAGATGCCAGTTCTGTCACTCTTGCCTGTTTACCCTATGGGTTCATTAATCTTTCTTGTCAGAAAAATCTCTGTGTGTGCCCGATGCCCTGAATAGTTGCATTTGGCTGTTTCAAAGGTGATCCTCCTGCCTGCTGGATGTGCTTTGGTTTAGGAGGATAAATGCTTTCTTTTTTTTTTTCCCTCCCCCTCCTTCTGTGTGCTGCATTTGACTGTCAGCATTCCTCTGCCTTTATCTGTGCGCTATTTAGGATGTCCATATAAAGCTGCTAAATGGAATTTTTATTGGCCAGCTTGGCTTAATAATCAAACAGTTTCCAGGCTGGTTCTGTCTAGTGCTGTGTGGATCCATTCTGAGAAAGAGGACTCGCAGTTTGGTTTGTTTTTTTTTTTTCTTTCCACAGACTTTTGTTGGGAATGTTGCTTAGTATAAGGTTAGGGTTTAATTACTTGCCGGAAAGGCAAGCAGACTGCTTGCCTAGGCTAGGTAAGGCCTGAGTCATATTGGTCTGGAGTATCAGCATCCTAATTTGAAATTACTGTATTGTGTCAGTGTATCGTGCAGAAAACCAAAAAATGTGTAGTGCAAGTGGCTCTTGAAATGTAACACCAAAAAAAAAAAAAAGCATGCAGGATATTGGCATTGTGTAGCAAATAATCTTTGAACAAAACATAACTTTGAGTTTGAAATAATGATAGTCTTCTATAATCAGAAGTTGCCTAGAATTCCTGATGGCTGACCAAGTTCCAGCAATGGAAATCAGTTCAGCTATTATAGATTGTACCTTTCGAGTGTGTGAAAGCATTCCCACGTTGAACTAAACTATTTTTCATCCACAGCAAATTGTTGACTTTCAGTTCTTTTGTCCCCAAACTAAGTGGTCATGCCCGCATTTAATGTGCGTTAATTACCAAAGACAATAAAAGTTAAAAAAGTAAACAGTCTATAAATCCTCTTTAAGATAGATGCAATTGCTCTATGAATCACCGAGCAGGAACTCTCTGGACCTGGGTGGTTACTACTTTGCTGGATACTACTCTTGTTTGTAAAGCAGAGTTGCTCAAACTCTAGCCTAGGAGGAGATTGCATAAATTTGCTGTTGCTCAGGGAATGTCTGTTCAAAATACAAATTACAGTGTATCATCACCCGCCCAGGTTTTTATTGGTGCCCCTGAAGTTTTCGGTGAAGCTGGGAGACAGACTGCATCTCAGGAATTTAATGTGGCTTTCCAAATATTTATTACCGTTCTGTTCCCTGCCTGAGGTAGGGAAAAGGGTTGTGGCAAGCTCTGTGCGAGGGCAGCACCGGAGCTGTGAGCGCAGGCAGGAGGCTGCTTTGGCCTCAGCTGTGCTGGCGATTTGCTTGCAAAATGTATTCTTCATTTCAAGCAGTGGTAGAGATGTGCCCTTGTATGTGTGTGTCAATATTACAACGTGACCAGACACCTGGCTGGTCACCAGCTTTGAAGCTGTCTTGAACTGGTGTTGCCTGTGGTGGTGTAGCTGTGGCCAGTGTTGAGGGCATGGAAGGAACAGGGTTTCAGCAAGTTACCAGCCTTCAGCACTGGGTTTAAGACTACCGTTCAACAATGTTGAATATCATCCTGGTAAGGGGGGACTGCGGTGAAACTGCCACCACTGCTTTCCGTTGCCACAGATGTTTTTTTCAGGCTCTTCCTTCCACCTGAGCCCTGGGGATGTTAAACGCTTGTCAGCTGAGGACCAGATACTGCCCTGGTCAAGGTCAGGCCATTCAATCAAATCATTGCAGTCTCATCATCGGTACCCTCTGGCCCTGTCTCCAGCTTTACCACCAAGCGTTGGCTTTGAAAGATGTAATCTAGCCTGTATTAATCTGTATTCTCATCTGAGACAGATGGAAAAACTCAATATAGGGGAACTCTATGTTTCAGATGTATGTTTTGGGCTTAGCTAGTAGCAGTCTGTCTTGGGAACTGGGAATACAGTTTGTTTTAGTCACACTTGCAGCCACATTTCTTTACAGATTTAGATACCTGACTAAGAATGGTCTGGTACTGATTTAGTTTTAGAAGAAAATTGCAGTCTATGCGTGCTAGCGCTGATGAGTCAGCGATGCAGGATTCATAGAGGATCTGTGTACCAGAGCCTTGAGTGACTTCTTTGCGCTCTGACGCCAGGGGGAGTATAGTTATCCTGCTATAATTGCAGGGCTGAGATTGTAATTCACCATTTCAGGAGTTTTGCAGGTAATGGTGGTGGAAAACCTAGGGTAAACAGCGTTTGGAATGTATTTTTTAAGGAAAAAATATAATCCAAGCAGTTTGGTGCTATAAAAGTACACATATCTGAACCCCGTCCTTGCTAATACAAATGAATTATGGGAACCATTAGCCACGTACCAATATATTTGCTGGAATAAGTTGTAGGGAGAATGCATTTTTTAAAATCAATACCAAGGAAATG
Organism: Anarhynchus alexandrinus; assembly: GCA_008711295.1. Taxonomy (NCBI): domain Eukaryota; kingdom Metazoa; phylum Chordata; class Aves; order Charadriiformes; family Charadriidae; genus Anarhynchus; species Anarhynchus alexandrinus. Next base: position 6,596,034 of record VUYV01000013.1, read on the forward strand.
ATATATAAAGGAATTGCGAGGAATTAGGACCAAATTCTCACCGATATAGTTCCACAGAGAGGGAAATAAACTGTGTGTTTATGAAGCTTGGCTGGGACCAATCTTGTTTTGATAACAGTTCTGTGTAGTAACTGCAGTTAAACATTCAGAGGTCAAGGGGAAAGCAGTTAGCGTAAAATACCATTTTGATTGAGGTTTTTCATGGCGTAAACTGAGTTCCAGGGCTTACATCAGATGACCCATGTATCTTTCATCAAAGCATTTCATTTCCTCTTTGGCTTTTCATTTAATATTAACTCTGTCTCCACTACAGTTTCTTTTTTTACCAGTGGGCAGAATGTGTTTCTAACTCCATCCAAGCTGAATCACTCCCGTCAGGAGGAGATGTGCGGTGCCTGCTGTCTGACGGGTTGCAGTATTGTTCCTATCCTGTGCAACTCTTTGGAAGACACATGCTGCAGAGTTTTTGAGTGCTTGATGCTAGTTTGGAGGGAACATGGCCAATGTTTTTATGTCCGTTATTTTCTTTTGTCTCATTGGAACTACAAATAAGCAGATCAGGCTGACCAAAGAGTAGGAGTGTATTGGTGCACAAAGGTGTCCCAAAAACCTGCTTATTCCTGAGATGCTCGCTGAATGGCTGGCAGGGCTCTTGGTTCTACCATTGCCTTCCTCTACAGCACAGCTCATGCCACTTAATTTCTCTGTACCTGTTACCCCATCTGAGTACAAGTCATAGATGTATTTTGATGTCTCTTGGATGCTTATGGTGTCAGATACTAAATTAATTTTCTGGAATGATTAATTAGCCACATATTTGCATGGGAATGAACTGTAAGTGTAAGAGATGTTTGGCTGTGTAAATTTGTTTGCGGCAATGAACTGTATCACTCTATAGCTGGTGAAATCTATCCCCAAACTGAGCCATCAACCAGCCAAGTACCTCATACAACACAGATACATATGTACAACATGTACACAGATATATAATACAGCATAGAAAACTAATTTTGTGAACCTGAGCGTGATCTTTTTTATGCTGATGCAACAGTATTGATTATATGGGGAGATACGTAATCTCTCTAAAAATTGCCAAGTAAACAATATTAACATGTATCAGTGGGAACGTTAGAAAGTCTCTTGAGTTAAAGTGTGGAAGACCTCCATTTCAGGACTGTGGTTTACAAAATCTACTTTTATTGTCCAGCAATCTTCAAAGGAAGGTCACTGTTGTTGTTTTGGTTTACATATGCACAAAGATGTGGGTTAAGATCTATGCATGTTTCCAGTGCTTAATTTGGTACTTCATATGGTTTATCCTCCCCTCTCCCCATGCCCTAAGCCACTCGCTGGATTCAAGGGTCATTTCCTGTTTGCAGAACTCCTATTGACATCAGTAGGAGTGTTGTGCAAATATTTGGGGCTTCGATATGGCCTCTCGTGTCCTTTTTTTTTTTTTTTTTTTTTGCTGCCAGCCAGCTGAATAAGCACAATTATCCCTGTGCTCTAGTGATATGGTCTGTACTCACACGGGCAACCGGAAGAGCTGGGATTCCCAAAAGGGAATCTGCCTGAAATACAGTGCCCTCCTGACACATCTGCTGTCGTAAGTCTTCTATTTCCAGATCCAGATCAAGAAATGTAGCTTTTTTTTTTTGTCTCTGCTGGTAGCAACTGCTTAGAGGGAGGTATATCTGCTTTGCAGCTTTCTGCAGGACCAGTTTGGAGGAGATACTGGTTGAGCCAGAAAATCCAAACTGATCCTTGTTGGTGCCTGCCTTGTCGTACTTGTGCATTTTTCAGTAAAAAGGAGAGTAGCAAGTCGAACAAGAAAAACTAGCTATAAGGTATGCATATGCTCCATTAATCCTAATCATCCTGTCCTGCCTCTGTACCAGCTGTAGCTTTATTGTACTGAGTTGGTCCTATACAATGAGCTTTTGTGCTGTTTTAGCCATTTGTGCTTAAGGTATTGAGACATCGGTCTCCTTTGTCTACTGTCAGCCTTGGAGGGAGATGTTATTTCATAAACCAGTTAGCTGAATTCTACTGAACTGGCTAAATTCCTTATGCTGAGGGTGGTGGTGGAGTGCTGGAGCATGAATTCAGTTCCTGGAATTGGCCCTTGTACATCCTGCAATACCCATTGCTGCTTCCACATGCCTGTCTGAAGGAGTATTTATGCCCTGGGCAGCCGCATTCAAGGCCTTATGGAACAAATCTTGTATTTCTGGTTCACCGAAACAACTTACAGACCTGCCTGCTCTCTGCAGAAGGCGAGATTTTGCCCGAGTTGCTATCTTCTGCAGAATAGTGCCTAGACTTGTTGTGCCAGCAGCTCTTCACACAACGGTTGCTTCAGCAGAAGGGACAGACAAAGGCAGTGCTGTTACCGCCACGTGACATGGGGACAACTGCCTGGAACACCTTGGTGACTTTCTGAAGGGTGACCAGAAAACTGTAGCAGCCCTGGGAGAAAGACTACGATCGATGTCCTATCTGAGAGCTTTTAGCTGCCAAAAGACAAACCTTCCCCTCAGATTTCTGCTGTGCTTTAGTGCCTACTTGATTACTGGGGGCAAATGCATTATGTTACCCAAAATGAGCTTTCCCTGATCAAACGTATGCTTTATTAGCCACGTAAATGCCAGCATGACTCTCTCATTGCTACAACGTATTAAACACCTTGGAAATGTTTCCTTAAACTCTAGGTCAGTCTTATGAAATCCGTCTACTTGAGAATAGGAAATTGGGAGAGTTTCAAGATTTAAACACAAAATATGTAAAGGTAAGGAGAAATATAGATTTCTTTTCTTCCTGCTACTACATACAGCCTCTAATGAAGGGCCTGACCTTGCTCACACTGAGACAATGGAAAATACTTTGCCATTGTTTTTAATGGGAGCCGGGCTGATGGAGTTGATGAGTGCTAGTTTCACGGGACTATGCAGCTTGGCTTTACAGGGCTTCAGGGGAACCTTTATTCTGTTTGTGATCGTGACCCTAGAGTTTCACTGTGAATATTGGGTTCAGGGGAATCCCAAAGTTCAGAGGTGAACATGGTCAAAACCGCTGAGAGGCAGACTTGATTCCCTTCTTAACCCCAGCAACACGCCTGGGTTGTTACATGTCAAATGGAGGACCCTGGTGTTTACATCGTTCTGCCATGCAGATTCTGCATAGCTCCAGTTTACTTTGGTAATGGGCATAATTATGAACATACAGACCTTGGTTGTTTGGTTCTGGGGATTTTTTTTGTTGTTGTTTCCTACCTCCCCAAACATTTCAAATTCAAGAACTTGGGTCCAGATCTTGGTTCTGGATCCAGCCTTCAAGCCTTCCTCTCCCAAATTCTTGACTGTTCTGCCTCAGGATTTCTTTTCAGAAGTGGGGACTGGTTGCAAAATTTGGATTCTAATCTGGATTTCAAATGTTATCCAAGTTTAGGCAGTCCCCTGTTTGTCTTTTGGCCCATTTTGGGAAGCATGTGGATTGCGATTCCAATTTTGCAGGCGTTCCCTCTGTGGCTTGCTTGCTTCTTAGAGCTAAGGTTTGATCTGGGCATTTCTCAGGTTCATTGGCAAAAAATGCTCACTCCCATTTGATGCAGAAGTCCCCAGCAGGAGCATGGACTTGAGAAACTGGGAAGTAAGGAGTCATTGACTCATGCTAGCGTAGCACTCTCAATATACAAAAGCATATATTAGGGATACTTTGGACTTCTCTGCCCTGGGGATTGCTCTTATTCCAGCCTTTCTTCTCCAGTCATTGACATGGCTGCACCATTGCAGGCTAGAGATGAAAATTCTCCCGTTACAGAAGCTTTCCTATTCTATTTGTTTAACTGTGTAGTGGAGCAGTTTACCAGTGTACTGGGGCAAACCCAGTGCCAATGACTGGCTGTTAATGGCTGGAATCAAGTTTAATTCCCACTGACAAGGTGTCTGGGCATGTCAGCTCCACTGGTGCAGGGACAGGTGAGCTGGCTTTCACATTTGCTAGTCAGAGTGGGATATACTGGGGTTGGGCTATGGTACAGACACATTAAATATTACCCCAATGTGAGCCATTTTGGGTGTGGAGGCAGTATAGTGATGTTTGCATGGCATGACACCTAAGATTAGGTGGACATTGCTATAGTGCTTCCAGACTGATTCAGAGAAAGCTGTACAGAGCTGCATTACGCAGCGTAGATGTGCGCTGTGAAGGGGAAGTGTGTTGCTCTCTCGCTCAGGGGTCCCTTAGGAATCTGATAAACATGGTGATGGGTCTCTTAGGTGGACCCTCTGGTCTCCTCATGAATGGGGGTGAGAAACATAACAGATCAGCTTTTGCTTCTACGCTGGAAAACCAAAGTCATGTCAAGAGAAGGGCCTTTGGATCATGTTGTTCATCCTGCCATCTTTTCTTAACAGAGCATAATTCGTGTAGTTTTCCATGATCGACGACTGCAGTACACAGAGCATCAGCAGCTCGAGGGCTGGAGGTGGAGTCGGCCTGGGGACCGCATCCTTGATATAGGTGAGACTATTTCATTATGGTTCCTGTGCAGTGTTTGGAAGTGAGGTGCTGAGTGATGTACTGTGTGTTTGCATGTGTGTTTAGGTTTTTTATATCCTACTTTCTTAGGAATTCCTGTATGTCTTTGGGTGGGAAGGAAATCTAGCACTATAGGTCCCTCATAGACATGTCATTCATGGCTTGGCTTTTCACATGCATCTTGTAATTGTATGGAAATGCTTTCTCTTCTTCAATTTAATATTTTTAAAATTTTAGGGGTTTTCTTCTACAGATATTCCGCTGTCAGTTGGTATCTTGGATCCCAGGGCCAGCCCAACCCAGTTGAACACTGTTGAATTTCTGTGGGATCCATCAAAGAGAGCCTCAGCATTCATTCAGGTAAGACAAAAGTGATATTCCTGTGGTAAATTCTATGGTGAGATATCTTACAAAGACCTGGAGAGTTAAGGTAGCCAGGACATGAAGAAGAGAGAAAGATGCTAATGATAATATACAAACTCAAGAGACAATAATGTGTAATTAATTTGTAGGATATTTGCTAAACTAACTTGCTCTCTACTTGCTGGCTTTGGAGTACTATCCGCTACAGCTATGATTTTCTTTTTTTTAAAAAAATGGATGTTCCTTTCTAAGCATGAGTTTTGTCTGGAGGAAACTGTTCACAACCTGTTAGTTTTGCTTGCTTTCCTCTTTTGTGAGTGTTTCTCATCCCAAATGCCAACTATCTGTTTTTAATCTGTGTGTGGGATTTACTTAAATCAAAGGATGCTTTTCCTGATGCCCTGTTTCTCTCTGGGCTCCTTGTTCTTCTAATTGTTTTGTCCTGAGGAACAAAAATGAAAACATTTTGAACTCTTCTGCCTCTCTTAGTTTTTCAGGAGGAGCCAAACCCTCATGTTCAGGCACCCTGCAAGTTCAGGGAGTCTGAAATTCAGATTTGCACAGTTTCCAACTGTCTCCAGAGATGAGCACAGCTTTTGTTTTGCCAGGTACATTGCATCAGCACAGAATTTACTCCACGGAAACATGGAGGAGAGAAAGGGGTGCCCTTCCGGGTGCAAATCGACACCTTTAAACAGAATGAAAATGGTGAATACACAGAACACTTGCACTCTGCAAGCTGCCAGATCAAAGTGTTCAAGGTATGAGGTAGTTTTAGCTTTGTCATCAACTGGATTAGACAAAGACACAGCAACATGCAGTTTTTAAATTGTGTAGGAGTAATGCAAAGAGTGGGGTAGAAGAACAGACTTTTAACTGGGTATGCTTAAGATCTTAAACAGGACTTGCACACAAAGTGACATAAGCCCTGATCTGCTACACAGCAATTCTAGTTAAGTTCAAATGACCCAAGTGCTGCACCAAGACTTGTGCCCAGTCCATTGTGCCTTGAACACTATATAAATACTGAGATCTTTGCTGTGGGGATGTAATAACAATAATAATCCCCCCAACAACTCAAACCTCGACTGGTTGGAATGGAAACGCATTGGAAAGGCAACACTGCACAAAATAAATTTCTGTGGAATATAGACAGGTAGTGTCTAGAAGGCATTGCCCCTCATTAGTTTGTGTCCTGAAGATGTGTATTGCAAACTATACAGAATATGGTCCTGTATCTTGGGCATACTGAGGCTATTGGTTTAAGTCATTTTGAGTCAACATATTACACTGATGATATTCATGGTATCCACAGTATTTTGGTGCTCCTAGGCAAGTATGGGCATCTCCAGTTTCTTTCATTCAGTCCTCCATGAACAGTGAGAGTATAACTTGGAGATCTTAAATACCCTTTGCTGGTTGCAGCAGAGTTCCTCTCCGTGCTACCTGGAGAGGAGAGAGATGACTCTGTTCATCTCTGAAGCTCCTAATTTGGGCATGGCAGACCTGTAGTCACTTAACAACAGGGTTTTCATAGGTCTGTTTTCTGAAAGGATCTGCTGCTCCAGTCTTGCTCCTATGAGCAGTGTCTTTCCTGTTCCTGGAGAGATGGTACACATACCAGTTGAAATGCGTAACTCGTGGGGCTCATGGTCTGAAATAGATGGTATCAAATCTCAGGACTGTGGTCAGCCTAATTTGGAATTGCAATATGTATTAAAGGGGGATGTTATAGAAACAGTAGAGATGCTTGACTAATTTGTTTGTCTAGAAAATGCAGATTTGATCTTGTTCCATATGTTGAGTCCCCATAAATCTTAAGGAGACTTTTGTGAACAGATTAGAAAAAAAAAATCTGTTGGCCTCTGTGTCCAAACTTGTAATACTTGGCATAAGGAAAAGCTTGTGCTTGTGCTTATAGCCTAAAGGAGCAGACAGAAAACAGAAGACTGACAGGGAAAAAATGGAGAAGAAGACCACCCAAGAGAAGGAGAAGTATCAGCCTTCCTATGAGACAACTATTCTCACAGAGGTAAAGTGTTTTAGACACGTGTCATACTATGCCAGCATGTTGGGAGATAGATTTGAGAGAAAATGCAGTCTAACTGAGCCTTGGAGATTGTCTTGTGGAGACATGCATGCCCATATCTGACTGAAATTGAGACCTGAGTGAAATTATTAAATGTCTCTCACTGTTGAAGTTTGTAAAAGGTGCCAAAGTTTCTCATGTTCTGGGGTATAAACCAACCCTTAACAACCTGGGTTTAAAAGAAACATTTTCTGTCTTCTACCGTGCTCCCAGGCACTTGTCATGGTCCTTAGATTCCGCTTGTATGAGGTATTTTCTTCAGAACTGTCTGGCAAAAGCTCATGTTGGAGACGGGGCGCTTGAACAGATGAATAGGCTGTCTGATTAAATTATTAATCTGTTTTTCTGTGAATGTGCCTTTGAGGCTACTATTACATACTAGATCTCAGAAGATTCTGGCTTGTACTCTAGGAATATCTCAAATGTCTTATATTCTGATGCTGATTCTGGTGTAGAGATCTATGTGTTTCTACCCCTTGCTGCCATTACTAAGATGTATATATAAGCTTACCCCAGGCTGCAGAATTACTAAGCAGCAGGGCTCAAGACAGTGGTTTAAAAGTGCTGTTCCATCTCCCCATGGGAATGTTTTGTTGTTTGATTTAGTTCTTGTTTTTTTTTTTGAAGTGGCTTGCTGGACTTCTAAAATGAGGGGGGTTTCTTAATTTAAATAAACTTCCTGTTTGTGAGATCCAGTCCCTCCCACTCAAGTTTCTTCAAGTTGCCAGGAGCGACCAGCATGTTTTCTAATTTAACGTGGTGGTTGTTAACGAGGCTCTTGTGTACACAGACCTAATTCTACAGAGTTGGCAGATCCCAAACTCTTCCTATGAGCTCTGATGCACTTTGACATATCGGATGGGGAAATGTGGGTTGCCAAAGAGTTAAATATTTGCCAGTATTTGTGGAGATGGTAAAACCGCAAAGCTACACTTTTTATCATTGCAAACAAGGATACTACAGAGCCTTTTTTTGAGCTCTTGATGGTGGGGGGGTTCCACAGGGCTAGATTTCTCCTGCTGATTAGAGTGGCTTAAATTCAGAACAGAGTCACCAATTCTAGCTGGGTTACTCTGGTTTTGCACTACTGTAATGGAATATGGAGATTGACCTATATTTGTGAAGACTTTTAGTAGCTTTGTGTCTGTCTGTCTATCTTAAATTTTCTCCCTGTAATACCCCTTTATAACTTGAGCTCTTTGACTAATGGCCAGAGGTTTTAACAGGCTGGTTCAAATTCTGCTCTTTCACTGGTATAAACCTGAAGCAATGCCACTGGAGTGTATTTGTCACTCTTGCCTGGATTTAATTAGGGATTTATAATTGAGACCAGGGGTATTTCTGTATCATTGCTGCCTTCAGTCTGAGTTGACTTACTGGCGTTGCTCTGACTTACAGCTGTGCACACTTTGGCCCAGTGTTATTTGGGGACAGGCTTTGTGAAATGGGAGAAATGTGGAATGCACAACTGGAATCAATCTGGCCCCCTGACAGCCCACTTGGAGAGCGGTGTAGAAAATCCATGGCCCGTCTCCTCCTCCCAGCAGGAGTGATGAGCTGAAGTTAGTGGCGTGGCAACAGCATGAATGTGGTATGAGAGGAGAATCGAATCCTTTATTTCCATCCTTATGAAAGTATCCCCGCTGCATTTCTTCCAACAGTGCTCTCCCTGGCCAGATGTGCCTTATCAAATGAACAATGCTCCATCTCCAAGCTACAACAGTTCTCCCAACAGCTTCAACCTTGGAGATGGGTATGTAACAAATAAATGCTTTATCTTTCCTGTTGATACGGTAGCCTTTGTGTGCATGTGCTTTGTGTGCCCATGCATTTCATACCCTGGAAGAAGAGGTCAAGGACCACCCTTCCTAGAAAGGGGAAAATATTTCCCACAAAGGCTTTTAAGATCTTCCAGCCAGGAATTCCCTGTAATGCAGAGTACTATTTGTATGTTCACTGCTTATGGTAGGTGAGCATTAGAGGACCACCAGGGCAATTTCTGCCGTGAATTTCCTCTCTTACTCTACTGTAGGGGTCAGAGAACACAACGTGTTCTGTACCAGCCATTCCCAGTGCCTTCTGACAAGAGTGTTAGAGGCTTTCAGCCTTCAGCACCTCTGCAGAGTTGCGATTTCTTCCTTCCTCTCTGTCTTGAGGTATTTTGGGGTGCTGAATTCCCAGTTGAATGGGATGTAAAGAGATTCTTTCTGAGGCAAAACAGCCTGGGTTTTGAGAAGCTGTTCCAGAAAAAAGGACTGACAGGAGGCATGTTTAATTCATTAATGTTGCTGTCATAAAGAAACAGTTTTAGTGGTCCTGAAACACCCAAGATGATAGCTGATGACAGAAATGTACAGCAGGGTCCATTTGTACTTCTGAGTTCTCCCTGCAACATACTTTCCCCTAGGAATTTGGCGTAGGCCTTTCTTTTCTTCCTCTAGGACACTGCGGCCTTGTCAACTTCCCGCACAGCTTATTAATTAGTCAATGTTGTATCACAAATTTTCAATGAGCGACCTCAACCTATGACTAAGGATAAACACTAACAAGACAAACATTGGTGTTAGTAGAGAGATCTGTTGAGCATTTTGTTCCAGTGGTAGATTATTAATTAACACTTTGGGAAAATCCTTAATGCATTGAAGTCCTGTCTATATTTTAGGAGGGTTTAGTAGAAATGTGGTTTTATGTAATATAGTTAAATTTCAATTTACTATGTTTAAGATAACACCGGGGTTGAATGATAAGATCCTTTATTCAATTTTTGTGAAGAATAATTATTAGACAGTGGATTTAGGGGATTTCTGGCTTGTAGAAATTTTGAGTTCACGTACCCTGTAGGTCACAACTTTCTTGCTTAAATGGTGTCTCATCAGTGAGTCGCCTGTATGGAAGAGCTTGAATGAGGTCAGTAAACTGTTTTTCTCTGTGTTGAGTAGGACCTCAACTGACCAACAAAAGGCTCAAGTAGAGATTTTTTTTTTTTCTTAGCTTGGTCCAGCTTTTGGACACCTTTTTTTAAAATCTGAGAGAAAAAAGCCAAGTTGGTATATAACTTGTGACAGTTGAGTCAAATGGAGGAGGGGGAAGAGGATGGACATTGCAATGTAAAATTTAAAATAATGTGTTTTTTCTCTTCCAACTTTATATAATTTTTTTTAGCAACAGTTCTCCAACCCACCAAGTGGAGCTCCTGCCTCCCAGCAATGATGTAAGTACTTGAGATCATGTTAATGTGGTGCTTTTCTTTTTTAGGACACTGGTGAACAGTTCATTTCAAGACCTTCTTATTCTTTTTGCAATGTAGCATCTCCTTCCTTCTGCTTCTATTCAAGATGCCCAGCAGTGGCTTCATCGTAATAGGTTCTCTCCATTCTGTAGACTCTTCTCAAGTTTTTCGGGTGAGTTTAAACAGTCCAATTATTTTGTCTTTATTCTCTTTTGTAAGTGCAGCTCATGCTTCTTATCAATAGCATCTGCTGCTGGCCACTGTTGATGGGATCACTGGTCTGATCCAGTATGGTTGTTCCTTTGTTCTTAGATTAGTTAGCATTTGCCAAAACAGTTTGTAGAAATATAGACTAAGTGAAGATGGAAGAGAATAAGTGAAGATGGAAGAGAATAAGTTAAGATGGAAGGGACTTCTTGAGTTCGTTAGGTGCAACCCCTTGCTTGAAGCAAGTCGAGGGCCTTGTGCAGTTGCATTTGAATATCTCCAAGGTTGGGAATTCCACAATCTCTCTGAGCAACTTCTTCAAATACTTGACTACTCTCACAGTGAAAAAGTTTTTCCTTATACCTAATCAGTGTTTCCCATCTTCTATATTCTGTCTGCTGCCTCTCAAACTGTCCCTGTGCACCTTTGACAAGAGTCTGGCTCCATCTGCAGCTCCATCTTCGCTGTACTCTCTCATTAAGTAGTTGTACAGAGCAGTAAGATGGTGGAAGGGGAATTGTTAAAGATGTTGAAACCTTGAGGAGCCTCTCAGACTTGCAACATGATTAAATAACCTGGTGAACATGACAGAGAAAATTGGGCTGTTTAATGGCCAATGTTGAATATCTAGCTTGTCTCTGAGTTGGATAGAATATCTTCCAGTGCAGCACTGCTCTTTTGGCAGCTTCTAGCTCTCTGTTTCACGACGATTGATTTGCAGTGTATACTTCTCTGAATTTGCAACTTCTCTAGGCAAATCTGTCTGATTTAGCTTTGTGGATTCTCTCCCCCTGCCCTTTCCCACTGCCCATAAACGCAATATGGAAGCTAAGATTTGCTTAACTTCTGAAAAAAAAATCAATTTGAAATATGTAGGTGCTGACTTACTGAAGATGTCCAAAGAAGATTTTGTTCAAATCTGTGGGCCTGCTGATGGAATTCGGCTCTTTAATGCAATCAAAGGAAGGTTTGTACTTCTTCCTTCCTATTTTTCTGTTATGGCAGCATCCCTTGATAGTTTCAGTGTTAACTAGAAGTTAATCCCAGAGCTGTAGCATTTAGACCTCCTTTTAACACTTCAGAGAGGTCATCTCAGAGGCTGGAGACCACAATGGTATTCAAATCCAAGCACAGCTCAGAAATGTTGCTGAACTTACACCTGAGTTAAAAATGAAGCAGCATAATGTGGATCTCCAGTGGTTTGTTTGCTACCAGCTGGTAGCTTCCATCCACTTCATATGAGACACAGCCTACAATACCCTGTGTTGCATCTCAATCACAGGTAATAAACAAACCAACCACCCCCTGGAGTCTCAAACGATTCTTAAACTTTCTTTTATTGCAATAACACCATAAATTCTCCAGCTGGGCAGGATTCAAATCAGTAAAGGCAAGTACGATGAGCTGCTTGGCAAGTGCTGAAAACTGTTCTTATCTGATCCTGAAGAGATTAAGGTGCTCTGCACTCTGCCACCACCTCCCAGGGGGCTCTTACTAGACCTCCTAAGACATCTAGTCACCAGCATCAAGATGATCCCTTAGCTGGTTTTCTATGCACAGCCTGAATGATTCCATCTCTGTGTTTGCTAGCTGACTGGAACAATTTTAGATCTACTAAATAACTCACTACTGTTTTTTAATAATCCATAGAAATGTAAGGCCCAAGATGACAATTTATGTCTGTCAAGAACCAGAGCAAAACAGGTCCCATCTCCACCAAAAACGAGAAAATGGAGATGGCAGTCTTTGTGGTAAGTTTTTATGGATTTTTTTGTTTATTTTTGCATAATAATAAACATAACATTTTAACATAAAAATAAACATAAACACTTTGCATAAACACTTGTCTGGCAAGAATGCCGCTTTCTGCCTGAGCTCCTGCGTGGGACAGCTTGGTGTCCTGCGTGTTTAAAGAGGTCCTGTTTGTCTCAGTTCTGACACTTAAGTTAGTTTCAGGGCTACAGGTTCCAACTTGTACCATCTGCCTGGGGAACAGACCCAACTTACAAGCTATCTGCAGAATGCCACAGTGAAGTCTCTATTCAGTTCTTAGTAGGGACCCTAGCATTAAAAACTATCTTCCCATCCACAATTTGCTTTAGACTAAGGCTTGTTTGAAATGGAAGGTTTGTATGTCTTAAAGTGAGGTTCTAATTCTTGGAAGTTTGAAGCTTTTGGGGACTCACTGCTCTTAACCATCCCTGATGACACGATGTACAATCAAATGAGAATAGAGATTGCCCTTGGTTCTTGTGCATAGTGTTAACCAGGCACAGCTTTTCTACCTGGTTGTTTCTACCATGTGGATTTGATTTAAAAAAATAATACTGACATCTACAGTTATTTGATACAGTGGGATAAAATCTAATAAAATACTACTTTTGAGTTACACCATATTATGTGTTTTGGTGTTTAATTGGATCTACTTTAAAATGTCAAAATCAGTAAAGTAGATTATCCAAAAATATTAATGTGTTTATTAGAGGGTTTTTTTTAGTGCCCCATGACACAAGTTGTCATTAGTCCCTGTGTTTTCCTCTGGGCAAAAGTGACCTGTGCTTTATTTGCCCACTGCATCCAAATACTGGATATTTTTCTACAAATCATCAAGCTGGATATTTGGGGGATGCTTTAAAGGTACTAAGCTTGTTTACCTACTGTCAAGATTTGAACCTTGATCTTAAACCCGTTTGGTTGTTGATATTGAGCATCTTGGTGTTATTTGTAGTTGCTATTCCGTAATTACTCGGTAATTCTGTAATTACTTTCAACTTGTTGCAGTATATCATGCAATCTTTTTGGAAGAGTTGACCACGCTGGAATTAATCGAAAAGATTGCAAATTTGTACAGCATTTCTCCACAGCAGATAAATCGAATCTATCGGCAGGGACCCACAGGGATCCACGTATTAGTGAGCAATGAGGTAAGGGGTTAAGGCAAACTCTTGCCAGCGCTGTAACAGTTGTCTGACTTCTGAAGTTAGAATGACCTTTTAAATTATGGAATGAATCTTCAAGGAAGCTTTGCAAAGTTCCTAATCCCAACAAGTTAAAGCAAATACTTAAAGCAAATCATTCATGCGTACTGTTGATATTAGTGTGGTTTTAAGATCTTTGCTTTGTAAAAGAGGGGTTTTTTTGAAAGCAAAACAACACACAACAAAATTAGCCACTTCCTTTTCATGTTGGTTACTTACACAAATTCTGAAGTGAGGATCTAAAGTAAGAACGTTTAAATATGACTAGGAGAGTTTCCTGAAGAAGGCAAGTTTGAAAAATTTTAGGACAATTAGTGTTAGATCTTGGCCAGTGATTACAGCCACTGGGTGAGAGTCAGTGCTGTGTAAGTGCACACTATGATTTCATGGACCTCTGCTAGCTGTTTGTGTCCCATTATATGATGGCTTAATTGAGTCCATTCCATTAACTTGCAAGTTAATAGTGAGTTGCCCTTCTCCCCCCACCTGACCCCCCCCAAATTACTTACTCATTCATGCACCAGAATCACTTAAGGAGCTTCATTTATAAGAAACATTGTTAAAACAAATGAAGCAGAGCGTAGGTCTCAACTGGAGCCTAAATTGAAGGCTATAATGCTTATTCCTAAAGTCTCCTTGCTATTTCAGCCTGATTAAATCTGAAACCTTGATGCTTTATGGATGTAAAGTGCTTGGAGGCAACTCTCGGTAGGGGAATTGCCTGAACCGGCTTGGGTATAAGGCTTTAAGTATTTATTTAAGTCAATTATTAACAATGTCTATTGCTTTTTTAATAATTTTTTTCTTGTTCTAGTACTACAGTGGCAAGAGTGAGGCACTCTATGAATGTACTTCATGCATCATTAGGCACAGACACACAGACTGGCCAGTGAAGTTTGATTTGCGGGAGCAGGGGGTGGATATTAAACCCAAAAGAGAATAGGGAGATTAGTCTAAGTTGAAAAGGAAATTTGGTGTGAGAACTTACAGCTGGAAAGTGCTCTACTTGAATGATATTCAATAGCTAGGAGAAGGCTTTAGCTTAAAGCTAGATTTTCTAAGCTGATCAGAGAGGTTCTGGTCACCTCCCCTCTGAAGTTAGGTGTCCAGTATCTGCTCCAACTGTGTGAGACACCTTCTGAAGGTAATTAATCTCCTCTGTCCCACACAGCTACTCTAAGATGGGAGGAAGCATTGACTAAGGATGAAGCTTAAATGACCATTTCAGATTGGATCTGAAGTCAGCTGAATCTCTTAACTCACCCCTTTGATTAGGGGCCTCACTAGAACCTGCGTGTGTTCTGAAAATCTAGTTGTTTCTCATGAATAACTCAAATAGCTTTAGATACTGATCTTGCTTCCCTGATCTGCCTTGTCTCTCATAGCAGTTTCATTAAGATTCCTTTGCCCTGACAAAATACGAACAGGTAAATTATTCCTGTAAGCACAGCATCTATACTAATGTCTGGTCAAAATGACCAGGTGGACTCTGCTGAGATGACTTTATAGTAACAATATTCCTTTATTCAGCAAGGAGTCTGTTTCTCAGGGTTGACCACCTCTAGATATTGTCCCAGACGCTAATGTAAGCTCAGCTGAGCTTCATGGTTCAGCTGAATGTGTATTGCCATTGTTAGGCTTCAGGAGAAAGCCTGTCTTCATCCAGCCTAAACTAGTATAGCTTCATTGAAGGCAATTAAGAGCATGGTCTTTAATAGACTAGATGAAGTGGTATAAGAACTTGCAGGATCAAGAACTGCAAAGAGGATGGTAAAATGCTGACCAAGCCAGATCAGTACCAGGCAAGCACTTTAGTATAAGCTTCTCTTAAGCACATTAGCAGCTGCAAGAACCTTAATTAATCAGTCATGTACTTTAATAATCTTATGGGAAGGGTTACTCAGGACTAGACACCAAATCTTGTTTGATAACTCTCCTATAAAGTCTGTACTGGCACTGAAAGAAACTTGAATTGAATTGCTAAAAATATTGTGTTGGCTTTTTTCCTTCTGTCCTTCAGATGGTGCAAAACTTCCAAGATGAATCTTGTTTTGTTATCAGCACATTAAAAGGTATGTATTGCTGCCACTATTACACATAGTTCTAAAGATAATTTCTTCTCTCAACTGCACTAAACATTATCACAAACTCAGTGCTTTTATCGTGAAAAGATAAGTAATCTAATTTGGTGTAAGTCAAGGTGTTGTATCAGCTTAAACTATGATAGACTGATCTATGCTTTCCTCTCAGCTACCCTGCAATAAAGTTTTCATAAATCCATTGATAACACTGACATAAATCAGCAGAAAACCTTCTAGAAAAATGATAAAAGATAACAGTAGGTTGTATTTTTCTATGTAAATGCTTTGACCTAGATGTTCAACGTTGATTTTCATGAATGGGTTGTGGAACAAGAGCACAAACTATTGCAAGCTACCTAAAAAGAAAATCTGTGCTGTTTTCTAAAAGCAATGAAAAGATGCTTTGTATTTCTTTGTTACAGCTGAAAGCAATGATGGCTACCACATCATTTTAAAATGACCGTGCTGCACAGAAAGACTTTAACAGCCTAAAATTTAGTGCCTCACTGAGATTGCTACAACCTAGACTGGAAACATGAAGAACCTTCTGGATAAAATGCTCCTATGAACTAAGAATTATTGAACAGCTTAAGGAAAAACTTGCTTTTACAGATATACATTTTTGGTGGTGTGTGGTTTTGTTCTTGGTTGTTGTTTTTTTTTTGAAGCTGGAGCTGAGAACATCCTCAAAGCTTGTACATGTTTCTTCCTCCCTCCCTTCCTCTTCAGTCTTAAAAATTATGGAGGTTTCTGCTTATTACTTAGAAACATCTGCCTTGTACTAAAGGGAAATGAAAGATAAACAAAAAACAATTCTCTAGACCCCTCATGATTGGGTGAACTGATTTATTTACTGTTCTGAGTGGTCTCTTGCTTTCAACACACACCCTGTTGCTGATGGACATACGCTCCCTGGGGCTCCTCTTTTACTCTTTGAGGTGGAAGGCTTGGGGCTACATCCAAAACCAGATTGGGCAATGCAGAGGATGGATGTGGTGCCCAGTCCTCACCCAGACTGTCAGCCCTGGAAGCCCGCACTTAGCTGCTTTCCACCTGTAGATGTGCTCAAAGTCCAGAGACCTTGGTCCGTCCTGACTGAGCTTCTGTAATACTGATTTAACAGAACAATTTTGCAGGGTTCAGGGAGGAACAGACAACCTGAGGCAAGCTGTTCAGTACCGTATTATATCTTCAGCTTTAGAATAGTCTCCTTGAATGGAGTATATGAAGGTTTTCTGAGGAAATGTTTTGAACGTTGAAAGTTACAGAGGTCATGACAAATTCATACTATGGATTTATTCTACTCTGCAAAGTATTGATTAACTGCTATCTTTACTGTAACTGGGAATTAGGTTATGGTCTTAAGGATTTTTCCTCCTGTTACTCGCTGAAGTAAGTATAACTGAGTTTTGATTGAGTCCAGGTAACGGATCATCTTAGTTGCTGCTTTTTATATTCTTGCTGTTTCACTTTTGACTTCTGTTTCAAATATCTGCAACTATGGTCAGCTCCACCCTCCCTTGGTCTTTTGGGATGCCATCCAGGCTCCACTAAGCTGAAAAAGTGGCTTCCACTGATGTCAAAGGCAAACTGGATCACACCCTTCTTGCATGTATGGAGTCATTTCACTGTTGGAAGCTAATTAATAAGGCTGTTTCCCAAACCGAATGCCCATATAGCATCAAATTCTGATACTTGAACATTTAATTTCATCCTGAATTGAGATGGAAAGATGGAATACCAAAAATTTTCTTGGAATGGAAATTTTTCAAAAAATGAGAGACCGTCAGCTGGAAAACGCTGAATAAAATGTTCTAGCCTTTTGAAATGGAAACATTTAATTAAATCCATTTGGCCCTTAAAGCAGCATCAGCTTGAGCTACTGTTGCAGACCTCAGAAATTACCATTCAAGTGCCTTGTGCGCCATGTCTCCCTTGGGGCCCAGCTCTTTGGCTGGGTTACAGATCCCATGATGCTCTTACCGTGGGTTAGTCAAAGGGGGAATGCGTCATGAAGGCTGGAGGGGTGCCCAGGAGCCCAGCCTTCTGGGAAAGAGGGGGACATGGAGCCCATGAATTACAGCTCCCAGCTGACACTGGAGGAATTCAGACAGACACGGACTGATATTTTTCTTACAAAAACGATGTGTTTCAAGTTTTCCCAACAGAAATAAAAAGCAAAATATTGAGAAAAGCAACCTTTTTTTCATTAAAAGCATCAAGTTTTGCACAAAAACCCCCCACCCATCCCCACTGATTCTTTTTTACACCAAAAATAATACTAGAATAGAAAAATCGTGTT
Source organism: Anarhynchus alexandrinus (assembly GCA_008711295.1). Taxonomy (NCBI): domain Eukaryota; kingdom Metazoa; phylum Chordata; class Aves; order Charadriiformes; family Charadriidae; genus Anarhynchus; species Anarhynchus alexandrinus. The sequence continues at coordinate 6,613,822 of VUYV01000013.1, forward strand.
ACAATGGGAAAACCTTCAGCCAACTCAGCTAATTGAGTAACATTGCCTACTTAGGCACGATCTTGCTCAACTGGCTGTCCTGGATGCTCCGTGAATTGTAGCGTTTCTCCAAAAAGGATGCCCAGGCTTTGGGGCATGGCGATTCCTCCCCCTGAAGTGAAGGAACTTGAGGCTTCTTGGTTGCGAACCAGGTTGTATAGGAGAAGAAGTTGTACATGGTCTCCTGGAGTGAGGGAGGTCAGACAGAGAGGCTGGGGTGAGCTTTGGGGGAAGATATGCCTTTGTGGAGGATGGGAAACAATCTTTTTGAGAGGAAGGTGAGGCCATGCCAAGCTTCACCCTGCCTTGGTGCCTATGTCGCCTCCCTGGTCCTGCAGCCTGCTCTGCACTGCTGTGCACTAGAGGGGGGCAGCTGGGGAGCCCCCAGCCCTGGGCACCGAGGCATCCAGGTTGTGGCCACACAGTTGCAGCTGCCTTCCAAAACAGGGAATAAATTCCAGCTGTTTCTGTGAGTAGGTGGGACTAATGTGCCCTTGCGTCTCAGGACCTGTTTGGTTTATTTTGTGGAAAGTGCTTTGGAAGATGCATGTTGGCTGTGCTTTTTCATCCTGTTTTGTACTACTGGCCTAATATGTGGTGTGGCTGTTGTCGGCATGCAACTGAGAGAGGTGAATCTGACCTGATGAGAAGGGTTTAAAAAAGACCTTGAAGTTGCCAGGAGTGTAGCCTGTACCGTATCCACTTACGTGCGATAGCCCGGGGGACACAGCAATACTGAAACACAGCAGTGTGAAGAAAGGCTAGAGGTAGCTTTGCTCCTAGAGTTAGGAACTGAGAACTGTTTGCTTACTTAAAATAAAACACAACAACTTGTTCTTGATTATTTAAAAAACAAATCTTGCCCATATGGAATTATATGTAAAACTCCGCATAGTGTTTCAGTAGCGCTTGCCTGATTAATTTTGAACAAAAATAACTCTCTATTAAAGCCTTGTTATATTTAGATTTTTTTTTTAAATAGAATAATTTTATACTGATATGAGGGTGAATTTGACAATATATCTTGTTCTTCTTTCCATGCTGTAAGAAGGTATATCAGAGAAAACAATCACAAAGATTATAAATATTGTCCTACTGGGTGGGCTCCACTGTTGTATCTATGTTAGCCTGTTTGTAAAGCTGTGTAACTTTAATGTGTGTAAGGTCTATGCTTACCTGACAGAGTAGTTCTAGACCTTGTAGAACCTCTCTAGTCCCAGCAAAAATTTGGAGGATTTGGCTCAGTACCATATATGTCCATGAAGATGCAGGACAGCTAGTTTGGTGTCTAGGAGGGTTTTGAGTTACATCAACTTAGAATCATAGAATATCTCAAGTTGGAAGGGACCCAGAAGGATCATTGAGTCCAACTCCGTGCTCCTTGCAGGACTACCTAAAGCTAAACCATATGACTAAGAGTGTCGTCCAGACACTCCTTGACCTCTGAAAGGCTTTGTGCCAGGACCACTTCCCTGGGGAGCCTGTTCCAGTGACCAACGCCCTCTTGGTGAAGAACCTTTTCCTAATGTCCAGTCTGAACTTGCCCTGGCTCAACTTCATTCCATTTCCTTGTATCCTACCGCTGGTCACCACGAGAGGAGATCAGCAGCTTCCCCTCCACTGCCCTGCCTGAGGAAAGTGTAGACTGAAGTGCATCTCTGGGTGTTAGGAAAACATGTTTCACCCTTGGCCTTTGTTGCCTGATGCTGCGTAACCAAGAGGTGGTTGTACGTGAGCAAATTGGCCATGAACCATTGTGGCTGAGTGGCTAGTGCAAGTGGTCAGAGCAATGTCGGTATGAGATTGGACTGCCGACCCACCTTCCCCTCTGCCTCGCAAAACCACAAAAGCAAACCCTCGCCGTGTTGAAGTTGGTGAGTTTGTCCATGCAGGAACCAAGCAAAGCCTTCAGGATTTATTTTAGTGGCTTGTGTGAAAAATGAGAGAGAGAGACTTGTCTCCCCTGTGTAAGTGGCAGGTGATCTAGCTAACCGCTTAGATCTCCCTGTGGTTACAGAGGGTCTGCCATCCCTGGAGAGACTCATTTGCCCTATTTGAGGATGTGATAGCCTCCAAAAGGAAGCTGTTGTCTCGTCAAGACTGGAGGAAGTGCAAATGATTAGCCTGGGCTAGATGTCTAAATTCTAGATAGGCTAAGGGCAAGGGAGGTAAGTAGTGACCCCTTATCTAAATATCCAAAAGGGTTTTGCATTTACTTTGCTCTTAAGTGCCCGTTACATTTATTCTTGCCCTTTTTTGTTGTTGTTGCTCCTATTTCTTTTTAAAAAAGTAACAAATGAAACCTCCTGCTTAAAGCGATTTAAATAAGACTTTTTTTTTTTTTTTTAGCTCTATATGTGAAATTTGTACAGCGGACCTTTATAAGCTCTGGGTTTTAGGATTACATTGAATAGTATGGTATCCCAAACTGTCCAGCTCTTAGGTTACATGTATGGTGACAGCCACTACGAGTAGAAGTGGGCTTGCTGGGGATGAAAAGGCAGAACCATTACATGATTAAAATCAATATGATGCCAGCCAGTACTGCTAAGTTCTTGTCAGAACTGTACTGGCTGCTTTAAATTATTTCATAAATTGCAGCACTTTCTCTGGCAACTGAGTAAATTGATAGAGATCAGTTAGTGTGACTCTGTTGATGGTCTGAGAACTCATAGAAATGCCCACGATACACAACTGCAGGGCAAGGAAGGGACAAATAATCTGGTGATAGAAATTTGTGCCATCTGTCGGAGGTGGCAGAACTGGTGTTATTAAAATTAAAGCTCCCCTTCTTTCAGCTGGCCTTGCTTGGTTAATTGGCTAAAATAGAAATAATAATTGAATCTGGAAAATATTGGAATGCTTATTGTCTTGGTGCAAAATTTAATGGGCTGAAGTTTCAAGATTTGCAGGCGGTAAAAGGATTCTTGCAGTTGTGAATTCCTGAATGGCACTCTCCTTATAATGTAACATATACATATTAATGCATATATATATACACATACATACCGTACCGTATCAAAACATATATGTGCTGAGTACTTGTGTTCTTTGGCTTTAACTGGTACTCTGCTTTGTTTAATTGCAGTTCAGTGTAAAAGACTCTGGTTGATCAAGCTTTGAAACCCAGCCATTCCTTGGGTAGAAATGTAAAAGGCCATAATAACGCCTCTAGGTGATTTGGACATGGTACACTTGGAGTGATGTAAATTTGATGAATTTCTGCAATATAAATCCCAGGCCTTGGTGAGGATGAGCATATTGTTGCACTAACACAGCAGTTCTGTATTGCAGCTTCTGAAAATTAAAGAGAAATAGTTTGCCCGACGCTTTGTAAACTAGTAAGAGCTAATCCCTGAGCAGAACAACCGTACAATGACTTTCCTAGCTCCATGTTGTATTGCTTAAGCATTGGCTGTAATTCTAACAATCATCTGGTGGATGACTGGGACAGGGTTTTTTTGTTTGCTTTTGGTTTTTACTGTTCTCAAAGAAATACTTGTATTCAGACTGTAGTTTCTCTTTCTCCTCCAGTTATGAAATGGTTTAACTTTATGCTACTAATAGAAATATTTTCTTAAGATTATAATCTGTTTGACAGCACAGGGTACTCAAAGTGGAGAGTGTTTGTTTGGCCTTGATCATCACTACTGTGGGTGAATAGCAGAAGGCAGACTGGAGGTATATCTTAACATCCTTGCCTCAGTTTAAAAAAATGGGTTAAGCTGGTGCCTAATTTCTTGTGCATTTCCAATTTGTACCTTTTTTTTTTTTTTTTGCTGTTCCCTCAAAATTCTTCTGCTCCCTGTGGGGGGACGCATTGGTGAGCAGCTGGTGTGTCCAACTTTTTTAAGTAGCCTGCTGTTGTCCCAGTTTGCTTGGGGTGAGCGTTTATCTTTCAAAGGGCTAGGGGAGTTACCTCTCTTCACTGACAATGCAGCCATTCGAGACGGGCGATGCTGACCACGAAGTCGGCGTGACGGGCGAGGGTGAGTGGAGGTGGGTCGATTGGAGGCTGAGGCGTACCAGTTGTGAGTAAATACTGCCACACTCTTTGTCTTTTCGTTTGTTGGTTTTGGGGTTTTTTTTTGTACATGAATAATAATAAAAAAAGCATATTTTGCACTGGCTCTTGTACTGTTGTGCAGAAGAAATCTGTATCTAGAATCTGTGCTCCAGTCAAAATGCAAATAAACTTGTTTGTAAGAAGCACGGGTTTCGTCTTTGCTTCGCTTGGTGTGGATGGGCTCAGGAGAGCCTCGGCATTGGCTTCTCCTCAGTGTGCAGCTGTAAGGTGCTGGGCACCCTCTCAAAATCAGTGGGACTGGAGTTTGCCAATGCTGGTGATAGAACATCAGCTGTAGCCAAATGTCCTGCAGCGTCTTCTTCATGTTTGGACTGATTTTGCTTATCTGAAGCACAATGTAGTGACCAGTTCGTATTTAATCCAGGTCAAGACATGAGGAGAAATGCCTGATTCTTACACAAGCCGTGACAATGAACATACGCTTCAGTGAGAGCACAAGCTATGTGAGATGACAGCTGGCTTTGGTCTTGCAGTGCTCAGAGGCGCAGGCGTTTCAGAGCCTGGTCCTTGGTGACATAAGAGATGAGCAAAAAGTCCTTCCTGGTAGGAATGCTCTGTCCGACTTAGCAGCTGTTAGACACACGCTGGAGAAGAGGCAGTGAGGTTTGGAAGTGGAGTATTCACAACAGTTTGGCTGGGAACACTTCAGTATCCTCTAAGGGTTAAGCTATAGATCTAATGGACATGGACCTGTTGGATCAGGTCCAGAGGAGGGCCACAAACATGATCAGAGTGCTGGAACACCTCTCCGATGAGGACAGGGTGAGAGAGATGGGGTTGTTCAGCCTGGAAAAGAGAAGGCTCTGGGGAGACCTTATTGTGGCTGTTCAGTGCTTAAAGGGGGCCTACAGGAAAGATGGAGACAAACTTTTTAGCAGGGCCTATTGCGATAGGACAGGGGGTAATGGCTTTAAACTAAAAGAGGGAAGATTTAGACTAGATATAAGCAAGACATTTTTTACAATGAGGGTGGTGAAACACTGGAACAGGTTGGCCAGAAAGGTGGTAGATGCCCCATCCCTGGAAACATGCAAGGTCAGGTTGATCAGGGCTCTGAGCAACCTCATCTAGTTGAAGATGTCCCTGCTCATTGTAGGGGAGGTTGGACTAGATGACCTTTAAAGGTCCCTTCCAACCTAAACTATTCTATGATTATATAACAACATACACGTTCAGGAGATTGATAGATGTTCAGTGTTATTTTCCAGTTGGAGAAGATGGGGCCCAGTTTGCAAATAGTGTCTTCTAGCAGCCAAACTTTATGTTAAGGCAAAGGAGAGGGAATGGATATACTACCATGTAAGGGTGCTTCTTAATCCAAATTTAAAAATGCAGACAGTTTGAAAATTTGAAAGTGAGCAGCTTCTCCCAAGATCCATTTGACCTCAAGAGCAATTTTGGCTTCTTTCTTTATTTGAATCACAAAACTAGAAAATGCAGTATTTGCCTCTGTATGTATCAGCTCATATGCAAAGTATAAGGGCACAGACAACATTCCTAGAGGAAGATAGATGAGGATTTACTATTTTTCCCTCACTGGTGACTCAGGCATCCCTGAGAAGAGGAAAGGGATTATCTACCCTAGTTTCTTTTAGCTTAAAGTTTCACCTTTAGGTAAACTAAAGGTAAAAATCAAGCTATCTGAAGCCTGAGATGGTGAAGTGTTCAACTGCTCTGTGCATGGTTAGGAAGCACCATGTCTCACAGGGCTGCTGGGATTCAACATGGCTTCTTCAGCTTCAGCGTAGGTTCAAGTCATCTTGCAGGCAGCAACAGGGCAGCTGGGCAGGTTATGCTGTGATGGCAGGATGCTGGTAGGCACTCGGGGGTCCAAGACTGGTATTTGGGCTCTCCAGGGCTGGCTGGAGGGTGCTGAGTGTGTGACGCCACTGGCAGCAAGTGCTTGGTAGCTGTAGGGGGCCTACAGGAGAGCTGGGGAAAGACTTTTTACTAGGGCATGTAGTGATAGGACAAGGGGGAATGGCTTTAAACTGGAAGAGGGTGGTTTAGATTAAATATTAGGAAGAAATTTTTCACTTTGAGGGTGGTAAGGCACGGGAACAGGTTGCCCAGAGAAGTTGTTGAGGCCCCATCCCTGGAGGTGTTCAAGGCCAGGCTGGACGTGGCCTTGGGCAACCTGGTCTAGTGGGAGGTGTCCCTGTCTATGGCAGGGGGGGTTGGAACTTGATGATCTTCAAGGTCCTTTTCAACCTAAACCATTCTATGATTCTATGTATGAGCCCTGCCAGCTGCAGGGACCATCCCTGGGGCCTTTCAGGAGGATGGTGGTGAATCCCTCCCTGAGCCCCCCCCAGGCGTGGGGTGCCATGTGAGCATCGCATACACGGGTGGTTCCCACTGAGCTCCATGCAGAATTATCCCTCTTCTCCTGTAAGCCTCACCCATGAGCTGGCAGGGGTTGCTGAATGCAAAAAGGAAGGTTGTTTATCTAAAATTGCCTAATAAAAGGGGTTCAAAGACAGGGAAAGGGGTAATGCTGCACTATTTAATTTCTATGGGAAACACACCAAGAGAAGCTTATAAGGAAAAGCCCTCCTGGGGAACATACGCAGAAGTCAGCGGCAGTCGTAATTAAGACTGGACAGGAGCTGAAAAGAGGTTTTTGTGAGTGAGGAGAGCCAAGACCTAAGACTGGAGCTGCTTAGCCAAAGCGTTGGCCTAATCTCATCTAAATCCTCAACAGCAAGCAAACATTTTAAAATTAATTTTCCAATTTACAAAACAATGCAGTCTTTCAGTTAAAGGGATTAGTCACAACTATGGAGCAGGCAGGGAAATAACATCCCTCATACTCCTTCTGTAAAGAAGCTAAATACTTCCAGGCTTACCTGGGTAGGAAAGATTTGACACTGCCTTAATTATTTATTTTTAGTATATTACAGCAGAGGCTGGTTGTCCCAATCAAACTGGAGTTTCAGACGAGCATAGACTTCTCTGCTCCCCAGAGATGGGTGGCCCAGGGAGGCAAGGCAGCCACTGGGCATTGGGGTGCACCAGCCTCTCACATTACAGGAGGGAACTAAGGTGCCAAGTCATCACACAAAAAAAAATGGCCTTCCTTCTGTTTCTTGGAGAGCAGTGATGCGAATGAGGCTCTACACTCAATATGATGCTGTGCTGCTAAGTTACACCAACAAATAAAATTCACTTTGGAGCCTGTTGGGTGAGGACAACAAACAGAAAGCTGGAAGAAAATAATGTTTCCAGTAAACCAAAATGAAACAGTAAAAGATGGTACACCACCACCCTGGATGAAGAGTCCCCCCCAGGTGACAAGTGACGTTGGAGTACCAGATCACTTATGTCCTTAGTTGGGACTTGTAAACCAGCATCTGCTTGCTGTGGATGTGGAGCCACAGGGCCTTGATTTGTCCTTCTTACCTCTGAAGGTGCCTGATAGATATGGTAAAAGTGCTGCTCATTATGAAAATATATACACTTTTTTTCTTTTGCTGTGTATTTTTTTTAATCCTAAAATCTTCTATTTTTGACTGTTGCAAACAGTGCTGCTCTCCATTTTGCAGCCTAAGAAAGCCTCAGTTCTGATTTCACTGGTATTAATTCATAAGCAAATATGATATAGCTGGGAAAAAGATTGATCAGCAGGACTCCAAAATTAACTGAACACATCAGTGACTGAGAAATCATTTTCCAAGGGCGAAGATTTTGTCAAATGCTGAAGTTAAGACCATGCCTAAGAGAGGAGACATGTTAGAAATATTATGTTGGATAGACTCAAGCAAATGCAACATTAGGAGGAATCTCTTCATGAAAGTGTTTTCAAAGCTTAGCATCTCCCAGAAGAAAGAGTTTCTGGATGATTTGGGCCACTTTGGGAATTAAGACCTCCATGACATCACCTAATAGATTACTACCTGTGGTAGTAAAATCAGGGAAACGTTGAGTAAAAAAATGGGCATGTGACTTTATGCAGGAAGAAACATGTGGCTGCGGCTGCGTGGCTGGAGCAGCCCGGGAAAGGAAAGCTCAGCGCGAAAGCATGGAGGCCACATACATTAAGCCAAGTGCGTGCTTCGGCACAGCTGGCCTGAGGACAAAGAACATTGTCCTGGGCAAAATTATTCCAGAACCGCCCACAGTTTCCCTTTTCCAACAGATTTGCCTCATTTCATGGTGGTGCCTATGTGGCCACAACTTTTGTTTCTTGAGCAGCCATAGTCATTTACTGTCACATGCGTGGCCTGAAACAAATCAACTGAAAACATGGGGATAAATTTCGTGATTGTTGAAGTAATTAGTGGGGGAAAAAAAAAAGGAGAGTCAATCTGCTTTGCTTTTTCAAAAGCTTTGGCTCCTTTCTGGCTCTGCCAGTCCCTGCCGATGGCTTTGCAACATCCCTGCTGTGTCTGCAGAAGAGGAGTACCTGTTCCCAAACAAATAAGCATACAGCCACGTTGCTATTTTAAATGTGGGTCCACCTCCTGAGCACCTTGCTCAGAAACACAGCCTACTGACAGCCTGCTCAGGGGGACACCTCTCTCCATAGTTGTTTAAACCAACAAAGTGAGTCCGCAATGTGATGAAGGTGGATAGGAGGGTTTTGGACTACCAGCCTCCGCCAGTCGGCTTGGGTGCCTGGATAAAGGGAGCCCAAGCCTCCCAGCCAGGCTGTTCTTCTTACTGGTTTCTGGAGGACATCATGAGTCTCCACGGATTATATAGGATATTTCATGATACCAGCCTTAAGTGATGGCTGAAAGTGGGTGGTTGGATTGTCTCCCGGAGCCTCACGTCTGGCCACCTTTTTAAGGACTAGGGGCTTTTCATATTTAAAGTAGGCTATTTATGGAGTGGTTGGGTGTCTGGTTTGTCATCAGAAAAACTGCTTCACGGTTGTGTAGTTAAAATTAACATCAGTAATTGTGTTAATTATTTGGATGCTACTTCTTTACTCCTATCTTCCCCCAAATAACTAATAACCGCACATGCTATTCCAGGATTGTTTGGGAAGGGGGTTAAACCAACTGCTGGTATAAGGATGTCCTTGCTCATGTGAAGTCATGACAGAGTAGCTGTTATGCCTCATGACAGCAGTCAGTGTGTCCCAAAATAATTAGGGGGTTGTTTATCAACACGACCCATTTCATTCTTGGTGGATAATTGTCTGACTTGACCTTGAAGACTGTCTGTGATGGAGAGTAGAGACAAGCAGAGTGAAGCGCACCCACATTACTGCAGCAGTGGGAACAGGGCTGGGGTGTTTCAGTCCTGTTTTTTGTGTCCCTGTCTGAAATAGAGCTGAATCCCAGCTAAAGAAAAGGTCCCCATCCCATCTGCCAAGGGCAATTCAAGCAAGCCTGCCACCATTAGTTGGTTGTGGCTAAGGCAAGGAATCAACTTAACTTTCTCTTCAAATCCAGCATGAATCATTTTTAACACCATGAGGATACAGTGGCAACAAACAGTTGACTCACTCTGAAACTCCGCTGACTGGTGGCAAATGGCTCACTAAGCAACCTGCGGGAAAAGGAGCATTCACCCTCCCATGTTATTTCTGAGGTTGTGCCATGCCCTTTGTGTAGCTCAGAAACCACAGAGAGCGGCTCAGCATGAGTGCCAAGAGCTGGATGTAATGTGCAGTGGCCTTGGATGAGCGTTAGTGGGTCACTATGGAGGGAGGGGGGACAACCATGATCCTGCCCGATATGCACAGCTGGATGTGTCTGAACGGCAAAGAGGGTCCTACTGTTTCATGTGAGAGTGATGCAATTTTGTACTCAGTTTTGGGTTGGTTTTATTTTGCACTTTTCAATTCTCTGTTGAACAGTTGAATTTTCCATCTAATTGTGGTGATGATTACAGTCACCTACTGGCCAGCTACACAAGCAAAGCAATTGAGAAAATGAGCCTTTTGATTCTTGGAGACTCCCACTTTAAAACAATGAAACAATTTTTCCTCTCTCCTAAATGTCACTGAGTGGTGTTAATCTGTCACCTTTCAGGCTGTCACACTCACAGGTGGTGTCCCTGTTGGTCTCTCTCAGTCCTCAAAAACCATAGTTAAATGCAAAGCCTCTGAGCCCCAGTTGTGCAAAGAGAAGGACCAGGAGCCTGAACTGAGAACCTGGGCCAAATGTATGTGTTCATCAGGGCTTGGTGGCTGTGGTGAAGAATTAGTCCGACAGACCAGGTCCACCAGGCCCTGTGGGAAGGGAAGGGTCCATCGGCAGGAGGGAAGGGCCATGAGGGGTCCTTTTAAACTTGCTTTTATAATGAAATCCTCATGACATTACAGCATTGTGGAAGTCAGAAAACTCCCAACTGTCAGACTCCTGAGAAAGTCCTGACTGGTTGCTACTGATCCTGGTTGAATAAATATGGGAATAGGTAGGAAGGTAAGTTCAGGTGTAGAATAAGAGGTAATAAATATGAAATGCGTACATGAAAAAAAAGAAATGAAGTTTTACTTAGCACCCACTAAGCACTGGAAGAATGGTAAGAACTTAAACATGATGTGCATCACTTAGTTAATAGTTGACCTAAATACAGAGATCTGTTGTGACACTATGTGTGTTGCCTGTAGTGTCTGTTTAGGGTGTATCGCTAAGCGTAAGAAAATTTTTAACTTGTTTCTTTCTGTAGAGATTTATAGCTGAAGCCAGGATAAGTCATTAAGTAAAAAATTAACAGGGCATTTTGGTAGTCAGGAGTATGAGACACTAAATCCCATCCCAGTAGAACACTGAACCCCCTGAGTCTCTGAGTTGCACCCCCAGGGTTGTTTCTCAGCTGTTTTGGCTGTCACCTTCAGCAGGGTGCCAGGTGGGCTGAGGGCAAGGAAGCCTCTTATTAATCAGTTTTGGGGGAGAAAATAATGGCCTTAATTAAGAATAACACCCTTTTACCCACACATTTGACTTTTTGGGGAGGTCTTGAAAGGAAGCTGGGGCTGGAAATCCCGTTGCTACAAAAGCTGGGAAAATATTCCTGGAAGATGCAAACAAGCCAGCAGGTGTTTCTGTGAGTTTTGATTTCCCAGATTGTTCCATGATGGGGTCAGCCTTACTGCCGCAGAGACAAGGAGCCCTCCCTGCACCTGGTCAGGAGAGCTGGCTTCATAAACTCAGCCACTTCCCTTCCTAGGTGGCTGCAGGAGAGGCAGTGCTGCGGTAGGAGGAGCAGGGTCTATCCCTGGTGAGTGGCTGAACTTATGTGTTGTTAACCACTGGTGCATACTGCACTTCTTGCTGGGCTTTATTATGCTCCTTAAATGTCTGTCCCAGGTGTACCAGATCTCACAGGGTGAAATTCCCTATTGCATTCCTCTTTGCCCACCTTAACAGTATTTTCCCCACCTCTCTGTCCTTCTCTCTCATTTTATCGGGAGCTGGCAGTGCCTGGTCTATGCCAGCTGTGCTACAGGGCTTTGCCATTGTAGCAATGGTTGTGACTTCCTTAGGAATGAAGCTAATTCATAATGGTATAGTTTGGAGAAGTTTTGTGATGGGAACCTGTAGTGATCTTGATGGTCTTTTTCTAGTGAGTGATGCTCCATCTGCTCTTTCTACTGTGTTCCTTAAGGATCTTGAGCACGGTGTTCAGTTTTGGGCCCCTTACCACAAGGACATTGAGGCACTGGAGTGTGTGCAAAGAAGGGCAATGAAACTGGTGAGGGGTCTGGAGCACATCTTATGAGGAGCGGCTGAGGGAACTGGGGTTGTTTAGCCTGGAGAAAAGGAAGCTCAAGGGACACCTTATCGCTCTCTACAGCTATCTGAAAGGAGATTGCAGAGAGGTGGGAGTTGACCTGTTCTGTCAAGTAACGGGTGATAGAACAAGAGGAAATGGCTTCAAGTTGTGCCAAGAGAAGTTTAGATTGGATATTAAGAATAATTTTTTTACTGAAAGTGTCATCAGGCATTGGAACGCATTACCCAGGGCAGTGGAGCAGTCCCCATCCCTGGAGGTATTTAAGGGTCATGTAGATACAGTGCTCAGGGACATGGTTTAGTGGTGGGCTTGTCGGTGTTAGGTTAATGATTGGACTAGATGATCTTACAGGTCTCTTCCAATCTAAGAGATTCTGTGATTTCTGTGACCTGGGATTTTGCCTATCCTGTCAGGTATGCAAGTCAACTCATTAATTTTGCTCATTCAGAGCAAACCCCATCTCACTCTACCTGTCTAGGTGATGAAAACGGGCACACAGACAAGTAGCTTTCAGACCCCAAACCATAAAGCCGAAGTCTCGGGGGAGCCAACAGTATTGCCTGCTGCTGTAAACTGTGCTGATCCCTCCTGATGTGGCTCACCTGTGGGTCTTTGGTCTGTTACCAGCCCAGTCCTGGTTGTGTAGTGCTTGGCATTGGTGAGAGCTGCAGAAGGATGCAATTAAACTAATTACAGGCTGGTGATTTTGCACTCAATGAGATAATTACTCTTGAAAACTGGCAGTATAGATGAAACTTGCTCCCAGCCTTAATATCATGTTTCACCGTCTTGCCAGAATATGTGATTGACGTCAACCTGTGATTGTGACAAATGCTATAAACTCATAGGCTCATAAAATAATTTAGGGTGGAAGGACTCTCTGAAAGTCATCTGGCCCAGACCTTGCTAAAAGCAAAGCTAGTCCAAAGGCTGCTTGGTGTTGTGTGGGGTCGGCAAGGGGAAGCCCATGGCCAGTGCTAGCCAGGAAATCTGACCAGAGATCATAATGCCCCATTCTTGCCTCAGATAATCTATGAATACACTCACTAAGAAAAGCTTTTGTCTTTACAGTGTTGGGTGGGAGAAAAGTAAAATAACACAGGCGTGCCAAGCCATAATTATCTTTCAGTTCATCCCTTAAGAATGACTATTTGAAAATTATATTGGGATATATTTGTTTACTTAATAATTTTTCCCAGCAAACAGAAAGAATATAACTTGGCAACCACTGTCTACTAAGTCTGGCAGTTCTTGTGGAGATATGGTTGCCAGGTCACAATGGAGCTGAACACCTATTAACTGCAACTAAAAATCTAAGGTTTTACTTGCTAACAGTATTGCTTCACAGTGACAGGTGGGACTGGGAGTGTGAGGGGTCTAGTGGGCTTTAAGCTGGGGTGAAACTGTGGTGGGTGAGCTACACCATACTGTGTGGATGCCCTCTTGCCTTGTGCGTGCAGTGGTGTGAGGCAGCCTATGCTGCCTTTTGAGCAGCTTCGGATACCTGTGCTGAGAATATGTTAAATCTCCAAACTAGGATCTCATGCAGTTGGCTGTGTGCACTGCAAATTCCCAGCTCTGCTCACTTGCTCTGGTGTCCCATGTAATCTAGATGTGAGAGGGTACACTAGTTCAGCTTTTTTGTATCTGATAGAAGAATACACAATCAAGAGGACAAATGGCTGCAGAGTTGGTGGGTAACAGAGACACTTATCCTTAAGTTACAGGACTGAAGTAAATGAAGATGCAAGTCATCTTCCTTTTGATGCTTTTTAATTTGAACGTAGAGGCTACAATAGGCAGGATTCTCCATGACGAAATCAAGATGTCTTACAGGCTGAGTCTGTCTCATAGGCTATAAGCACAAGAAGCATTACGTGGTTCCTTCATGGCTTTCCTTTGAAGGAAAGCATGGTTGTCTTGCTTCCCTTCAAAAAGGGGTCAATTCTAGCAGATGCTTCACCAACTTCCTTAGTCAGCTGAATTGTGACCATGGGCTCCATGCTGAAGAGCCAGTCCTAAATGCAATGCTCTCATGATGGACATTGTACAGACTCTAGGAAGGCTTTGACCTTTGAAAGACCTAAAATGTGGAGAACAGCATAGTCTGATAATAAAAAAATGTTATATATTTGGTTGGCTTTTTTTTCCCCATTTCAAATCTTACCTGACACATTTGCTGCTGCAAGTAGTTTCTGCCAACAGTACTGAAGTTTTATGGATGCCATGGTCTGTTTTGATGAAGTCTGTTGTGAATTTGGACCCTTCAGTGGTGTATCCGTGTGTCTTCTTTTTGCATCTCATACAGACTAACCGCTCTGGCTTTTTTTCTAGTCACCAGTCCCACTGATTTCAAAGGGACTGCACATAGGAATAAACCTGAGTAGCTATATTCTGAGCTGTTTTAGTTGGGAACCATCTTTTTGTTCCACCTTAGTCCAGAGCTAGCACATTGAGCTTCTGGTCCATAGCTATAGAAATAATTTCAACAAGTCGTCCCCCCACCCCCCCACAATCTGAGTGAACAGCTTGTTTTCCAAAACATGTAAATAATATGGTGTTGTATAGAACATTTTTTCTTGTGTCAACTTCACTACTTAAGTAGTAAATGTTTTTGTGGAATTTAATTTTAAACTTTCTCAAACAGTCCACCTGTGTCTGGTACAGTTTTTGGGAAAGAGAAGACTTCTTTCTGTTTCATAGCTGGTAATATTTTTTTTTGAGTAATCTATATTTAGGGTGAAACTACCACTCAAAACTGTGACTCAACAAATGGTAAATTTAGGTTTTGCCATTCAAAAATACTCCTGCCCCATTTCCAAAATGAGATGTTCTGACACAATTCAACAGACTTTTCTTGGCAAAGCATAATTTAATTCATTGTTCACCTCAGTAAATGAAGGGCAGCAGAGCAGGGTAGAACACCAATTGCCTAAGGTACATTTTTGTTTATTAAGTTATTTAGCCTGTACACTTTGTTCTCACTGATTTGAGTATGCAGACTGTCTTCTGAAAACGTATCTGACCTCGTGGCTTGACCGAAGCATCTCCTGGCATATTGCAGTCTTGCATGCCACAGGTTCTGGCCTAGGGAGGATGTGGGTTTGGACAGCATGTGACATCCCCTGTGCTTTCAGCTAAGAAAGAGTACAAAAAACCCAAAGAGCATCACTCATTTTACTACTTGAACTTTGGGCAACCTGGCTTGTCTAGCTCTTCTGGAACCTGTAACCAGGCCTGTAACCAGCGGTGTCTCCCAGGGGTTAATACTTGGTCCAATTTTGTTCGATATATTCATTAATGACCTAGATGAGAGGACAGATTGTATCCTCAGCAAGTTTGCTCCACTGGGAGGGGTGGCTGACACTCCAGAGGGCTGTGCTGCCATCCAGCGTGACCTGGACAGGCTGGAGGGCTGGGCAGAGAAGAACCTAATGAGGTTCAACAAAAGCAAGTACAAGGTCCTGCACCTGGGGAGGAAGAATGCTAGGCACCAGTATAGGTTAGGGGTGGACCTGCTGGGAAGTAGTTCTGAGGAGAAGGATCTGGGGGTCCTGGTAGATAGTAAATTATCATGACCCAGCAATGTGCCCTTGTCGCCAAAAAGGCCAATGGAATCCTGGGCTGCACAAGGAAGAGTGTGGCCAGTAGGTCGAGGGAGGTCATTCTCCCCCTCTACTCTGCACTGGTGAGGCCACAACTGGAATACTGTGTCCAGTTCAAGAGGGACAGGGAACTGCTGGAGAGAGTCCAGCGTAGGGCAACTAAGATGATTGAGGGATTGGAGCATCTCCCTTATGAGGAAAGGCTGAGAGAGCTGGGACTCTTTAGCCTGGAGAAGAGAAGGCTGAGGGGGAGACCTTATTACTGTGTACAAGTATCTAAAGGGTGGGTTGAAGGAGGATGGAGCCAGACTCTTTTTAGTGGTTCCCAATGACAGGACGAGGGGCAACGGGCACAAGTTGGAACATAGGAAGTTCCGTTCAAATACACGGAAAAACGTCTTTATGCTTAGGGTGACAGAGCACTGGAACAGGCTGCCCAGGGAGGTTGTGGAGTCCCCTCCTCTGGAGATTTTCAAGACCTGCCTGGATGCAGTCCTGAGTAATGTGCTCTAGGCAATCCTGCTTTGGCACCTGCTCTGCCACCCTCAAAGTAAAGAAGTTCCTCTTCATATTTAGGTGGAACTTCCTATGTTCAAGTTTGTGCCCATTACCTACTTTCCTATCACAGGGCACCACTGAAAAAAGACTGTTCCCATCCACCTGGTACTCTCTCTTTAAGTATTTATAAGCATTGATAGGATCTCCCCTCAGTCGTCTCTTCTCCAGAGTAAAAAGGCCTAAGTACCTCAGCCTTTCCTCATAAGAAAGATGTTCCAATCCCCTAATCATCTTTGTACCCTCTCCAGCAGTTCCAATTCTATATATGTTTCTTTATATATTTTTTAATGGAGTGCCTTTGAGAGAGCTTAGGAGGACGTGGTGTCTGGTGGGGGGGAATTTAATGTTGTCAAGGTGAGTTTTCTCAGTGTGTGAGAGGCAGCTGTGTTTGGTGAAGATGCCCTAGTTCTTGCAAAAGTTGCTGGAGTAAGGTCAAAGTGTTTTTTTTATGCTTTTGTAATATTTGAATGGACTTTTCAGGGAGCGAGTGTCTTTCTTATTTTTCATGGAAACTTTCTTATGAAGATTCTGTAATGTCAAAATAGCTTTGCTGTGGCAGAATCCTGGGATGATTTCTGCGCTGGTGAAGCATGGCTAAGCTCTCTTTACCACAGGGCAAAGATGTGCACTGTATGATTGCTCAGTGTTTGAGTTTGCCATATACTGTAACAAAGAGCATCACCTCAGTGTTGGTCAGTGAAATAATGCTGTCTATTACAGAACTGGTCAAGGAGAGCATCCCACCCCACAGAGCAAAATACTCAGCATATATCCTTGAGCAAGGACTTCTCTGTAGCATCATGTAGCATGTGATACCCATGAACATTTCTCTTTGAAGGGCTGCCTGAGTGCTCTGATGTTCTTAAGCAGATTCAAATAGTTCACGGGTTAATGAAATTTTCCCCAAGTAACTGTGACTAAGCTATTGGATTGGTTTTGCTTAAAAGCTGCAAAATTGGGTGAGGTATTGGTATTGATGTCCATACACGTTGTCCTGCACTGGGAAAACTAGAATATTTCTGTTAGCTTCCCTGAGGGTGACTGGAACAATGCTTAGAGATGCTACTGAAGAGAAACTCCTGCTGCAGCAAATAGCGGGTGAAATCACTCAGGAGTACTCATGCTTATAGCAATTCTGACTTTAAATCTATTGATCTTTCTTTGTGTGCTCTCCTTTTCCACCTAATTTGGCACAGCTCTACTGCCATTTGGTTGCTGATACTACAATGCAGGGGTTGATAAGCACTTGCCAGCATTCAGAAGCTTTTCCATTCCCACACTTTACAAGCCCTGGCTGTTTTTCAAACCTGTCATTTGAAGCCATTTGAATCATGGAAGAACAATGACAAGCAAGGGAGAAAGTGTTACTACTGATATTTATCCGAGAGCCTCCTTTGGTGCAATTACGAATTGGGGAGATAAAAAGTGCGGTGGAGAGAGAGAGTGCATCTGGATGACAGTCATACGTGGCAGTCAGTGCCCTGTAAGAGAAGCCATACAAGTGCTGGATCAGCACCAAGCAGGTATAGAGTATCACACCATACAGACTGGGCCCTCCACATGGGAAAACGTAGCCAGGGAGAGCCCTGGGACAAAGCGCAGGGAGCCGTGGCTGCACTGGTTCCCACTGTCACTGGAGATTTAGGGCTCAGAGGTGGGACTCCCTGCCCTGTGCAGGCGGGAGCAGTATTTCATCTTGCTGCGTGGGTAAGGTAAGAGTCATGGGCAATCAGAGCACCTGCTGGTGACATTTCCAGCCCGTGCCTCCCATGTCTTCAGAGACTTTGTGAGCTTGTGAACTACCGAGAGGTAAAATCCTCACGTAGACGTTACAATGAGCCTGCTTTTCACTGCGTAGCAGATCAAAGTGAACCCTTCCTCCTCCCTGGTCTTGCACACTGCCTGGGTTAGCATGTGGTTTGGCCAGACGGTCCCAGTGATTGATGTCAGTATTAATGACCAAGCTTCTGTATTGTCCAATGTTTGCCATTGATGCAACAGCTCACTACACACTTTTAGGTAAAACCAGAGAAAGCTTGCCACGTGGCTTTCTCTTCCACAGTATTTTTTTTTTTCCATTTTCTTCTCCTTTCAGCTTTCATATGTATGGTTTGCACGCACCACTCCCACTGTGATCCTGCACTGCTTGTCTCAGGATGAGGTGTTTGTGGGTTATCCAGGGATGGGCTCTCACAAGAGGAGGTGTTTGGCTGCTGCACCGATCTAAGGTATATTCCTGCCCTGCATCCCACGCCTGCCTGGGCTGTGGTGTGCTGACTGCACCTTGTGCCAGCCCATACACTACTCTAGGTAGACTCCTACTGACTACTGTAGTCTGTAGTACTGTAGAGGCTACTACTGACTCTAGGTAGACTACTGCTGACTACTCTAGGTTAGAAATAAATTACTGGTTTTGGCTTGGGAAAATTACCTGATGTGATTCATCCCATAGGTACAACAATGGTTACATTGGTCCAAGACAGTGTGTTTGAAGTGATGGGGAAAGAAATGCATATTCAAGTATAACAGTAGCATTCTTGAATGAAAAATACGTATCTTGTCTTCCTGAAGACAATACCAGAGAGGTCAGTGACAAAGTTGTGTCACACCCTGGAAAGCTAGTTCCTTTTTCCAGTGGAGTTTGAATAAGGGGCCAGAAGTCCACGTATCAGCACCTCCCTCAGCCTCCAGCAGTAACCCCTGTGATGATTTAACTTCATCCCCTTCCTGCCGTGTTGCAACAACAAAGCTGTGACTGCCCTCTTAGTATTCCCCCATCCCTTCTCATCACCCTCGGTGTCTCTGGCACAGGTGGTGGTGAAGGTACATGGTGAAAAGGGTGAGTCAACTGAGCACTTATAAAAAAAAGTGGGTTTTTTATTTTTTTTTTTAAGCAAGGGCTGTTGCCTGCTCAGACTCTTAATGCCTCCATTCCAGGCTGCTGAAGCCCACCACTGGGAAGGGCTGGGTTGTATGGCTTGGCCACAGCCCTGGAAAAGCCAAGGCTGCTCGTGGCAGAAGCTGCCACCAGCAGGGCAGGGAGGTGTTGGGGACAGGGACAGGCTGTTTCGAGGGTGGCTGTGTCAAAAGGATAGCAAGACTGAGGTGCCTGGCATCCCAAACAGCAGAGCTGCAAGGGTGGAGGTGGTCCTTCTGACACTGTGCTGTTGCAGGCATTTGTGGCCAAGGGGAAGAGGCCATGACCGCCCTTGCTGTCTGCTGCTCCCTTAACCCCAACTCTTTGCTTCTCTATAGGGAATTTGAGCATGGGCTCTGGAAGCTGCTCATGGATCTGACTGATGTCCTCAGCTAGGGATGAAGCAATTAACTAGTAAGGGTAGCTTAAAAAAACCACAGGCCCATAGAGAAGCAGAACAAAAGTCTATTGAGGGAGCAAGCAGCAGCGTGGATCCAGAGCTGCTTGTGGCTTCCTGCTGCAAGTATGGTGCAGAACATGGTCTGAGGAGATGCAACCCCAGCTCCTTACCTCTTGCACTTACTTTAAAAAGCAATGTGAGAAGAGTTATTACTTGCTAAGGACTATTATTTAATCGCCCAGTGGAACTCTCCCTCTTTTCATGCTTCCACCAAGTACAGCTCCTTAAAAGACAAACAAATCCACACTCTCTTTTTCTTTTGTTTTCCCTTGAGAGAAAGCTGGAAAACAGCCAAAGCCCTCAGTGTCTCTCGATGACTTTGTGAGAGCCCTTGAAACGTCACACTATGTAAAGCTTTAGGATTGCTCAAACCAGGAAACCTCACACAGAGCTCTCATTTTTATCTGCAACAACAGACATTGTGTCATTGGTTCTTCAGAATAAAGCTGCAAAACAGCTTGATGTGGGTTTTTCTTTTAACCAAACCCAATTTGTTAAAGAATTCAAGATGTGCCATTTTAGTAAAGTTCATAGAGTGTGCAGAAGTCTTAAGATCTTCTACCTGCAATGACACATAAATGCCAGCACCGCTAGTTTTGCTTAACTTATGTGCGACTTCTTCCATAAGTTTTGAATCAGAACTGCTGTTTCAAGATGAGTTATGAGTGCATGAAGTTCTAGCAAGACGGCAAGACCGCAGAGGAGACTCAGTGCATGAGCTTGTTAATCATCACAGGTAGCCCCGCTGTGGCAAAACTACTTTCACATGGGATTTGGCAGCGCACAAATGCAAAGTGGGAAATGTGGTGACTTGGCAAAAGTGAAAAAATTGGTGCATAGACCAAATCTTTGCACTGCAGTATTTTTTGGACATGTTAACTGGAAAAAACCCAAACCCAGAGCGCCTGTCACTCTGCAAGGCAGCATGGATTGCCATTTTTATTTAATCCTGACTTCTGGGTTCCCACTTGCTGCCTGTTTTGTGCAGCAAAATGGGAAGCCACCAGCCTGCTCCGTCCTTCGGAGAGGTGGGTGGCGTGTGGGAAGATAGACCCACCTAACCAATTTTAACTCGGTGCAGTGCAAGTTTTCCTTAGTGTGCTGACCATTTCTGATGAATGAATGAACCACCTTGCTTTAGCCTGTTCACAGGCCTTTTTAAACCCAAGTGCTCATTTCAGGGGCAGGAAGTTCATCCTTGTAAATTCTAAACAAAATAAGGGCAGTGATAGAGAAACTGTAGATTTTTCAGAAGTGAAGGGGAAAAAACTGCTAGTCACACCAGATCTGGGAAATTGCCTTTCAGAGTTGAAAAATTTACCCTGATTTTGTTTTCAGCATAGGAGTATTGCTTTTTGAACATAATGAGTATTTTCCTGGAGGAGTAATGAATGAGAATTTATTAGGAACCAGTTTTTCCTAGAAGTGTGTGCTATATTATCAAGCTTTCTGGTAGAGAAAAAGAGTGGATTGAGTTATCCTATGATGGCAAACTCAAAGTTGAACACAAGACAAGTCAGTTCAGTGATTTTTGGCTATGAAAGGGATGCAGGCACATGCTGTGATATGTGATGTTCTTCAGCATGGCATATCTAAAGTTACTTATATATGCTGTGACTGATAGGCCATGCATCTTAATTCACAATAGGTCATCACTTGAATTTCACTCATATCCCACCTGGCCTAAAGCAACTAGATGCCCTGAAGGCATGGAAAGGTTTGTAGGTAGTGGGTAGGGTAGAGGTAATCAGGGCAAGGTTTGTAGGCTGAGGGTAGTGTAGAAATAGTATGGACAAAGTTCGTAGGTAGAGACCACACCTTTTGTTAAAGGCTATTATAGTTGGAAAAGTTTTCAGGCACAAAAGAACACTTTCAGAAATACTATCTTCTCCTTACAGACATTGCCTTAGACCTTCATAACTGCTGCTGTTTTCTCAAAACGTTCATTCTTTTAGTTGTCTTCAAGAGTTACCCAAAACATGTCTTGTGTTTCCCTTAATTTGCAACTCAAAATACAAACAATATCAACTTTGGCTTGTGTTCAGCAATAATCTTGATAAGATTTCTCAGGAACCTAAACCAAACAAAATAAAAGTCATCTCATTGACGCATTTCAGTGGTATACCAAAATATATCAAGATGTCATTTATGACATACTTGTTTTCTTACTTTGACTCAATCCAAAGACATAAATAATTGTAATGGATTATTCATCATGTTTTAAGAAAAAAATGTTCTAATCGTATGTTTTAGGTTTCTTTCAGCATTCCACTTTTTGCTGCAAGGTCTGGAAATAATTAAACCTACTAGACTCCAAAAGAAATGCTTATGGAAAGGAAAAATCTGGAGGTAGAACTTCAAATATCTTATATTAAAGAGAGTGAGAAGTGAATAAATAACATATCGAGATGAACTATCCTGGGGATCACTGTCTTTGGGCCCTGGTTTTCTGTAGCTGATGGCTATTTGCAAGCCTCTGATGAGCACTGCGTAACTGTGGATGTGGCTACTGATGTGAATAATTTCTGGGAACGTCATCTGTTTAGGGAAGCACCATGTAAACCCTTCTTGGCCCAAAACACAGTCTCATTGACCAGTTATGTCAGTTTGATCCTCTTTCCAGGTCTCTGCCCTATCCATTGAGAAGGGCTCGGTTCCTTACAGCTGCAAGCATAGTTTTCACCACATGGTTTACTTGTGGTAGTGCGCCTTGCTCAAGGGCATGAAAAAATTATGTTCAGGCCTAAACCAAACTGGTAGGTGTAAAGAGCCCCTGCATGAAAGGCTGCTCTAACTTGGACATCGTTTCTGTAGGTCTTACTTATTAGAAGAGATAGACTTACAGGACCTAGGTCTACATAGCGAATGGCCCCAAAGCTGGGGCATTAGAAATCTAATTGGAAACCATCTCTAATGAAGATACTGAGCAACTGAAGAGAAGTTTTTAAAATATCCACTTGATTAGTAATGAAGAGGCTAAGCATGACATTACAATCTCCTTGAAGTACCATAAATTAGCAATGTGGGTAATGCCAGTTGGGAATGTAATTGCATATGAATTAGTCTACTGATGGTGGGGGAACAAAACTATGGCGTATGCACACTATTGCTAGCTCCTGAATAGCTTCCAAATAATACTAGAAGATAATTATCTGTACAGCTGGGTCTTCTCTATCTGTTTTTCAAACCTCTCCGCACCCATATGGACAGGAATTTTATTTTTTTTTTGAACAAGGGCATCTTCAGGATTTCCCAGTGCCCCCTGAGCTTGGAGGAAAAACTCTAATTATTGCATCACTCAAAAAGCCCAGGACTGGAAACATTTGTACACCTCCAAGGCAGAAATATAATTCCTGTAATGAACCAGGCTCTTAAGAAACCAGAGAAGTTTCTACTTGATATCTTGAGGCCCCCTATGAAAGCTCAAGAGAAGGTGTTTTTCACTCTTTTTTTTCATTCATGGCTGTATACTTAGTGATACCCCTGTAGGATTTGAGAGCTATTGAAATGGATTCTCAGAGTCAGGATGGTATTTCAGTGGTGGATGAAACAATAACAATAATGTCATGAGAATGTTAGAGATTTTTGGGTAAATTATATAGTAAACAAGGTAGTGGCTTACATGCTCTGAGCAGTGACTTTTTTTTTTTTCAGTAGCTCTCAGTCATTTTTAATATATTTTCCATACACAGATTCATTTCCTTACATGCCTTGACCTGATAAAAATCTGGCCTTAATATAAATTGATCTTTTTATTTCATAACATCTAGCTCTTAAGAAGAGGAGGATGTAGTGGTGACACGTAGAATGCACCATTTCTTCTTTGCAGGGGTGGGCATTTCACTTCCCAAAAATCAAATCAAGATTTATAACAAAACAAACATATTTTATTGAAATGAATGGGAGGCGGGGGCTGGCCAAGATGAGTAATATGCTTGTAACAACCCTCAAGCTTCTTCTCTGGCTGACTAGATCCATCCAGAGCGAGCTTCTTCAGCTCCCGCATCAACACACAGAAAAGCTTTTGTAACTGCAGAAGTACCTCTTGCCCTGAGCATGAAAAAGGCAAAAGGATAAGAGTGAAAGAATTTGTTGGTGACACCAAGGCAACCTAGAATTTTGTCTGGTCTTAAATATTGGAGAAACTGCCTTGATTTTTTTTTTTTTTTTTTTTTGTGGAAAAAGGAAAATTTGCAGAAGATTCCATGCTAATGTGTTCTTTATACTTCCTCTGATAGGGAGCACAGGGGAAGCCCCCTTTTTTTTCCCTGGACCCAAATATCCTCTAGCAGAACTGGCCCGTTTCCTTTGTGCTACTGCAGTGAAGGCAGTGACAGCAAAGCTGAGCAGGAGGAAGAAGGATGGAGCAAGAGCCAGAGGCTGAGAGTTGCTTTGGGACCTTGTTGCAGGCTTTGGTTACTACATTTCTTCTTTCTTATTCATTGTTTTCTTTTTTTTTTTTTTTTTTTTATTATTCCCCCAACCTACGTC
>VUYV01000013.1:6637675-6691021 GCA_008711295.1 Anarhynchus alexandrinus
TTTTTTTTTTTTTTTTTTTTAATATTCCCCCAACCTACGTCAAACTTTCTTAGATTGTGAATGCCAAGGGCTGGTTTGAGAGAGATGCTGCCACTAAATTTTCAACTCCTAAGCATTACTGCCCAGCGGCAATCCACTTCAAGAACAAGTCTGAGCCTTGGCCTTGGTATATCCTGGCCCTTTATGGGAAAGGTTTTTTGGGACCACAGTGCTGGGGAGGCAGGCAGCCACATGCAGGAAACCAGCCCAGCCATGGGATGTGAGCAGGACCGGTGGCACGTGCTGTGCATGGGGCAGGTGGATGGATGGGTTGATGTGGGGAGGCTGTCCGCATGCCAGCTGGGGTGGAAGCTGTCTGGGATGGACTGCGAGCAGGGAGGGCTGCAGGAGGAGACAATGCAGGATATCCCCTAAATCCAAATTGAAAAATACTTTATGCCACCCAGCAGGCCAGCGGGGAGCACTTGTTGCCACTTCCTGCTTGGATGCGGCAGTGTGGCTTATTGCCAGTGTTATCAAGAGCCATGCAAGTTGTTGGGACCACTTGTCATCTTGGTTACACTGTCCTACCACAACCCCAATCTTTGCAGAAATATGCACAGAAGCAGAATTGAGCCCTGCCTTTGTTTGTGATCACACTGGACTGTAGCTCTGCTCCTGTACCTTTGATGACTGACTGTGATGTCTGTCCATCACCATATTTGAGTAAACCTGTGTTTTGACTTCTTACTGGGTTCCCATCGGTACCTACTCTATATGAGGGGGCCTCTCCACTCTGCAGCAACCTGTAGGGTTTTTGTGGTCTGAGCTGCTTGAAAAGTAGCAGAGGTGTAAAAGTAACCAACCAATCCATTGCAGAGAAGTGATGCTGTGCTACCCTCCCATCTTTTAGGTGCTTAGTGGCTGCAGTTTGGTTTCCACCAGCAAGGTCTCGCAGGACTGACCTTTTGCGTCTGACTGATCTGATGTCCTCAATGCTCATGTGGTTGACTGGTGGGATGTCTGGGGATCAGCGTCTTCCTCCTTGGGCTTCTGCAGAAATGTTACATTTCTGAAATGAAGTATGTTCTTTGCATGTCAAATGGCATGGGACATTTTCACAGCTCCCCTGGCAGCCTGCAGGCTTGGCATATTGCATACTGAAGAGCCGCCAAGGGCAAGCATTTAGATAAAAATAAAAAAAAAAAAATCCCTCATAGGCAACTGCCAGAGTTTGGTGCCAGATTAATCAGAACTCCCCATTGTCTCCCTGAGACAAATGTTCTGATTAAATCTATTGTTGTTGGGCTTGATGGGACAAAGTGTTACTGAGTTACATCATAGCTATAATGTGGAAACTGGAACACAGCACAATTTATGATGGAATGTTCCCTGGTATTGTTCCGAAATATCACCACAGAAGAAGTTTGTGGGAATGATTATTTGAAATCTGCTGGTCTAAGAGTGGCTTGAGCCCAGCTCCAGGATGCCTAACTAGGCTCTGCTCCATAGCTTGAGCAAACTACTTAACCTCCCTGCCTCTGCTTCACCCTTTATTAGCAGTGGTGTTAAAGTGCTTGTCTGCCTTCCTGCAAGCATTTGTTCATGTTCCCAACTGGCTGCGGTTCATGCACCACTGCTAGTGTTGCAGACTTTTGCCATGTGCATCGCGCTGGTTGTTTTCCCCTCCTTCTCTGTCTAACCTGGTCATCGTGTTCTCGTCAGTGTGGCATCTTGAGTATGACTTGGGGTGACTATGGTGGCTGCCTGCTCCTGTAGTGGAGGAGATTACTTCCCACAGCTGCTGTGGTCCAGACCCTCTGCTGCCTGCTAGGGCTTGGAGCCGAGGTGGGTTGGGGGAGGATGGGGCTGCTCCGTTGCCCTGGCCCTGCCATGCTGCCGGGGCTGATGTGGCGAGCAGAGCCCGGCGTCCACCTGTTCCACAGCTTCCTCCTGCAGGTCTGCGCCTTGACTGAAATAGATAAGGCATTGCATGTGAACTGGGAGCAGGGGCAGAGAGCAAAACAGAGCCATGTGGGGAGCACTGCGTGAGTACTGCCTGGTCCTACGCATGCAAAAGAAGCAAGTGAAGTGTGGGTTGTGCAAGAGGCAACAGTGACAAGGCCTTAGAGAAGCTATTGCAGGACATGAAAAAGGTGGGAATCAGACTGTCTTGTCTAGCCACCTTATGTGACTCTTAATAAAAGACATATATATCCATGAGAGACGTTTACTGCGTGGGACTGTATCCAGATTTTGTGGCTCCAGTCCATCTCCACCCAGGCTGAATCCTGCCTGGTTCCTGGGAGTCCTTAGTTAGCAGGGCTTACACATGTGGCAAAGCACACCAGATAATTTGAGCAACCTTGCGGTCATTGGTATTAAGCTGAACTCTGAAATTCAGAGAGACGATCAGCTGCCTCTTTCTCATTGGCGGTTACAGGATCATGCAGCAAAACGACAATGTTTGTATTGAGTGCCTTCTGACATTTGGTAACTGTACACAAAGAATCAAGATGTCTCATCTGTTTCAAGTGGGAGAACTTCTATTCATTCTTCAAATCCCTTCCTTTAATTTTATGGCAATTTGAATTTCAAATTCTTATTGTCATGAACAACCACTTATACATGAGGATCCAAAAAGCAAATTTAAAAAGTTGCTTCAGAGGCATTGACTTGTTGCCTCCTGGGTTACATGTATGGCTGCTTCTAAAATCCAGTTCTGCAGTCTGAAAGCTCAACTCTCATCTCTGTAAAGTGTTGTGTTAGGGGACAGGAGACACAGGAAAGCAATCAACAAAGCCTACAGTGTCTTAAATGTAGTTTGAGTGGGATTTAGCAGGTCAGATTGTTCATGATAGTGAATCATAGTGTCTTATCTTATTTCTGCAATTGTGTTCAGATACTCAAGGCTCCCAAACCCTGAGGAAAATATTTTCCATGATGCCAAAAATGCTCAGCCTTTGAAAGACCTCCCTTACCTGGCTGAGTCGCCTCCTCAAATGCCTTTCTCCCTCCTCATGCTGTTTGGGGTGGAGAAAAGGGGTATGCATCTCAAAGGCTCGCTGGTTGCTATGTATGCTCAAACTGTGTCTAATTCTTTTAAACACTAAGTTTGATTAAAAGCAGTCATGGTATTGCTCAACTTTTATGTATGGAGTTCTGTTTTGGGAAGAATACATGTACAAAGTACTCAGGTGTATTATAACTTGTTATCTTGAAGGCCTCTGAACAATATCCTCATTTACAAGACCCTACATCCATGAAGATAGTTATGGTCAGCCATGACTTATTCTGGGATAGGGGGATCCAACTCAAAGATGCACAAATTAATTACACAAAAGTAAATATTTTGAAGTTACATGGAAATCCTGAAATTCTTAAGGAAAGACTTTTTGAACTTTTTTTTTTAAAGGTTTTTCTACTATAAATGGCCAATGTAAACTTGCAGGACTCCAGAGCTGAGAAGAGGGTGGATAAGGAAGTTTTCTTTATGATGCTGGGTCTTTTCTCATCTTCTGCTGTGTTGGGGTCAGATGAAGCCAGGGAGCTGAGTGCAACCTGGGATATTTCTAAACAAAGGAGGAGAAGGGGCAGGATCAGTGGCTTTACCTGTGCTGGGTTGTAGCAGAACACCTTCCTTTCTGTCACCTCTTCTCTTGTCTTTGCCTTTATCTTTGTTTTTCTCTCTGCTTTTTGTTTTGTTTTGCCTGCGTTTGAAGGGGTGGGAGAAAGGGAATTATAAGATTAAAAAAAAATAAATTACAACTTGTGGCACCAGCAGGTCAGCAGGCAGCTTTCAAGTTGTAATCTCCTGGATTGTGTTGTCTTAACTTTGTTGACATTTTGGCCATAAACACACCACTCTCACTCAAGACACAAAGACTGTGCTGTACATTCATTTTGCCTGGCAATATGTGCTTAGAAAATAAAAGGTTTCTCTTTGTCACATGTGTTTGGAGGAGAAGCTAATTGGAAAGGAATGTTAACATATGGCATTAGCCACCAATTGCAACATAACAGCAAATCTAAATTTGGTAATAGTGAAAGGGCATAAGCCAATTACCTAGACCAGCAGACAATCATTAGTGTTACCAAAAATGGTTTGTCAGTGATATTGAAACAAGTGAGAACAGTTCAGCTGACAGCTTGAGGATCAACATTAGGACTAGAAGTGTAGGCAGAAATTAAAGAAAATAAAGTGATAGAACTACTTCAAAAAGAGAGATGACTGCATGGATTAATTGCCTCATCAATTGATGAAGTTAGCTTGAACTCCAGCTGGTGAAACTACACCACTGACTTCCACGAGCTATGACAATTTATGTCCTCTGACAGCTCCCTTTTGGGGGGCTTAGAGAAGGTCTTTGTTTAGATCTGAGAATGTGCTGTGCCATTCAGATCTGATATGTCATCTGAGCTGCAAACCCGGCGCACCAGGAACGGCAGAAGATGTAAATCTTCCGCTGCAGAATGTTAAATCCATTAGGGTAATAAATTTTCTCTGTGTATGGTAAGCAAGAGTTACCATGCCACTTCTCATCTTGTGGGTTAACTACAGCCACTGACAAAGGCAGGGAAAATGCATAGTGTTATGGGATGTATCCTTGGACAATGCAAATGAGCTACAAGGAAGGAAACTGCTGAAAATGTGTGTAGTGCTGTGAAGGCTGAATTGAAGACAATGTGAACTAGGAGCCTGTGTTCTCATCCCAGAAGGGGAAAAATAAAACAGTTTAAAACTGTTTTAGGAATAGCAGCCCAACATAGTCACAAAGACACCACAAAAAATAGAAAAATATTAGTTGGAGAGGTTCCAAAGATGGAAAATTATTGACCCAGAAACTGCGCTTCTTCCAGAGAGCAATGAAATTAGAGGAGGTTATAAAGATACAAGGAATGGGAGAAGGAAAGTCTACCAGCAGTGAAGCTGATCATAGGATCTGAGCCCTGAAACTAAATACTGTAGCAATGTATAACCAGGCAAAACAATGATCTGGGTTGTTTGTGCGAGAGTATCTAGCGATGTGATTTTGTCATCAGTTAAAATCAAGGAGGGAAAGTAGCTTAACTGACAGAAGGAGAGAAGTCTTCCTCAGGGGAAAATAAGGGGGAATATCTTCATGTGCGTAGAGGGAATAAGATGCCTTCTAACATTAGGGAAGACATTAGTGGTTGACAGGAGGAATGAGATGCTAGACTCATGCCTTCAGAGACCAATATGTGCCAATCGTTTGACTCAAGAATACAGACATGGCTTTTGGTGGATAACAATATCTGCTGGGATGTGACAGTGTAATGCTGTTACCATGCATGCTGATTTAACTGGGTATTTTTCTCAAGATCCAGGCTTGTTAAATGCCCATAACTCCTGTTTTTTATGAGATAATTTACTATGCTCTGCCTTTTCTAGAAGGCATTTGTCAGACACAGACTGTCAGTGGTCAGAACAAATCTTCCCTTGAGGGAGAACTTAAGATATTTTGGACGTAGTCAGATGATAACTTTAGCTAAGTTGAATGGGGCTCAGGAGTCACTCTGGGCAGAAGCAATTGAAAGAAACCCTCTGTATTCAGTAACGCAGCTCCACATGGCGCTCTGCCTTCCAGAAAAATGCCGTCTCCATTGCCTGAGAAACTGAAATGCTTAAAATAGGCGGTGGTTCTGCAACAGCATAGGACCAAAAGTAGTTTGACTGTGACAGCCAGACCCAGTGCCTGATGCTGTTGTGTCCCAATGCCTGGCAGAGACAAGATCTTGACATGCACAAGCTGGGCTTCCACAGGAAGAAGACCTGGATGCATCGGCTGATAGGGAGCTATGGCATTATCCAGTAAAGAAAAATAAGACCTGGTAAATCAAACCAAAGCCTGATCTTGGGCTCTGACTCACTGCTGTCCATGCTGTTTAATCCTGAGTGCGCTCCCTGGCGTGGCCTCAGATCATGCCTGGTGTCACCCTGCCAGGCAAGGGCCAGGGGCAGTTGGCATGCTCTCCTCCAACAAGGACCACTCCCAGGAGACAGTCACCCCTCAATCCAACCGTGGTGGGAGAGAGGGCTTAGCTGCAGGGGCACAAGGCCAGAAGACCCACCTGGCCTGTTTTATTCACCACCCTCATCAAATAAGGTTTTTGCTCATAAGATCAAAGAAATTCTGCATGCCAAGACTCAGAAGTGTTTGGTAGCAATTCTCAGCTTTCTCTGCAGCAGCTTGGATTTGAAGGTCTCCTTCAGTTCTGCTGCTCCCTGGAGGAAATAAACTCAGAAGATCAGGCAGTGGTAGGTCCTGCGGCTGCTCTGTGCTGTCTGCTGCCTGACACCGAGACCTTTCCCGGTAAAACGGCAAACCATGCTTAGGAGTCATCTTTAGCTATCCAAAAGTCAGGTGTCTTGTCTAAGCTAGTGGTCTTGTACCCCATTACGGTCAGCTTGTGTGGAGCAATTCCTCCAGCCTGCTACAGGTCTCCATGTCAACTTGGGGTGAATCCTCTTCACCCATTGATATGCAGAAGGAGCCTCAGTGACCACCTTACACTGGTGACAAACTTTCAAAGGCTGGAGATTGAATTAGTTAAGCCCAATCCCCCTTAAGTGTATCCCTCTCTTTTCTGGAAGGTGGAGAATTGCCTCAGCTCTTCTTCTCTCTAGGTCCCTCCGTGCAAAGGCTGTGAGCGTCTCTGCCTGGTTATGCTCGTTGCACCGGTGGGTCGGTGTGATGTTGGTAACGTGGGAACATTCCTGTGGCCTCATTTCGGACAGGCTTCTTGTTTAGTTTGATTCTTAGTTCTGTTTCTTAATGTGCTTACAAATCCTGACTTACTCTGATCTCTGTTTCAGCCATTCCAGGCATTTTTATTTTCAGTTTTCTGTTACACAAAATGTCTGCAGGTTTTAATGGGACAGCTGTGTACCTTAACAGGGCTAAACATGCAAACTTCAAAATCCTTTTAGGAGTTATTTTATTACTTTAAAAATGTTTTCAAGCGGCTTATTGGATTTCTAGCAGTGAGGACAAGCAGTTTTTTGCCTACAAAACACCTTAAGGTCTCTAACACCCAACAGAACTGCAGCCTATGTGACTGCCATCCCTGTGTCAGATGAACTCAGTCCAGCAAAAATACACCTGACATGTGAAACCATCACTTTGACTGTGTTATCTCCAGCTCAAGGAAGAGAAAATAATATATGAATAATATATGAATTTCTCATTCAATTTAAAGAACTGCACATGCATTGCCCTCGGTAGGACACCTTTTCTTATTCCACCAGCACAAGGCCTTTGCCCATGCTGCAAATTTGACCATGTCCTCCATGTCACTGCTTTTAGGGCCAATAAAAATGGCTTGAGACTTTATCTTTAATTTCTAATTCTCAGCCTTTGTAGATTCTTTCACTAATGTTGTTCTGTAACGTGTTATTGAGCACCTTGTTGGTGCTTTTCAACAAACCCCTACCAGTTACTGCAACCTCCACCTTGAGCTGATGGGAAAATCCCTGACCTGACTGTGCTTTAATTACTGTCTAATTTTCAGCAGTAACTTTGGCAATTGTGGTCATTGTTTGTTCTGAGATCAGACAGGTTTTTTTCTTGATATAACTGTCATACACATAGTTTCTGTGGTCTCTTATGCTCTCTGCTTTTGTCAAACCCTGTAGAGAAAATGTCTTGAGTCCCCCACTCTGTCCCACATTTGTCTTCAATTTGCCGAGCGCATAATCTCTATAGTTCTGAACTGGGGGCAATATTTGGCAATATACATCAATAGGGGATTGTATGGTACATGAGGATGCAATAGTTTTTACCCCTAAGCCAAAGCTGCTTTCCCTGTTTCAGCACGTTGGCACTGCCGTTATTAGTGTGAATACAGAAGCCACTTGTCTCTGCTTTTGTCTTCTGCTGCTGAACCAGCGTCTCATTTTCGTGTGCCTGGAAACATCTTAGTTTTATGTTCCTGTGTACCACTGCAGGGCTGGCGCTTTGTGAACTGTCTCCAACTCTTTCTCAAGGTTTGCCTACTCAGGCTGCTGGACACTTTGGCAAAATAGATTTCAGTTTCCTTTCTGGACACACAATTTCCCTGCATCATTTGTCATCTTCAGGACTCCTCATGTTCCTCTTTACCTACTGCAGTGGGCTTGTCATGCAGATGATATCATGCAGGTTATCCTGGTTGCAATCAAACTGTGTCACATCCCACAATAATTTTCCTCTCTCTGGGGTTTACCTTGAAATTATCGTGCTGTTCTTATTTGTTTCTGCAAGCTTTGCTTTGGCCATGGGCATTCTTTGCAAAACTTCCCATATCCTCCAAACTCTGATGGCTTTTCTTTAAATCAAGCTAGAAGCAAAAGCAACTCCCTACAGACGTTATTTAGTGGCTTCTGGTGAAGCACATCAAATGCCAAGCACAAGCCAAGCAACCTGTGGCAGGTGGGGGCACACCTCAGTGAGCCATGTCCACACTCAACCTTTTCTGGGAAGCAGAGGCTGAGAAACATCTGAGATGGCTGCATAGATGTCAGGGCAGATCCCCGAGCAGTGCCTCCGCTGAACAGAAGGGGTCTTTGTACTGAGCGACTCCCCCATGCTCTGGCACTTGGGAAGAGAAAACACTTACAGGTTCCTGATACCTGGAGGTGTCAGTGGCTCTTCTGTTTCTCAGGGCTTTTTTCCTCCTCTAACCTGTGTGCATGGATGGTTTGAGGCCAGAAGAAAAGATATTTTTAGTAGCCAGCTGTAGCCACGATGACCTGAAGTGGTCTCTGTTTGCTCAGGAGTAGCATTTTCCGTTAGTCTCCTTTGCCTGTGGTTATCATACTTACTTGGGTTAGAAGACGGTTATTACCTCATAAAAAGAAGTGTTCTCCAATAAAACCCATGACTAGATATGATGGTTTCTGGCAAGGATTAACACGCAGGTACAGAGTGTGCGACCATACTGCCGTGCCTCTTGAGCAGCAGAGCTATCCCTTGGTGACAGCTGTGTCACCAGTGAGCACTACGGGAGCCTCCCCAGGACGTGCTGCAGCCCGGCACATGAGCACCTTCAATTCCAAGGGCATTTGAGCACTGAGTGTGGGCTACCTGTGAGGGCAGGGGCTGGCAGGGCTGTGGGCAGTGCCTCAACCACTATGAACTACCTCCTGGTCCTCCAGCCCCATGCAGACTGGTGTCAGCGTAGGTTCCTGCCAGCAGATGAGGTTAGACCCTGGCACGGGACCTGCTGGTTGTCCTCACTGTCTCGAACAGAAATAACCCCTTCCCTTTCCAAATACTGCCCAGCTGGATGTCCCCAGAAAGACCAGTCTCACAACACGGGTACGTGTCCAGGTTGCATGCTGACATGTGGCTTCTGTGCAGCTGGGCAACTCAAAAGCATATTAACGAGGCATTATATCAAAATATATTATCTGTGAAGAGTACCCTACAGAATCCAAAATCTAATACCAGTTTAATTCAAGAGACAGCTGGCTGTGAGCTACATCTGTGGCTTGTTACGGCCAGTTACAGTGCTGCAGGACCCTTTGCTGCTGAAAATGGCTGGTGGCATCAACAGCAGTGGCTGTGTAGGGGTGCGGGCATCGGCCTCTGAACAAACACAGCAGCTATTTGCAGGAG
This sequence comes from Anarhynchus alexandrinus, assembly GCA_008711295.1. Lineage (NCBI taxonomy): Eukaryota > Metazoa > Chordata > Aves > Charadriiformes > Charadriidae > Anarhynchus > Anarhynchus alexandrinus. The sequence goes on from VUYV01000013.1 coordinate 6,647,275, forward strand.
GTCTTAGTGAGGGAATGTGGTAGTAGGGCAGGACCCAGAGAACACACCATCTCTGAGGAAAATGTATTCCTGTACTTCACAACTAGGGTAGAGCTAGGTTTCCCTTCCTTTTCCTGGGATATAAATCACAGAATCACAGAATGGTCAGGGTTGGAAGGGACCTCTGGAGATCATCTACTCCAACCTCCCTGCTAGAGCAGGGTCACCCACAGCAGGTTGCACAGGACAGCGTCCAGGCGGGTTTTGAACGTCTCCAGAGTGGGAGACTCCACCACCTCTCTGGGCAGCCTGTGCCAGTGCTCTGCCACCCTCAAAGGAAAGAAGTTCCTCTTCATATTTAGGTGGAACTTCCTATGTTCAAGTTTGTGCCCATTACCTCCTGTGCTATCACAGGGCACCACTGAAAAAAGACTGTTCCCATCCCCCTGGCACCCTCCCTTTAAGTATTTATAAGAATTGATAAGATCCCCCCTCAGTCTTCTTTTCTCTAGACTAGAAAGACCCAAGTCCCTCAGTCCCTCATGCTGAATGTCCACACCTCCTGGCTGTTGTTATGCCCATCTAGTGTGGAGCAATTCCTCTGTAGTTCTGGTTTACATCTCTGGTGACTTCCAATCAAGGAAAATGAACTAAAACCAGAAGAGAGGCAGAGAAGCACGGCCAGGACAATCAGAATAACAAAAGGGCTGTGTTGCACAAGGAAGGTGAAGGAACATGGCTTGTTTGTACATTGTTGCTGTATTAAACAAGTAAATCGGCAAAGGATGGGAGTGGACATGCCTGTCTGTTCCCTTAGTTTCATTTCTGAAAGAGACTTTCCTGTGGTTGCCAGACACGGTGGGGGCTGGACTGAATGACCTGGTGGGTCCCTGGTTTCTAACTTCAGTTAGCAATGTTCTGGTAAACGTGCGTGCATATAAGATTCTCCTTTGGAAAAAGTCCTGGTAGCACTAGTGTGATTTCTTGCAGGCTTTGGACTAGTTTGTGGAGATGAGGGTTTGCTGGAAATGTCTGGCACGACATTTGAGCGTGTCACTGCAGCTTGCTGTACTCCTCGCCTGCTGCACGGTGCAGCCATCCCTGCCAGGAGGCGACAGGAGGGCCCTGCTGTGACCATCTAAGCCAGCATGTTGTCACTTCTATTTCTCCAATATCTTCTCTGGTGTGTGGCTACTTGTCTGAAACAGTCTGAAGCATCAAGGGACGGAGGATTTTGCATGCCCAGCTTGAGGTACACCATCGGGCACCCTCATTCTTCTCCAGTATTTTAAAGTAGCAACATATAAATCCATATGTCACCTGTAGAAAAGTACCTGTGATTTAGCAGTAGGAGGGATCACATGCACATAAGAGTGACACGAGGGGAAGCTGCATCACTGCACTGCCCGAACCCCACCTACCTGTCCCACCTCGACTAGCACTTGCCCCCACATCTGGCTTTGTGGGAGGCAGTTGATGACGAGGTGAACTGAGGTGAACACACTCACAACTGCTCATACTTTTATATATGGGTTATCTGAGATGAAGTTTATATGTGTGAAGGTATAGTAACCCCAGACTGATAGCAATCAGCGTTATTGGCAAAGAGTATCTACTTATTGTCACTGTTGGGAGTAGTGTAAAATTAAAAGGATTTCCATAGCCACCCAGAGTGGTGTTTCAAGGATCATTTCCCTTTAGCTTTCCTTGCAAGAGACTGATTGCTGATAGAAAGGACATAAATTTCAACCTGTTTGAGCTGGTTGTAACCAGTTTTCCATAAAACACATTACTGTTTTGAAACCAAGGAATGCTCTTTAGAAAGGATGGTGAGGAGGGGATGGCATACATTCAAGCCAACGTAGCTGAAGAAATTCTGGATATGCATAATAAACATCATGTATGCATATGTCTGTGTGCATACTTCATTTCATTTACATACTGTTCTGTAAATAATCTTGAGACATTTTTCAAGATTCAAACAAATAGCTACAGAAATACCATATTTTAATGCTGTTTTGATCATTTGTTCAGTATTACATCCATTTTTGCTCTTTCAGTGACAAGGTGGAAATTATTCACACAGAGGTATGGTATTGGAATTTTATTGCTGTAATTCTTCTGTTTTATTTTTAGAGTCAGGATATGCAGTGTGCAGATGCTGACACTGTCTGGAAAATATTGTCTTCTTTCCTTTATCGCAGTGACTGCGGTACAATGGGCTGCCACTCATTTTTGAAAAATTTCAGAGTATCTGTATTTGAAAATCAATATATTCAGCAATATGCAGTCCCTATCAGAGCATTGACTTCCTCTATGAAACACAGATTTCCTCTGCCCTAGTTTTAAGTTTTTAAGCACCCATGAACAGAATTTCATATGTGCCACATTTAAAGAGAGTCTAAGTTGTTTTTCTGAGAAATCATGAATAATAGCTGGTTATAGAGCTGACCAGTCATGTTTTCAGACAGCTCCATGATTTGCACACACATACTCACACTCATACAGGCTCCTCCTTACATGGGCTGTGTAAGACCACATCAGTTCTCCTAGCAAATGTCATCTGCAGTTTGAGTTTGCTGTTTTGCTCCATCACTTATGTGTGCTGACAGCAATTTTTACACTTAGGGCCAATTACGAACCTAGCCAAAGGCTGGCGTTTCTGCAGGGTTTCTGAAATAGCGATGAACTCCCTTGTTTCTGCAGGAGCTTTCAGAAAACCCTTCCCCATAATATAATCAGATCATCTTGTTTGGATTAGCGTGTTGTCAGTCTGATTGTTGCTCCTGCTTGTCTTTAATTTCTAATCTAGCTACAAGCTGTGAGATACTTGATTTGGTTCTTATGGAGGACTCATGGAAAAACTGAAATGCATTTAGGATCATATACTGTGTGGCTGAGAGTGAAAAAGCAGGCCCAGTTTGGAAATATGCTTTTTATGAACTCCTCAGTGATGATCTGAAGTGCAAACTTGAACTCCCTGCCAGAGCAGTCTGAGAAATACGGATTTTATGAGATACTTAAACAATTTGCAAAGATTTTTGAAAGTAGAACCAAGTCGTTTGAAATATATTTATCTGTGACCTAGAAAAGATTGTTCTTGGGATTTTGTAATCTAATGTGACTTGTGCTATAGACATTCACAATGATTTTAATAACCGATTCATTACCAGTAGTCCAATTCTACTCACCAGAGACAACTTTAACAGGCACATGAGCTCTCAGAGGGCACTTCGATTACATTACACAAACGAGATACTACCATGTATGAAACAGCCACACTTGTATTTTTACTTTAGTTAAAATATAACCAAAACATAATCTCTTGTACATGGCTGTATGAGGGACTGAATCACGTGCAGCAGCACAGACATAGTGGCACTACCATAAAGTTAAGTGGTTGTTAAAGGATTTAAGATATGGCCCTCAAAGACTGAAAAATGCACAATCATTTTGTGGGGATATTAATCTCTGCAATTCTAGTAATTATGTTATATTATGCTATGTTATACTATATTATATTTTACTGTACTTTTTTTAGTGCTTTTTTCGTCATGGCCAAAGCAATGGGTGTGTATTTGAAGCATAGTTTTAAAGCGGCAATGGTGCTTTTGGAAGTTGGCTGCATTTCCATGGTGGTGAAGCGTCAAGTGTCTGACTAAAATCTCAGTAGATTTGTAGCTTTTACTCTCTCACTCATTTGTCTGTTCAGGTGGATTATGCTGCTTTCATCGGGTATTGGTGAGATTGATACTGGCATAGTACCTTCACCTCTAGAGACTTTTAAAGAAATAAAAAAATGAATGGTGCACAGAAAAGCGCTCCAGAAAGGAGCACCGAGATTGTAGAAGCCTCCTTTTATAGTAAGAGATGTAAGAAACTCTCTCTGTCTTGTTACTTATGGCAGGACAGGCTGACTAAGTACTAGCAGAAGCGAGAGCAGCACACCATTTCTTGTGGAAAGGGCAATAACATGAAGTGTTTGCAGCCAGCTGAAGAGAGATGCTGGAACTTCAAAATAAAGCATAACTTTCAATGGGAAGGTGATTAATCAAGTTACTATGGGATGTGGTTGATTATCTGCCTCTTGGTAACTACCGAATGGGGTCCTTGCTGAAAGTATGTTTTAGTCATACCAAGGTACTATTTTAAGCAGAAAAAGCTGTTTCAATACATAGAGAGAGAACTGACTAGCAATATGGTTCCTTTTGACTTTGACTTCTCTGAATTATCAGGGTATTAGTGTTTTTTTCCTCCATGCCGTTTATGAAGTTCAATATACCTTCCCCAGTGTTCAGTCCTGGGAAAAGACCCAAGCACGTACTGGGCCAGACGCTTGAAGTTTGATACTCGATGTTTATTCCTTTCTGCTACATTCAGCAGGTTTTATGCCATTATATTCTTCATAATACCAGAGCGTTTCTCTCCATGATGGTCATACAATCATAGAATCATAGAATGGTTTAGGTTGGATAGGACCTTGAAGATCATCGAGTTCCAACCCCCCTGCCATAGGCAGGGACACCTCCCACTAGACCAGGTTGCCCAAGGCCATGNCACGTACTGGGCCAGACGCTTGAAGTTTGATACTCGATGTTTATTCCTTTCTGCTACATTCAGCAGGTTTTATGCCATTATATTCTTCATAATACCAGAGCATTTCTCTCCATGATGGTCCCTTTGATCCTTTCTGGGGAGGGAGGTGCATATGTGCGTTTTGTTTTGTCGCTTTCCCTTCTTTTGGAGAGCGGAGTGCCTCGCAGTGAGGATGGGGGGTAAGTGACGGAGAAACCTACGCTGAGCTTTCTATGAGACATCAACCCATTGCAAATACTGGGTTGAATATTTGTCAAAAGCTGAATCTTTGGGTAGTAGTGTTAGAGATGTACAGAATTTTGTACTCCACCTCTTGGCAAACTCACTCGTTAGTCCTCCATTTGGTAAAAAATCCACATATGTGCTGGTAGGAAAAAATGACAAGAGGAAACCTTTTGCTTAATATGCAGAACATGGGAAAGAAACAGGAACGTGTGAAAAGTACTTTGGAAACATTTGGATGAGTGGTGTATNCTCCTCACAGAAGAGGTGCTCCAGCCCTCGGATCATCCTCATGGCCCTCCTCTGGACACGCTCCAGCAGGTCCATGGTCCCTTTGATCCTTTTTGGGGAGGGAGGTGCATATGTGTGTTTTGTTTTGTTTTTTCGCTTTCCCCTCTTTTGGAGAGTGGTGTGCCTCGCAGTGAGGATGGGGGGTAAGTGACGGAGAAACCTACGCTGAGCTTTCTATGAGACATCAACCCATTGCAAATACTGGGTTGAATATTTGTCAAAAGCTGAATCTTTGGGTAGTAGTGTTAGAGATGTACAGAATTTTGTACTCCACCTCTTGGCAAACTCACTTGTTAGTCCTCCATTTGGTAAAAAATCCACATATGTGCTGGTAGGAAAAAATGACAAGAGGAAACCTTTTGCTTAATATGCAGAACATGGGAAAGAAACAGGAACACATGAAAAGTACTTTAGAAACATTTGGATGAGTGGTGTATGAGTGTACATTAATTAATTTGTCATAATGTATGAGTATCCATTATTACAAAGTACTGCAAACCCTGAACTCACCAGAATGGAAACAAAATCCTAGTTTTGGTCATTCTCTGGTATTCCTGAGATGAAGAGGTAACTTTTTGTTGTATATAAATGGGGCATGCTGCTCACCTTCCCAGATCTGCCAAGCAAGACTGAACTGAACTTTAGGTGGGGACGTGAAAGAGCTCAGTCCTGTGGTGGGAACACGTGCTACTGGTGCTCTTGGTGGACATCAACACCTACAGGCCCTTGCAGTGTTAGTACAGACTTCATACCTGTGAATACACATGGAAGCAGATGAGGTGTGTAGTATTGCAGGCTGACTCTGCCCTCCGCAAGCGGCTGATAGCTGGGGCTCCCAGCATGGACAGCTGTGCTGCCATTAAAAGCGGTGCTCTCCCGGGTTTAAGGGCAGGCAGTGCATGCAAAACTGATGCACCTGCAAAGATGGGGTTTTCCAACACCTTGCTTCTCTGATTTCCAAAACCCTCTACTGGACACTTGGGTAGGAGAAAGAGTTTCACTGTGAGAGGGAATTGATGTGAAGGCTTAAAAGGGTGTCAATGGATCAGGCTCAGAAAATCAGAAAGCTGAGTACTTAATGAACAGTATCTCGAGAAGCATTTTTAGCAGAAATCTGAATAATTGGTAGGTAAAACCCATGGAAAGAGGTCAGGCATGCCCAGAGCATTGAGAGTGCTCAAACAACTGCCAGTGGCGTGTAAGCAGGCCACAAACATAGGTGAATGTAGCCATGCTGCTGGAAAGGCAGTGAGAGCGCAGGGCTGGGAAACACAGGGAGGAACGTGCACACCCCTAATACCATCAGTGCGTGAACACAGTGTCCTATTTGGCTCCCTCCCTCCCAGCAATTGCTGCATGCATGCAGCGCTCCTCACTCCCTGGGGCAAGCTGTAGGCAGCCCCAGCTCTTCTGCATTCTCTCGTACCGCAATAAATGCATCTCTTAAAATCCCCCCGTATTGTCTCATATAACCCTGGGCATCCCAGGCCATGAACTTCTAGAGCAGGGCTTCCTTTTTAAAAATTACATCAGCTTTCTTTCTGGCAATTTGGGATTTACATATGGTGCACCCGTGGCTACAAGGATCTTGTGTTCTCAGCTGACTGCAGCACAAGTCAGTGCGGACCATTAATGTCAGCAGAATGGAGCAATACTCTCCAGCATTCGGTATCCCTTTGCACTGTGTTCGGCATCCCCTCTTGATGCTCTGCTCTCTGTGCCCGAGTTCCCACGACTGTTTCTGGTTCTTATCATGGGGTGGAAAACCTTCCCTCAGCAAAAAGGTCCTCCCTCGACCAACTTCCCTCATCTCAGTTTTTTGTTCCCAGATGAGTTATTGATCTGGTTCTGGTAGCCTTGAGCGTTGTTTCCAAACAGCAGAGGCAGCAGCCACTTGGAGAAGCGATGATGAAACCAGAATGATAATTGGTATTAGTTATGAAGAATTTCTGCAGTCTCAACCAGGCAGGGGCCACTGGGTGGCCAAGGCATGGCTGAGGAGCAGAACTGATCTCAAGACTGAGAAATTTGCTCATCAAAAGGTGAGTCAGGCATCTGTGTGGTGCAGATGGGTTATTTGCAACAAATGTCAGTCCATAGACTTGTGTTTTCTTCAATATGAGAGAAACAGGGGTTTCTGAGCTCGCAGGTTGGAGCCTGCCTGAAAATGGTCCTTCTTGACCATTCCCAGTGGGACCATGTCCCTCTCTCACTCTGCCTCCTCTGTAATTCTGCTTTTCAGTGGCCTCTACAGAGATCCCTATCCTGAAATTTTTTAGAGGAAAAACATTCTTAACCCTGGAAATGACCCAGTTTACCTCCAGATGCCTTCATGCAGGCTGTGGTCCGGAAACTTTTCTTTTTTTTTTTTTTTTTTTAAATAATGAAGTAAGTCGGCAATAGGAGCTTTTCTTTGCAGGACATATCATTAAATAGCCCACACGCTGTGCAGGCCATTACACGTGTGCCCTCATGCCCTCTGTTGGACCCAGTAAAAGGTGTGTCATGAGGCACGTTGTTCCCGCAGCTGAATCAATTCACTAACCCACTTTTGAGTGGCAGCATTAGGGTTCCCTGTTCCTTGTCACCCTGAAGCGCTGGGGGGATGCTGTCTATTGCTGAGTGCCGTCTCTGAAGCTGAAATGACCCAGTGACCCGCCAAACAGATTTCTGTCTCCAACAACTGTGTGCAAGAAGCTGCCTTGTCGGTGTGTGCATGGGCTGCTGAGAAGGTGTTGCATTAGAGTCTCTTTCTAATGAGCTGTGGGATCTGGGAGTTGTGCACTAGGCTAATCTTTCCAGGAATTTGACTTGAAAGCTTACCGCATTTCCAAGTATAGGACATGCCCATGCAAACGAACAGCGGGGTGTCTGAACTTCCATTTGACTGTATTTATTCTAGATATTTAACGGCCCTTGTTCCTGCAGGGCTTTTCAAAGTCCAGTATCATGTCGGACATGCCAAACGCCGTAAAAAAGACTCATCAATCTCGATGGATTTTTGTCTGGCACTTATAAGTTAGCCCTGGAGACTCAGACCTTTTATGAGCATACTGTGTGCTGTTAAACACATATATAAGGACATTGAGGCATGAGGTTTGCATTTGCTTTGCACTGACCCATGCCTGCAAGTGAACCAGTTGTATAAAACACGCAGAGATGCTGTATGTTCCTGCTCACCATGACGGCCGGGGTCCCACACCCTGCTGAGGCTGGCTGTCACCAGCCCTGCGCCCCGAACCTCTGAAGCTTGGGGCTGAGACACGCTGATGGAGGAACCAGCCTCCTGCCGTGGAAGGACAGCCCATCTCCTGCCGAGTCCTGCTGCAGCTGCTGCGACACACGGGCCCTCTCCTCTCCTCGCCGTCGGACTGTTTTTGCCATTCCTGCCCGTCAGTGTACCGCAGCCATCAACATAGACATTCCAGGGGAAGTTGTGCAACTGGCCCCGCTTAATCATTAACTGGGACATTCTGGCTGTTAAATTTTTTATTTATTTCTGTATTTTGCGAGGGGAAGCACTCGTTGGACAGGGCGGGCTGAAACGCACGCAGAGATCTGGCGCTCAGGCGTGCATTGCAGGCTAATCCTTGCCTTCTGCTCACGACGCAAGCCGCCCCGTGTACGTGAAGCTGAGCGACGCAAGGCTAGCCAGAATTGAAAGCAGGGTTTCCAGTGACCAAGCAAGCGAAAATGGCTGTTACTCATAAGGAGTTCTGGCTTTGCTGCCTGAAGGTCCTGGCTCAGAGTTGCTCCATGCATGGCGTTGTAGTAGGTGGCAGCGTGCTGGGTTGGCACGAAGAGCCTGTCTTTGCAACGGGCAAAGCAATGGCAACGGGGGTGACCCACAGCCAGAGGCAGGACTTGAGCATCTGCACGTGGAGAGTCAGGTTGTCACAGCAGGAACCAAACCCCCATCACAGCGTGAGGATCCCTGGAGCAGCCCCAGGGCTGGGGCAGCGTGGGGAGGTGTACAGTCACGGGGCTAGCGATGTGGATGGGGTTTTCTCCCTCCAGCATGCGGGTTTGTGGCTCTTGCACTGCGGCTCAGAGCTCTCTTTTAGGCAAGTGCTGAGCTGGTCCCAGCTCACGCCTGGCTGGAGGTGGCTGGTGGGGAGATGACCCCTGCTTCTGCCTTTATCCTCCACTTACGGCTACGTCTCGCTATTCAGCCAGGGCATATCTTGGTTTGAGTCGGTATTTCAGCCACATGCATTAATTTTGGAGACTTGCAGATTTGCAGCACTGAAATGGGGTAGATTGATCAGCAGAATGGCAGTTTGAGTCCTAGCTCCCTTCACATGGGGCCTACTATGTCCCTCCTAAGTGCTCCTCTGTGGCCCACCATCAGCCTTTGCAGTAGGTGTTTTGAAAGGTGTGAACGCTAGCAACTAAACCAGGCAGCTCTTCAGCCTGTGCTTTCGGCTGTAGCTTGCAGAGCCCTGCAAAGCAGTGTGAGGATCGCTCCTTCCCCCTAACGAGAACGTAGAAGCAGAGCTGAGAGCTGTCCCTGGGGCAGAGCCAGGAGGGGCAATCTGGGTTCCCATCTCTTCTGCCCTGCATTCTTACACCCGGGACCAAGAATGGTGCAGCAAGGTTAAAGTAACTTACGTTGCACCCAAAACATACTGAGCAAAGAAAAATTCTAGCAAAGTCTAGCAAAGAGTCTCATGCTCCACACAGAAATATTTGGCTGTTTCTGCTGTTGGTTAGAGCTGTGCCACACCATGGCTTCCCAGTGAAGTCACTGAGCCCAGCTGGGTGTAGCTGAGGGTGGTGCTCATATTGTCTGGGCTAAATGTCAGCAAGGAACAGCAGCGGTTGAACGAGAAGGATTTCTAAGCATTTCCCTCCTCCTGGTCACACACAGCCCTCATTCTTGGACAGCTGAGGCAAAAGGACAAGAGCAAAGTTATTTTAGATGGAAAGTACCTAAATGTTTTGTTCTTTGTGCATAGAAACGAACAGAAATGAGCTCTGGGTCTTGTAAACTTCAACACCCAGTTTTCTGTGCGTATAACCCAGCTGCTAGGAAAGCTTGATGAATTTTAACTGTGCTTTGAGTTTAAGGGATAAACAGGATCCATTGTTCATCCCACAGGGTTCCTGACCATGCTCCTGAAGACATCCAGGCAGTTTTGGGGCATTACCTGTGCCTGGCTGACCCACAGCTGGAGGTGTACTCCATCGCCCCACAAGATCCCAGACATCATGGGCACTCCTTGGCAACTCCAGTGCAAAGTTGGGTCTCTCAGTTGGGGACAGATATCTGCTAAGTGAGGGGCTTAGTGCACTCCTCATGTCCCTTGTGTCAGGCTTTCCTGCACATGCAGGTGGACTCTGTGCAACCGAACTGCTTGTGTTGGGTGTCCAAGGTTTCTCAGCTACTACATCCACTAGTGACTAGCATAGGTGACAAGAGAATTTTGACAAAAGTCCGTAGTCCTAAGCCTTCCCAAAGACTGTGACCCTGAATTTGGGCCAGGTGTGAAGTCACAGACCTTTCTTTCCTCTCATACAAGTTTGTCAAGGTCACGTGTAAGGCACTGACTTTCCAGTAGTGGTGTACAGAGCCTTGACGTGTGCTCTGGGGGGAGCTGCTGCCAGATGAAGGTAGGTTAGAGCAGGTCCCCAAGCAGTTAAAGACTGGCATATTTACATTGAATGTTTTGCTAATGTTGGTCTTCCAAGAAACCAGTTGTAAAACTTGCTGCAGGGCTGCTTCTGCAACTGTGTGCCAGACAGCAACTGAAGCCTTGTGTCCAGGACAGGGGTTCATGAACTGCTGTCTAGGAAACTTTTCTGCACCAGGCAAAAGCTTGGTTTTCTGCACTTACTGCCCGGTTTTATTATGAAACATGTTCTGAAACATTGTTCCTAACTAGACATGATTTAAACTGGGTTCCATCTTGCTACTCTTTTCATGGTGCTCCGTTAAGACTTGATTTCTCAATTCTTGACTGCAAATTTGATATTTGATATGGGGACCCATATATCCATGTCAGTAGGGAAGGGGAGATTTGCACTTTGGTCTTAACCTGTCCTACCTGTAAGCATAGATACAGACACATTTTTCAAAAAGTATGTGAAACTGGACTTAGTTTATGTTCCTTTTACATAGGATTGAACTCTTCTGGTGTACACCTATTTATAAACTCTATCAGCAAAAGGAAAAGGAAAGGGACAACTTGTGTTGTCTTCAATGGACTGGCATGACTATAGGCATGAAATTTACACATGTAGACAAAACTGCAGAATTAAAATTTCCTAGGCTACAAGATGATGCTGATGAGATTTCTTAATCTTGCAGTTGTCATATCTATTGGAAGCCTGGCTGCGACGCACTTACAGCAAAGACAGGCTTTGAGCAGGACAACACTGTCCACAGCACATGCATCACGTTGAGCTCTTCTGCAGGTCTCTCCTGCTCCCTTCTGGTGAAGTCTTGAAATCCGAACCAGGGAAGATTTTCTCCACATCCCAGCTGGATACCAGGATTTCTCTCAGAAGCTCTAGGTCAACACAATCCTTGATGCCTGGGTGTATAGGAAATGGAGGGTGGGGGTGAGTGTGCCCCACCAGCAAGTAAGTGGAGCCATTCATGGGTTCCACTTCCTTTTCAGGCGGGAACCCATAAAGCTTCATGGTAGCCAGTATCTTCTAGAGACTTTTGAGGTCCTCAGAGGATGCGTGCTAAAGGGTCACAGTTATTGCAGTGCTGTAACACCTTATTAATATCATCTTCTCTGCTGCTTGGGGCTTGCTTTTCATGACACGTCCTTTGCCTTGTTACTCTCTTCCTAAAGTTTAAACTCAGGGACTTCCCCACTGACCCAACAGCCCAGATTTCGCAGTAAAGGCACAGAACTGTCCTATTTTTCAACAGCATGGCTAAATTTGGTATAGGGACAGGTTATAGAATCATAGAATCATAGAATGGTTTAGGTTGGAAAGGACCTTGAAGATCATCGAGTTCCAACCCCCCTGCCATAGGCAGGGACACCTCCCACTAGACCAGGTTGCCCAAGGCCATGTCCAGCCTGGCCTTGAACACCTCCAGGGATGGGGCCTCANCTCTCTTCCTAAAGTTTAAACTCAGGGACTTCCCCACTGACCCAACAGCCCAGATTTCGCAGTAAAGGCACAGAACTGTCCTATTTTTCAACAGCATGGCTAAATTTGGTATAGGGACAGGTTATGTCTCACTAGAATCAAGAACTTTTGAGCAACAAAGTACTGCCCATGACACTTCAGTACCTGGCTGCTTGTCTGCAAGTCAGTGCGCTTATTCTGGACCCAAACTAAATATACTGTTGAATCAAAGGAAAGAGCATTTATAAACACGAATGAATTGTGTTTCCAGGTGAAGCTCTTACCTTAACCTGTTTTACATACTATTCAACTGCTCTGAATAGTTGAAAGAGACAAGTGGGGACCTGTGTAGGATTATTATCCCCTTTGATGGACAGGGAACTTGAACACTGAGACACAACACCAAGCTCACATAGGGTCCTATAAGGAGTCAAGGCCACATAGGGAGCTCCAGGTCCTCTCTAGATTCACGACCCTGTGACCCAGGCACAGGGATCCTCTAAATGTTTGGGAAAGAGGGCTGTACCACATTCAGATTCAGAGTCTCTCCCTTGTGTGGCCAACGCCACTGTCCCCACTCGTGGATTGACCTGGAGGGGTGGCTGGTCGAGCAAGCTGTAGGTGCTGCCATGGGTGCACATTGCAGTGCTGTTCTGCTCTGGTGATACCCTAAGGTAATCCTACACACCTGGTTCCAGCTGCAGTTCCCAGGGTGAAAAAAAATCAGCTTTATTTGTAATCAAAGTTCTAACCTGCACAACTGACAACCCTAAACAAAAGGCAGTTAATTACCTGACATTTTTAAAAAACCCTATCATGTTTAACCTAAACATACAGCTTTTAGGGGGTGTGTCTCATGTCTTTAATCATTGAGATTTGACAACAGCAGGCAAATTAGCAGGTTGCAATACAGGAAACCTTTCCTGATATGTCACTTTGCTGATCCTGTTGCAGGGTTGGGACCTGAGATAGGTATATTTTGCAAGAACCTACCTATGTTATGGACCAGCAATAATTAGATATGTTCACATCCAGGGGAGTTGTGCTGGCAAATATTCCTGTGTAAAAAGAAAGATAGTAAAACCCCTTTCATTTGGATGGGTTATACCACTCAGGCTAAACTGCTCCAGCAAGAGGCCTTTTTTTTTTTTGTAAGTGATCTGCACTTGTTCCTTTGTGCTGATATATTTACATCAGAGAAATTTTTAGAATAGACTAGTCTTATCTTCATGCAGCCACTCATGTCTCCAGGCATCCATGGCATGGAATGTAAATGCATTATTCATCATCATTGGCCATCTGCAGTTAAACTTTGCTAGGAATTAAAATAACAACCTATTGGTTTTCTACCATCTTCTTGGCTACTAAATGGCTACTGCTCAGCTTACATGACTACTTTGTCCTTCCTGCTACATATATCAACATTTTTATTATTTTTATTATGTTCAAAGTGCTCTCCCTCCTCCTTTTCACATCTTTCTCTTCCTTCTCAGCCTCCATCTAGCTTTCCCTTTCATATCTAACCTTCCACAAATTACTACTGTTAAAGGTATGGAAGCTGGATCATCACTAGGAAGATCTGCTGATTTATGATGTTGCTGTTACAGCCAGTTGCACTTCTTTTCCATTATTGTTCTCTCTCCCTACTTACACCAAGTGTGAGGGTCTCAGGCTTGCCTTTCAGACCTTGTTTGCTTTTTTTTTCTTCATTACCTAGTCCTCTGCCCCTTACTCACCTGTGTCCTATCAAACACTTACAAGCATTCTTAGTGTCCTCCAGCTGTGCTCAAGTTCTTATAAGGAGCCTGTGTCCAGCAGAGGTGAATGGCAGGCCTTCAAAGGAGATTGTAAGAAATAGAGCATAAAACCAATTATTTTCTCTCCAAGGCCTACATCTGTAATAAATATTGATGTAAAGAACTGCTAGACTAGCAATAGTCACTTACTACTGAAGGAGTTCGTTCATAGGTACTAGTTAGTATACCTATAAATTTTCACACTGCAAACTGATGTTGAATTCTATATCTCTACTTATATCCTTGCTTAGTTTCTCCTTTATTTGATTTTTCATCTTTGTAGATTGTAAACTCTCAAGACAGAGAATTCACACTTTTGCATAACACCTAGCAATTGTAATGAGGCACCTATGAGACAGGTATTTAATAACAATGGTACTATTAAAGAAAGATGAACGTGCTGCTCATGACTCCAGAGCCTCTGTTATCCACTGCTCCATGGCAATTTCCATGATGAAAATTTCCTTGGAAGCTGAAGAAACTGAAGTGTCTTGGGCTTGGCATGTGACACCAAGAATCGGGAAGACCCTGGAGGCTCTATTGAGAGTAAGTTAAGAAATAAACTATGTTTTTTGAATTTCTGGACTTCATGCTGTGCAGCTGGATTCTTGTGAGACCTGGCTTTCTTGTCTCACATGGGATACCTCAAGTCTTATGAATTCTGCCTAAAATAGCATGCATGGGTTGTCTCTCAGTATAGATCCGTGGACTTTGATGGTCAAGACTGGAAGTTGTCAGTTTTAAGGTTTGTCTTTCCCTTGTACTGCTAGGATTTGGGCAACTGTAATTTTGAGTACTATTCACCACTGATTTTGTTCATTTTCTTCCTAGACTTCAAATTTTCTCACTTTAGCTAAGAAGCAACAGGTGGAAATATGGGAGGCTTGGTCTGACCCAGAAAGACTGAGCAGCGGAGCTGCCAGGAGCACACAGCCATTAGTGAGCCTTTGTGGTTAACGAGCCCAGATTCTTTGGGGGGTCCTGAGTTTTCCTGAAGGTCTGGGCAGAGATGTCTTACTGCAGGGACTCATTGCATCCAGGCAGGACTTGCAACAGATTGTCTTCTGCATCCATTGGAATATGCTTCCTTTTAGTCTTGAGAAAGAACAAGAACAGGGTTAACATATGAGGCTTTTTCCATGTTGTTTAGATTCTGGTGCGTCCTATCCAAAACTTTAATAGAAAGCTTTCTTCTCTATTCCTATGGGCCAGATACTCAGCTGGTGTAAACGCAAATGCCATTGCTGCTGCGTTCTTTGACGCAAGGTTGGGGCTTAGCTCATGGTGCTGTTGTGTCTGGGAGTATTTTTATCCATTAGAGATATTTATCCCCTCTCCCCCTCTGTCTCCTCAAGGAATCTTTCTTCTCGGCAAACGCTCCTCTGACTGGAACATATGGGAAAAGTATTTTCTTCCATTCCTTCACCACTCAAAAATGGTCAAATCAATTTGGCTAAAATTAAAACCTTTTGGGTTGAATCTTAGCCTAGAAAACTTCATCTCCCAAAGGAATCCTTAAAGAAAGTTGTGAGCAATTTCCGAAAAAGATGGAGTTGGCTTGGAAAACAAAGCTGGGGCAGAAACCAATTGGAAAAGCCCTTTGACTTTGGTAGCAGTCACACCCATGTCTTCTAGTGTGCAAATCTCACTTTGATTGTCACAAAAGAAGTTATGGTGGCTGTTGACTTCTGTGGTTCTATACACTCAGTGTGGTGATCAGTTCCAGTGACTATTGCATTCCCTTCTCCATGTGGATTTTCATCTGTGTAGGTCTTTGTGCTTCTGCTTTTGGCTGGAAATGTAAATGACTAAGTGTTTGGTACCAGACCTTGCAGACTTAAGAAGGTCAAATAGCTTGGACAAGCTTTCCAAGTTTTGGATTGTTTAACCCACCCCCCAGAGATACACCCAAAGTTGTATAAAAGCTGACATTTTTGTGGATGAAATAGTGAAGGGCACACTGGTGAGGCAACAAAAGGACTCATTTCTTGCAGTAAAACTTATCTAGGTTTGTCCTAATTAAGTGAATACTGTCCTGATAACTGTCCTTCCAACTCAAGAATAATTTTATTCTTTAATTTTCTTGGAAATTGAATTGATTCAGGGTAACCTCTACACTTGGACTTTTACCAGTTACAGTAGTGGGTGAATCACTGGTAATTTGATGAATTCAGTGTGGGAAAGAGCTAGCATGTGGTTGCAGCCAGGTGAAGAACATTATCTGATTTAGGGTGGATGATTAGGACTTTTTGTCCAGAGTGATTCATCCAAGCAGAGAACCCGTCCAAGGAATGAGTTGTTCACACCAGATGAACTTTCAAGCCCTGTAGCACATCTGATATCTGTGTTGTACACATATTTCTAGCACTTTATATCAAGGAAATAGGACTGGCAACTAGCAATAGCATTAGTTTCTTAGCAGCACTGGTGTCTTTGTTCCATGCGTTAGCACAGGTAGGACTGAAGTCTGGTAAAGTCTGATTTCTTATGTGCCTTCAAGGCCTCCACAGCAAAGCCATAGTTGTTATGATTAGACCAATTCCTTGTAGAATATCCATCAGGGACTTATGTAAAGAGCATTGCTTGAAGCTGAAACAAATACTTTAATTGACTGTCTTCACCATGAGTAGAATGCCTATCAGAATATCTAAATGACAACTTCTACTGTTTAAACACCAAACTTTGTCTTTTGCAGATGTCCTCGCTCCTTTTAGCACTTGCAGCATGTTGTCTTATACTGTGGCCCCGTTTTTGCCACCACATACTGTAGCACGTACCACAGTGTTAGGTATGATATCATTAGAATAAAAGAAAAAAAAAAAAGGCTTTCTGGTAAATCCTAGTTGTTCCTCTAAGTCCCATTGTTCCATAATACACATACCTTGACGGTTGGTTTTACAGAGAACGAGAGACCCTCTGCAGGGTATATTTACCCTCCTAGCACCCATTCCCTGCTTTGCACTCTGTATGTCACTCAGTATATTGATGAAAGTGTCACCATCACAGACACTGAACACTGATCCACCTCTTTGTTGATAAAGAACGATTATCCTCAGATTGAATATCAGTATCTTGAAAATACAACCTCTCTAGATTAGCTAGGGGATATTGTAGTTGCCTGTGGACTGGAAGACAGAAGGATACAGACAGAACAGGACCAGGAGTCTAAAGTCCATCTCTCTGCTCTGAGAACTGACTTGTTGGATGTCTTTGAGCTATCTGCTTGGCAACGTGTGCCTTGAGGCCATCCTCATTTGCTGTACAACCAACCAGTGACCCATGCCTGAGGCATCATCCAGGGCATGCATGTTCTCAGCCACGCAGGTACACGCAGCAGCTTACCGTGCCCCCAGGCAAAGCTACCTGGGCTTTCTACAGATAGCACGGGCAGGCAAGTGGGAGCCTGTGCTGCTCAAACCTGCTTTTGCAAACCTCTCTTTCTCAGCTTTTCCCATCTGTCAGTCAGGAACTGTGATACTGACCTCCTTTATTAGGTATTTTGACATACACTGAAGGCCTTTTTTCCTTCTGTCAGGAATCTTAGCCATGCAGAAAGATCTCTGGTTCTTTTGCTGGGCTGACAGCAAAGAAAATGCTGTCAGGGAGCAAAAGAATGATCTCTGCCTACCCAAATGCAATCTTAGTAGGAGACAGACATGGACAGAGAGAGATTTTGGGGTCAGTGTGGGGTAGCTGTTGTAGACAAGGTGATACACCTCAGAAGTGTGTGTCTGTGCTCTTCCTGCTCTGCCTCCCGCCCAAAACCACTGCTGAGTGGCGTATATGAAGACTTATGTGTTCATGCAAATTTAAAGATTTACTCTACATTAAAACTGAAAAAGAGGTTCTTCAGGTCATTGCTTTCTTGCTGTAGCCTTAGTGCTTCTTGCATCTTTTTGTTCACTGACATTTGTTTTCATAATGCCTACTAATACTGAATTTCTGTTACAAACGTTACAAAGAAAGCAGTGCTGCAGATGATTATTAACGAGGACAGCAGACTGATAAGGACAAAAGCTCCTAACTTCAGGGTCAACACACTACAGAGCAACACAAAGGTGTCCCTGAGGACACAGACCTGAACAGAAACTGGATGCCACCAGGATCAATGAAGGGCTCGTGCTTGTGTTGTAGCTGTCTCGTGTCCATTCTGGTGTTAAATAATCCTTGGTTGTGCTCACTGATATTAAGCTCATCTCGTTGTCTTGTGTTTAAAACAATTGCCAAAATTGTGTCAAAACATTCTAGCAGCTTTTTGTAATGAACTAGTTCCTGAATTTTGTACTTGCTTCTGTAGTTCAGCTTTTCATTGGCTGACACTTCTAATTCTGGGGATGGAAGTGCAGAACCTGGGTTAGCTCTTTATTTACAAGAAAATGTTCTTGGTTGTAATTTAGGAATAAGGTGGGGGAAAAGGTAGGACATTTCCAGGAAGCTGGAGCTAAGCTGCATCACCAAGGAGAGCTGTAGGTGACACATCATCAGTGTGAGTTAAACTGGAAGAGGTGACCATGGTCCAGAATGGGACTGGCTTGAGTCAGGGTGTGAACTGCTGCAGGACCTGCTCGTGTTCAGGAAGAGACAGAACGGAATTAGGCTGTCGTCTCCTTGGAGTGAGTCAGAGTTGTATCTTACATGAGATGATAAGGGTGGGTCATGGAAAATGAATGCTGTCCTGAAATGTCCATTGAGTTGAATCTCGGTTGCTCTCAGATCAAACCCTGACTGGACTCAGTCCGTGAACTTGAGCACCTGTCCTACCATGGAGATAGGAGGACACAGCTGTTTATGCAGGGGACTTGCTGGGTTTGCAGTACATGTGCAAAGGTGTGGCAAAAGCAAACTACTGCCATCGTCCCCACCTTTGCCTAATGCCAAGTGCCAGGTGCAAGCAATGGATTTGCTGTCTGCTTGAGCTGGGAAATGGGTATGGGAGGTGCAGCAGGCTTGTTCCTCAGCTCCATTTGCGTGGCACCTGAATGGCATTATGCTTTCAGGGGAAATCCAAACTGAGCTTTCTGCAGGTGAGGACATTTCTTTGTGCAGGTATCCCTGTATTCCCCATTGAAGCTGGATGGATCCACCACACTTGAAGGATGAGCCATCTGCATGTTGGCTCAAAGGCATATTTAGTTCCATATTTGGCTCAGCAGGTCTGAAAACAAGTTTAATTTGCATTACATTTCACAATGATATTTAGGTTCCTAAATAGGAATTTGGGTGCACTGATAACAATTAGGACCTCAAACAGTTTCAAGGTCACACTGTGAATCTGCGATTCAACTGTGTCTTGAAAATAGGAGGTTTCTTCACCCCATTAGGCAATTTGAAAGGACCAACCATATTAAGAATTTAAATACATTGAGGGAAGGAGATAACACAGTGGAAGACTTCTCATGGCTCAAGCAAAAGCATCCAAGCACACTCTCTCTCTCCCTTCCATCCTCTCTTTACTTGATGTACCCAGATGGCCACGTAGTAAGCGCACTGTAAAAGACTGAGGCACAGCCTCCCTTTGCTGATCTCAGCAAGGTCTGGCTTGCTTGCTCTGTTTGCTCTGGATTTTCTCAGGCACAGCCAGTGCGCACAGCTCTGCTTCTGACCACTGCTGTGATCTGAAGTCATGTGGGATGTTTCACTTGCTGAGCCACCTCCAAATCCCAAACTTCAAACAATGCTCTGGCTGGAAATCTCAGCCTTCAAACGTGGGTTGTGCTAGTTGAAAGCACATATAGAACAAGGAGGCTACTGCCAAGCACGATGCAGACCCAAGGAATATACTGAATTTGGTTAGATAAATGGATGATGTAACTGGATCTCACCAGTTAACACCAGTTGAGGACTTGGGTCGCTGTGCTTCAAGGAGAATGCAGTCAGCTTAGAATGCGGAGCATTCCCTTGGCAATTTAGTGTTTTCCTGGCTTTTTACAGGTTTCCCTCCAACACTGGATACTTTCTGTCACACCCTGTGGGGTAAACAGCTCTATGCTGCAACATGACTTTCCTGTCCCCAGGTTTCACTGGAGGGAGTGATTCTCCTCAGTCCGCACAGCAAAGTAACCTGCATTGTTGGCAGAGGTAGAACACCAGGAGGGATGAGGGAATCGGTGGATTCTTAGAACCCATCCCTGGCCCACGATTTAGAGACATTCCCCCCTCAGCAGCACTCCCTCAATACCTGCATCCCCATCATCCACAGGAGCCACCATAAGGGTGTGGAAAGGCACAGGGGAAAGCATTTTAGGGGAGGAAGGTACACTGAAAGCTGTCTCCCTACCAATACTCCTCAAGCGATATCACTGCTGGAACATATAGTTTGGTGAAGACCAGCAGTTGAATGACTTACCAGCTGGGGACAGAGCAGTGTCTGGCACTGGACAGGCTCTACTCCCCTGTTTGTTTATTTAGGTTGTGTGGGCTGTTTAGATTTACAGAGCTTTTCTCCTACTCTGTATTTGTGCTGTGCCTGCTGCAGGGCTTCGTATGGGGTGGTTATTTTGGAGACACCATTCAGTGGACAGAAATTAGGGATTGGGATTTCGTAAGTGGGAGTCCACATACACAGGGCATAGAACGGCAAGTAAATTTATAAGATCGACTTCAATAAACAGGTCAGTACAGTGCCAACAGGTCCTCACAGACACTGTTACGGGTTGTTCCTTATGGGCTGCACAGGGGGGAAAAGGCACTTTTCTACCCTATACTAACACAAAATTTATGTTGAGTTGGAAGCCATTCTCCTCTTGTCCCTCTGCTCAACTTTTAAATAAATTGACTGATGTATTCATGTCAACTTAGAAAACATAAGGGCTTTTGTACTGCATGTGGTTGGTTCAGTCAAAAGAATGTCTCTCCTCTTCAAAGGTGTGTGAGAACAAGATCACTCTGTGCTGTACAGGGTTTTTGGAGGTACCCAAGAAGCAGATGGAGGTACCCGTGGAGCAGATGGGTACAGCCAGGTCTCTTAGAACAGCATCTTGCAGAGATACCAGCTTGGGTGCCTGGAGTGGCTTGAGAAGCACAGTTGGTTATATGAGGTTTAATTAAGGATGTCCTGTCTGTGTGACATGTCAATTAGGGATGTGGTGTGTTCCCAGTCTGGGAAAGGCTTATTGCTCTAATGACAACAGTTCCTGTATAAAAATAGGTTTGGCATATACTGAGGGCTATATACATTTATGACTGCTGAGAGAGATCTTCTGTGTGTTTGGGCTGCAGAGCTGGAATTTGCTAAGGCCTGGAGTTGTTCAGCTGAAATGAAGGGGAAGAAGGGAAATTTGCACCTTTTGGCCCTAATTATTACAATGTTCTTTGTAAACTTCGTAATAAATTTCAGTGGACGCTCTCATACTCAGGATGGGCAAATCATCTATAGTCAGATGACCTGCTGCTTCCCTAAGCTTTTGGATCAGGCATTTGAGTCAAGGAAGGCTCCTGCTGTCTTTACGGGCTTTGTTTAAACCTCAGATCCTCTGAAAGCAGCAAGCTTACGCTGAACCTTTGACTGCTGAACGTGGTATTTACATCTGCTTACATCCACAGAAAGCTGCACATGCCTGCACTTACTCAGCCAGAGAAAGACCTGAAAATCCCCATTCCATTCAAAGGACAGAGAGAGATTTGCCTTCCATTCCTCTGCCAGGAATTCTTAGTCAAATCCTATGGAAAATAGTCCTATCTGAGTAGTAAATCTCAGATGCTTCTGCATGTTTATTCTCTATTTCCATCTCATTGGCCTGAGTTCATTTTTAACCTTTGATTAGAGCAGCTATGTAGTGGAGGCAGGCTGGGTGGGGTATGTGGTTTTTTGTTGTTTGGGGTTTTTTTTTCTTCCTAGTTATGTTTTTTTTTTTTTTTCAAAGCCATCTAGCAAAAGAGCAGGGGAGATGGTGATAGAAAGATTGGCTTTGCTTAGCAGTGCAAATAAGGGGTCCCTCCTTCCTCCCCTCCCCTGAAAGGTTAGACTGGAACCAACTGACCTGGTTCTGCCCGAGCCAGCTCTGGGGAGATGATAACAGCCAAGGGTAAAAACAAATGAAATACCTGCATGGTTGTCGTTTGCAACAAAGCTCTACAACTGTTTGTGTCAAATCAAGACCAGCCTGCCCCTCATCCCACCGAAGGAATTTATTTTATGCAGCGCTTGCTCTTTGATCTCTGATCTTCAGGGTATCACTTGAATTTCTGGCCCTCATTCACTTTTAGGTGGGCTCCTGAAATGGAACCTGAATTGAATCCAGTGCAATAACCAGATATGGGTGGCTGCCATGGAGTGATGCCTGTAAAATTCCTGCAGTTTGCATTTTGGGATATGTACTGGAGGCCCAGGTCTGCCTTTAAAGTGCCTCCTTGCTTCCCCCAGATATGAAAAATCTAAGTTATTTTCTACTGGAACATAGTGGTCTCAGCTGAATGTGGGATCAGACGGTGTACAGAGGGGCAGTGCCGCTTGTCTGCGCCGCAGCCAGGCTGGGCTGCCTCTATTAGCAGCTGATGTGGATGGGCTCTTGGTAAACAGCAATAAGGTCTCTGTAATACCCACAGGAATAAGACCCACAGTCCTATTTTGTGGCTGCAGCTGTATGGAGAAATGGCTTTGCACTCTAATTCAGTCAATTTACTGTTGTTTGTTTTCCCAGGAAAGCGTGCACAGGGGATGGCTGCTTCCCTGCCCAAATGCTGCTCTCGGTTCTGATTCAGAGATGGCATTACAGGGGCAGGACCTCGTCCCTAATCCCAAATTTGCACGTTATCATTTCAGTCAGATTTGTGTCTCCAATACCCTAAAAGCCATTGATAAACAACTTGAACCCCAAACTACCTTTAGCCAGAAGACAAATGCCCTACAATAAACCCGGTGCTCATTCTAGTGACTTGATTCTTCCTGGGGGGAAATTTTTGCCTTCCCCACATAGGTCCTGGTCCCTTCCTATCTTGCACCAAGAAAGAAGTAGCTGGGAGCAGTTTGCTGCTACCAGAGCAGTTGATGTTCTTGGGAGACTTNGTTCTTGGGAGACTTCTTTTCTTGGGAACAGGGCAGGTAGCAGGGCATAGGCATGGTGAACTGCACTGGATGCAATTTTTATTAAACCCATCTGGAGTCTCAGATTTTGGGTCTGCACTACCTCCCATAACATCACAGAATCGCAGAATCATAGGATGGTTTGGGTTGGAAGGGACCTTTAAAGGTTATCTAGTCCAACCCCCCTGCAATAAGAACGGACACCTTCAGCTAGATCTGTTGGAGGGGCTGATTTGGAGACAGGGTGCCAGGCAGAGGCTTCCAGTTGTAGATGCAGGTTTTGTCCTCTGCCAGGTGATAACTCTGTGCATTATCTAACCACAGGCAATCGCTTTCCTGGCAGCCTATTTACTGTAAGCAACATCGCTATGAGCTGCAGAAGCTCTTGGCGTCTTCAGCTCTTCCCTTATGCCAGTGGAGATGTGACACACATAACCAAATCAGTGTCTCCTGCCTTCGCTGTGCTAGCTGTCTTTGCCTGGAGCAGCCACCCACCCCCTGGAGATGTCACCCAGAGACTGATATGTGACGGGGCAGTGGCAAATGGCACATTTAGTGAAAAGCTGCAAAACCACAGTAGCAGACCTAGCATGTCTTTCAGCGGTTATCACACAGAGTTTGGGAACAATGTGGTATTAAACTTCACAACAATTAAAGGTCAACAAAGCAATAGCATATTCCAATTTGTTGGATGGCTCTGAGGCATGGACTTGCTATTGACAAATATTTGGTGCATACAAGAGATATTTCACCAATGCCATCTGTGCATCAAACTGCGCATCAGATGGTAGGGCAGAATTTGTAAGATGTTTTGGAGCGTGCCAGCATCCCAGGCCTGGCAGCTGTGATTAGCACTGCTTTCTGGTGGCCTCCAAAGGCAGACAATAGGACAAGCCCAGCAACACTTCTTTGGTGACCTAAAAGATGTAAAATTGACAACATCAAGTGAGAACTGCTGATAACAAGCAGTTCATGCTGGTGCCAGACAGTTCAAGTTGGAGCGTCTCAGTTTGCAGTGTGATGCTGAGCTGGGAAAAGAGGCAGCATGAAAATATGGAAATTCTGCCAGTCAGTAGCTTCTACGGAAGAAATGCCATTTACAAACAGAGCTTTATTTGCAAGGCATGCTGCTGTCACCAGCAACTTCAGTGCAGCCATGACTATTAAGGTAGTAAAGTCTCCCCGTAGAGTGGACCATTCTTTATCTCAGCTGATGAGCTAAAACCAAAGCTTAGGAGTTATTACCCCACTAATTGTTTATAACAGCATTTCTATATATCTCCCTTAACCTCCTGCAGGGGAATGTACGTATTGATTAGTATGAACTTTCAGCTGTCCTTCTGAACACAAATTAAAGGCAGGACCTTTGACGTGGTGAAGGTGAGCGCACCAATGTCATCTTTTTCTTGCACCTGTGTTTCCCCGTTGGGCTCCATTGATCTCCCCTCACGATAACGCGGTGTCTGGGAGAGGGTCGGCCAGACGTGTTCATTCTTTACATAACTCGTTGGTCTTAGACTCCCATTTGCTTGGATGTGTCAATATGACTTCCAGATGTTGCGACAGACCAAGTAAACCGCGTTTCTTAGCCAGCTCATTCTGTAGGCAGACAAGACAAGATGGAGAGGGTTTTTGCAATAGGATTTTTCTGGTGCTGACAGAGGAATCCTGCGGGCTTTAAAAATGCGTAGAAATCTCATTCCTAGTAATTTTTCTGCACCAGCTGGAGGTTGGTTGGTAAAGAAAATGTGCACAGGTTCTTCTTATAGTTCACTCACTCCTGCTGCTTTGAGTACAGGTATAGTTTCCTTGGCAGATGATATAAGTTTTGCATATGGCACTTTTGAAAAGGAGCCTCTTTTGCCAGCCAGGCATGTACAGGAAATACATAGCTTTCTGGGGTTTATTAAAAACACTGGTTTTAATAACTTTTCTAGTGTGACTGATGGGAAGGAAAAACTCTATAGTCACACAGCAGAGGATTCCAAACTGTCTGCGTTCGGGGAAATAGGAGATTTATGTAGTAGTTAACATGGAGCTGTTTCAGCAACCATTGTGAAAAACAGTGATGAACTGCAGTCAAGATTCAGAAGCCATCAAGCAAGTCTGCCCTAGTACTCAAGGGATGGCCATCAAATAATGTAAAAAGCAGTGAAAGTCAGGAGAAAAATCTTCTGATGCAGAAGTTCACAGCTGGGGAAAAAAGATTCCCCAGACTTGCTCATGGCTTTGGGGACAGGGATGCTGCAGAGGACCATTAGAGCTTGGGTCGTATCCTTAGAGGAACTGGGGAATTATGGTGACAAAGAGCTTTTAAATTCAATTTCGTGTGGCCTAAGACTAAAGATAAATTTGTGGGGTAATCTCAGGGAGATGAATACATTTCCATATATAGATAAGTGGCCAGTTGTTGCTATGATGTAAATGAGCATAGATCCTTTATCTTGATGGTAATGGATATATTCCAATGTAGTGACCTGGCATATAAGATTTAGAAATGTGCAAAGTCTGCTTTTCAACTCTAGACTGGCACACATGCAACTCAACTGGCCTTATTTGGCTCTCCTGGCATTAACCCCGTTAAGTACTTTGCATTTCATCTGTAAACAGCTTTTGGTCCTCCACCAGTTCCTTTCCCATACATGGATTTTTTTCATGTACACTTCACATCATTAAAACAACGATGCAAACAACAACCAGAAGAAACACAGAAACTGGGGACTGTGTAAAGCCTAAGGGCTGCAACCATTTTACTTACACCCATTTCTTTGGGGGAGACTAATCTGCACCAAAAAAAGCAAAATTGTCCAAAGAACATCATATAAATATTTGAGCTCACATAAAAAGAGAATGTGTGTTTTTAATATTGGAAGAGCTATAAGACATATGTGCCAGATTCTCAGCTGGAGTAATTGAGCACAGCTACACTGATTTACACTAGCTGAAGATCTGCCCAGATGTTCAGAGAAGGGTGGATGGAGAAATCTTCCAGTTACGTGTAATTTAGATTGACAATTACTTCCCAAGCTCAAGAGTTCTTCAGAGATGCAAAAGTATCTTGTAAGCCATCCAGATATAAATGTCAAATCCCCATTATTTTTTCATGGATCCCATGATGTAGAGAGGATTGTAGACTCATTCTGCAATGATGTGGGTGAAGGCCACACGAACACTGTAAGCCTACTGAGATGCCTAAATCCAACTCCAAAACCAGGATCTGTGAAGGATCCATGGGCAGGTGTGGGTCAGTCACAGAGTTTTTCTGGAGACATGCATTTTTGTTGTGCCATGGTAAATGCTGGAAGGCAATATGCAGAGGCAAGGGAGGCAGAGCAAGGTCAGACTGGAGACTGTCTGACTTGTCTAACTGGGCTAAGGGAAGGGCAGGGCAGAGCCATCACCACAGGGAAAAGGAGAGAGAGAAAAACATGTTACACTTGGTCATATCCTCCGAGGAGCCTCCCCTCGGCTCTGCGGCAAGGCCTCCCCAGCCTTGCTGAATGGGAAATCGCCTGCAACCCTGGGAAATACAAAGGGCAAGTGGGAAGAGTTAGCACATACCATTGCTGCTCTGTGGAAATGTTTGCTTAGAAAAGCTTGAGATTGTGCTAAGATACCAAGGTGACAGGAGCGTGAGATCAGATAAAAAGATGAAGCCTGGACCCTCACAACTTCAGGAATTTCAATGTCCCATCGTTAGCTATAGCTGAACGAGGACAGCACATGTCCCTTGCTGGGGACATCCTGCAGAAGTACCACCACATCTGCTTGCCCCACTTTTACCCGGGTCACTCGCCTTGTAGTGGGTACTGTGCTTTTCTCTGGACAGTCCCCTGCTTTAGGAAACATCGCTCATAGTGGCTTTCGCCTTTAATGAGACAAGATTCGCGACAGCAGGCACCTCACTGCTTACGCTCTCACTTTTCTTGATATCTTCTGTGCATTTCAAGGTGAACAACACATTCTGGGACCTGTGTGAAGCAACAGGGCTTTCCCTGCTTGTAGAGAACAGGGAGAGGGATGTCACGGTCTGTAATATTGTACCTTGGATGCCTGAGAAGCTTTTTAGAGTCCCAGAAGCTCTGGCAGAGTGAAAATACGCCGTGCCTTTGAGCTGAGGGCATACAGGTTCTTGCAAACTTTGACTTGCCGGTTCAGCTTCTTTTGGGGCAAAATTTGGACTGTCCAGTACCACATCTGGTGGGAGAAAGCACCTAATGAATACAACAAAACTCTTCATGTTTTTACCCAATTAGGCTGGTATTTCCAGGGACAATAGTTATCCCCCATGGTTTCCAAAGGCTTCGGCACGTGATGAATCATAAGGTTATGCTTAGAGATGGCGCAGCTGATTTTATGTGGTGCACCCAATAACCACACGCCTGCTGGAGGACTTCTCCTTGGCTTGTAGGCTTCACCTCCTGACCTCGTTTTCAAGCAGGAGTTAAACTATAACTAAATTGCTTTGCAGGTTGGTACAAACGGAGCCTGAGGCGCTCTCTGCATTTTCCTCAATTAAAACAGAGAGTAGAAGCACTTTGGACAGTGGACCAAATCTCAGAGAGACGTGGCATGGCCGGCTTTGCTGGCTGGACCTATATGCTCCGGTTATGGATCTCATGGATTAGAGATAAGGAATACAGGTTATTTCTGAGTCTGCTCCGTAGAAGCTGGAGTGGCCCTCCAGAACTTTCATGTTGGATAGCTTTTACCTCAAAAGTGGTCAGGAACTAGTTTGTGCTTTCCACATTTCCACAGCACCGATCCCAGTGAGGACACGGCCTGTGATGGAGGACTTGTAGGTTCTAGCACAATATATAGACTAAAACCACGAATATTTGCATTAAGATGCTGTGCATAGGGCCTGACTGAGAGCAGTTGAGGAAGAGGAGGAAAGAAAAGCACAAAGAGAGTGACATCCGGGTGCACTGTGTAGCTCTGGGTTCCCTATGTTACTCTCCCACAAATCTGGTCAATCTCCAGTTTTTGTTGTCTGTTTGCAAGACAGGCTTAATTACAAAAAAGAAATAAACAAAAGGCTTTCTTCCACACTGACTTGCTAGGATGTTTTTTTTCTTCAGGAGGAAAGAATCTGTGGTAATGTAAGAATATAAGTTTACACCTCTCAAAGTACATTTCTTCCTCCTGTACAACTGCAGAGCGTTTGTAAATGCTGTGTTAATATGCGGCACTGTGAGATCTACTTTGGTTTTCAGTCTTTACCCCTTTTCAGGGAAGGAGCTGAGCCCGTGAGTAACTGCCCCTCCCTCCTCTGCACACCTCTTGAAACAAACTTGTTCGCGCGGTGTGGCAAAACATTGCACATTCCTCTGAATGTCGGAGACCTGGTCAAGAGGGGTGCCTTTGGTTCCGCTGATATTGCGTGGCTGGAGGGAAGTTTTCTGAGGTCTTGGTTCATTTCAGGAAACACGTTGATCTTGGCAAGCTTTTGTCTTTGTAACGGAGAGAGGCAGAGTGTGTGAAAACAACATTAGCATTTGCAGAATAGCTTTGCTGCTTGTGAGCACCTGCGACTATAAGGCGTATGCAACAGGTTCCCCTTCCCGGGCTTCCCGGTCAGATCCTGACTCCAGCACCTCCACCGCTCTGGGTGGCGAAGGGCCCACTGTGGGCTGTGGACCTTCTACTACATGTGGAGACCAAGTGACTGCAGTCAGACAGGGAGGCCTGGGTGTGAGAGGCACCGAAACTTGCAATTCCTTTTTTTTTTTCCCTGAAACCCCAAGGCTGAGAATATTGTGACAGTAGCAAAAAATCCCATGAACAAATAACATCGTTTGTTATGGGAGATATGGTAGAAAACTCAAGCAGCACATGAAGGATTGGTGGGGAGGGATTCTTTTCTGCCCAGAAATAGCATCTGCATTTGTGCTTATTGAAACAACATTTCTTGCTGGAATGCTGGCAGCTCAGCCCAGACCCCAACTCTTCCTTTTCTTCTGTGTTACTGTCTGCTGTGATGTTACCATGTAAAACCCTGCCCAGCTGTTGGTAACAGTGAAAATGTCCTGCAGGATTTTGGAAAACATCTGTGCTTTTCTTCACTCAAGCTTCTAAAATGGTTGTGCAGCACTGGCCCTGAGTGTTACACAGATGTCTCTATTCTGCAGCCAGCTTGGGTCAGTGGTTAACGTATAGAAAGAGACTGTGTTGGGAAAGGTATGTATTTAATGTGCTGTACGCACACATTCACCCTTTTGGTGTGCAGTCACCTCGAGGGATCTGGAACTGCAGCTGTTAAATGCTGCACAGCAATCTTAGGTAACACGTGGAAGAGGAGGAGAAGAAAACAGAGTCCTGCTGAGGTCTATATGAGCATGTAGTGAACAACTGCTGTCACCTAGGTTCTGCTCCACAGTTCTTGCTGAATCTCTCTTTGCATTTATTGGTGGGTCCTTCCTCTTGGAAGCAGTCCCTAATCCCTCTTTCGGCTGGCGCAGGGTTGTTCATCTCTGCCTGACTGTTTGTTCTCCTTTAGCCTCTTAGGAGAAAAGGCACTTCATCACTCAGCCCCTCAAGCCACCCTTTTTCTTCCTCTGGGTATTTTCAGGACTTGGGTTTCCTTGTATTCACAGGTGCCTCCCACCACCCCACATTTACAATAAATCAATTTTGGCCTGTGCGTGCTGCCTCCCTTCCTGACATTTGCATCTGGAGCAAAAACCCAGTTTGATCGCATGTGCCAGATGCAGCTGATGGCAGAGCCAAAATCTTCGCAGTACGTGCGGTAACAGGGGAGAGGAGGCAGGCGCCGAGCCTTGCTGGTGTATGGCTCTCGGTGTCATTTTACCTTTGCAGTCACTCCAAGCTGGACGTGCATTTGGGACCAGAGGCGGATCTGGGCCAAACTTCTCCCCCAGCCTAAAACACCCTGACTGTTTAGGGCAGGTAAAAGAACAACCCTACCAGAAGCTTGGTGTTAGGCCAGAGGCACATTACGTCGTGTTGCACTTGTTTGGAAATGGAGATTATGTTCAGCTTTGGGAGCGCTCAGGAAAGTTTGCAATACTTGATGTGATTTTAGTGAACTGGAAATCTGCTGATTATCCTGATTAATTGGGGGTAGGGGAGTTGATTCAGGAGTTAGAGGCACTGACTCATGTGGGCTCCTTCTGTCACTCGATACTGGTTACATCCATTTGTATGACAGTTTTTCCCAAAGAAACACTGAAATCAGTGAATATATCTGACTTGGTCTATCAGAAGTGAAGCAAAGGTTCTTGGTTTTCCTGTCTCTCGGTTTTTCCATCTGCAAAATGGTTGCAAAGGTGTTTGGAGAATACTTTGATATTTCACTTTGAAAATACACTGATAAAATTAATCATGCGTAATGCCTACGTGTTATGCTTTGCAATGCATATTAACGCATCAACAGCTGTCAACCTACCACCTGGTGGACAGGAGCAGGCTGAGCAGGTCATCTCAGCGTCCCCTGGGAGGTGTTTTGCTGCACAGTTCCCGCAGTCCATGGAGGTCAGGGCAGGTGGGAGGGCAGCAGCAGCTCCATCTGCCTTCCTCAGGACAAGGTATCACAGGTACAACTTCTCTTTTGTAGCGTTGGTCAATTCTCTTCTTGCACTGTAAGCTCAGTCTCCTAGATCCCTTTTAGAGGCTCGTAGTGATTTTCAGAATAATTTCTGCCCTCCTCCCTGGCCTAGAAATGATGAGCATTATTCTGTTAGCATCCACAGCTGCAACTCGTTCCACCTTTGCTTGTTGAAGGTCTTACTCAGATCAAAAGGGATGCTTTCTCGGCCCGTGTGTAATGAACTCTTGTTAATGTCTCTCTCAAAAAGCAAAGATGTATCTCCTGTTTTTTTTGCTGATTTTGCTGGCATGATGCTCTTTCTGTGGAAATGGTCACTAACTAATGATCAAGAGTGGTTTGTGGTTAACAATACTCAAAGTTCTTGCCTTACTTTTCAATTACACCTCATCAATTTTGACAAGTCCAACAATTTATTTATTTGGGTCTTATAGTTATCTTTCCTAGGGAAGTAGCTGAGGTCCTCAGCTGCAGACACAAAAGTGATCCAAATTTTGGCTGTTATAGAAAGGCAAATAAAGTAGTGAAATCCTGCATTCAGTAGCTTTGACTGTCTTCTCATAAAAAAATTATCCATTATTTTGAGATCAATACAAAGTTTTATTTTATGACTAGGGAAAACCCAAGCTAAACTCTGCTGAACCTTGGCTGAAGCTCAGTGCAACTCCAGGGGGGAGCTGGGAGCTCTCACACAACAGAGTTTTGGGGAATATGGTTTGCTGTCTTCGGGTTTGTCTTGTTATAAAGGTAGTTTTTTTCCCCTCAAGTATCCTTGGCATCTCAGGAGGAGCTGAAACTGTTCTGCACCCCTGAAAATGAGGGAAATTGCTACTTGGCCTTCAGCACTCAGTAGGTGGCTAAAGGGTAAACATATGCCCAATCTCAAAATTAACTCCAGCAAAACTGTACGGATGTGATTTTTTTACTGTATTGAATGTGTAACTGAATGCCTTTTTGTCTGAAATTGTTAATTGTGAGTCTCAAGGTACGATAATATAGGGGTTGAGAAAAACTAACTGAGGTTTTGAGTTTCCAATTTTTCAACTTAAAATGGAGAAGGCAAGGAATTCCTGAAACATCTCTCCAACAAATTTTTTTCTTTGAGGACTGTGCATGGCTGATGGACCAGTGGAAATATGGGTACTGCTTTCTGTCTGGGAGCATCCTGTCCAAGTGGGTGCATTAGAATAAACATGGATGGCTGCGGGAGAGTGCCATTCTCACATCCGGAGTGCTGTAGTAGTCGTGGCTCATTGCTGGCCACTCTCGGCCTCATTGTAATATTTCTCGAGCTGAATGTTTCATACCTGGATGGTGTTCATGGTAGATCATCTCTAGCCTTGATCTTTTCCCACACGTGGGAGTCAGGAGGCACGTTGTAGGCTCAGCCTGCAGCCCCCAAAACTTGAGGCACCTCGTGGGAGGTGACAAAGGTAAATTTTTGTCTTCCCTAATAGCAAGCTTTATTATATTTACATTTCTTTTCTTATATTTATAATTCCCTATACTGGGCTTTCTTTTCTTCTGGTGTTATGCTCTCTTTCTTTATATTGTATTATTCAATCATCCACATCAGGCCCTGCTTTTGCCTAAAGCCTTCCCGGATGTAAACCAACACAACAGCACTAGGCTAGCTGTTATTTAAGTTATACATTAATTCAAAGCTATAGTAGGACTCCATTACTTGCCTGTAACAGATTACTTATAAATAGTAAAATATTTAGTGGTTTTGATTTTGTTATTCCAAAAAAAACCCCTCCAATGTCTTGAAGCTAGACTGTACTAACAATCCATGACTGGGAACCAAAAGGAGTTAAAAAATAATTATAAAGACCCTATTTCTCCTCATTCCTGAGGATTTGGACCCTTAGGTACTATTTTATCTTCAGTGAAGGGTTTAAGTGACAAATTCTGCTTTCTTCAGAGTTTTTTGTGCTGATTTCAGGTCAACTAAGCAAACACCCAGGCCAAACACCACATAGGAAACCCTGCCGGCTTATCCGGGGTCAGCCTCATGGCTTTGTAAAAAAGAATAAGCCTCTTTCCAGTTTTCCCACAAAAAAACCCCACCCATAGTGCCATCACCGGGAGTTTGCTGCACCTCAAGCCCCCTCGTGAAACTGCTGTTTACCTTAGCGAGTCACGGCTCCCAAGTAGTAAAACTGTCATATTGTTCCTGTTTCCCAGTTCCTTATTTATAATGTAAACATACATCCTTTTGGGAACCTGACCTTTTTCAGTGTTTGCTTTTGATTATAATTGAACTATTTGCATAGGAGACCAATTTTCATTCTCCGCTCTTGTGGCGAGTACACCGCGTTTTCTATTAAAGGAGTCGGTTTTCTGATTACTGAGGAAACTAAGAAGGTTTACAGACAATAATGTCATAAAACATGCAAAGTTATTAAATGTAAGGCCTATTCTTTCATTTTATGGTCAGACCAGGATGTTAGAGGAGTCTTTCTCCAGTCTCCCGATCCCTGTCTCTTTATTTGCCAAAGCGATCAAAGTTCCCAGGCTCAAAGTTCTGCTTTGCCTCTTGAGGCTGCCGTTTGAAGGGTTTCGATATCTATTCCCTCAGGCTTCAGCCTTGCAAACTTAACAGGGGTTCAGGACCTAAGCCCTGGGCTTTCTACATCAGCTTGGTCAATTGTAGCAAAATGCTGGTGGGAGATGTGAGTTTGTTCTGCTGGTGTGGCGCAAAAGGAAGAAGAAATCAAGGGAAGGCTGGGCTTGAGTCAGCTGTGATGCATGGGCTCTTCTAGGTCCTCTGCCAGCTCAGGCAATGATCTGTACCAGCTGGGTCGGCAGAAGGGATAAAATGAATACTGGGAGAAATCTGGCTGCAGAGCCTCTGCATGAGGGCTTGGAGCACAGGGGGTATTAGCCTCTCTGGGAGGTGCATAGGAAGACATGGTGGTGGCCTAGGATAACCTCCCATGGTGCGAAAAGGTAACATCATGGAACAAATCAGGCTGGAAGGACCTCAGAAGGTCTCTGGTCTGACTCCCTGCTCACATTGATTGTATGTCAGGTTTCTCGGGCCCTTGCAGGGTTTGTAAGGCTTGTAGGTGAGCACAGAGCAGCTGGACGGGCAGGTGGGTTTGCTGGAAGTAGCTCAAGGTACACAGCTCCTCTGCCAACCCCAAAGGATGTGTCCCCCGCCTTGCAAGGCTGAGAGATTCCATGATCACTGTGCACTCCTGCATGGAGAAGTCTCAAAGAACAGGCTTCATAGGACACTGTGCTGGCCTTACCCAGGACACAGCTGTTCCATCCACCATGCCGTGGGGGGCTCAGGTGCCACTACCCACCTCGTCCTGCTGCTCAGCTCTGTGGCAAGGCAGCCAACACTGAGCCGCTCATGAATCTTGCTTTGTGAAAGCCTGTTTTGCAGGCTACAATGTCACATGCCACCAAGTGATCTGGGGACAGTGTTGCCCAGGCCAGATCTCAGAGGGTGTTGTACTTTGATCTTTTCTTTTCTTCCCCCCAAATGCAAGAAACCACAAAGACTTCAACTCCCTCAGAAATTGCCGTGAGATGAAAATTCTGCTGAAGAACAATAGCTTCAACATGGTTAGAACATGCTTTTATTTTTGTTCCTATGTGTTTCGTGCAATGTTAGGCTGTGGTTATGCTTGTGGAGCAAATAGCTCATTCCCTACTGTTACCATGTGGCAGAAGCACTCCAGAGATGTGAAAGGGAGGAGGAGCTGTTGCAGTCGTATGTTGGGTCCCATGTGCCCTGAGCCAAAAAGTCCTCCTGTTTCGGCTGCCCTGGGTCCATAAATGAGATGTTAATTGGGATAGCCTGGACCTGGCCTGCAGAACAGCTTTATCCAAACTTCTCAGGGTCTGTAGGGCTGCTGGTAGTTCATGGTGGGATCCAGCCCTGAGCTGAGCACTAGTGCAGACTCTTAGGATGGTATGATAGCTCAGCATAGTGTACATGTAACTGCATTGCAGTTATTGCAGAAGCAGTAAGTTAAATTTAACGGCATGAATCCAGTTTATCTTTAAATGTGTTTCTTTTAAAACTCTTCTGAGTATGCTCATGTCAGATGCCAGGCTTGCCCCAGAAAGTGAGTTTGCCACCCCTGAGAAACCCCACAGGAGGACATGGATCTGATCTGTTGAGGATGACACATCCGCCCACTCCCTGTTGAAGTTGTTCTGCTGGTTGGTTGTCACCTTCACAGTTAAAAATTAAGCTAAGGAGGGCTGTGTGTGAGCTTATTACACAGCAAGTTATTGCTTTATTTCTCCTATAAAATCTCTCACAACCTGGGGCACTGGTACATCAAGCATTTGGCAGGGAGGTGGACGAGCCCCCCATCTGTCGTAGGGTCAGCCTGGCCTCGCTGGTCCAGGCACCCTTACATCAGTCTCTCTCTCCTTGTTGCTTCCTGTGACCCAAACACCATCAAAGAACACTCCACATCCATAAAACTTACATTAATTGTAATTACTGACTTCGTAAGGGAGTTTTATAACCTACCAAAGCAACACATGTAAAGCACCACCTTTGGGGTGGCTGGGGCCAGCACCAGAGGTCTGCGCTCCTGTAGCTCAGGTCTGGCAAATGCCAGCTTTGCCCTGGAAGGTGACCCTGAGAATACCAAAGAGCCCTTGTTAAGCTATGACTTTGCCTTTTGGCTATGAGCAGGAGAATATTAGCTACCACTGAAAGCTTTTGCAGGAGGTTTTAGGATGGAGGGTATCTTGGGGCGCTGCCAGGGGGGACAGGGACTGAGGGATACTCCAGAGTCCATTTGCTTGGCAATTGCCTAAATTCCCTGGAAAATGGTGAAAGGCCATTTCAAGTGTCTCTCTGAGTGACGTGGGCAAGGCTGCACACGAAGCCTGCGGTGGGAGCGGGAGCCGAACACCACGACCCGACCTCAGAGCATCCATCTTCTCGGCAAAAGCCAGCAGGATCTGCCCCCTCCCAGCCTTTCCTCCTGGACTGTAAACAAACATTTCCTTTTCTTAATTAGTGGCAGGGAGGGGGAGCTTCAAAAGGCCACATTGAGCTGAGACTTTCCAGCTCCCCTTCAAAACCAAATGTTTCTTTCCCCGCCGGGCAGCGAGGAGCTGTACCAGGCACCTCCAGCCCTCACTCCTGATCTCGCAGCTCCACCTGCTGTTGCTGTGCGCATCCCAAAGTAGGACTGGTGGGCGCTGAGCGGGTGCATTTTCCTCCCCGGAATGAGGATTAGGTGTAGATCTACACGCTCACCACAAGCAGTTTAAGGAATTGTGACTAAAGATTCGTATTTTTGTTCTGCACCAGGAAAAAAATGTTTCAGCTGCGATTCAGCTGGAAGGCAAAGCCCAACTCTTGCTGCCACCACCCAAGTTTCCACACGGCCCTGTGGCAGCTTCTGATGCCGGCAGCAGTTTGGTGGCTCTGAGGAAGGTTGGTGGTAATGAGGTCCAGGGCACCCTCAGGGCCCTCAGATGGCTGGACGCTGCCCTGGGAATTTGCCGGGGATCCAGGGGTGCAGTGGCTGGTCCATCCTGAGTGGGAAGCCCACCCTAACCCCTTTTCTCCATGCATGGCTTCAAAAGGGGGGCAGCTGCTGGCAGGGGCTGGTGTAGAGGCTGGAAGCAGATCTGCTTCTCCCCCAAAGTGCAGTCTTGTAGTTTTTAGTCAAATAGACAAACCCCGTGATTTTCAAGGTGATAGGAGTGGTAATTTGGGAATAATGTGGCGCTATTATTTTCCTCTGAGAAAAGGCCAAAAGTATTTGTAGCTATGAAGTGAAAAATGTTCATGGATTTATTTTTTTTTTTAAATTTCATTTTCTCACAAGCCCTTCTCCCCCCAGCTTTTCAAATTGCTTCCCTGCTAGATAGTGGTAGAATTTCAATAGTCTGTTTAATTCCCAATCATTATTATTCATAACTTGAAAGGGTAAAGATGAAAAGGATACAAATACACCTTTTAAAATTAACCTTCTCCATGCTCTGATCGAGATTTTGAAGTTATTTTAACTTGTTAAAATGCAGAGGTGTGCTCCATGCACCTTTTCCACTGATGCTGAATAACTACCTCTATGCCAGTGCTAAAATACCTTTAAAGTTGGCCCTCTCTGTCTCTGTTTCCCATCACTAAAATGGGGCTAATATCCCCTAATCTCAAAAGGGTTTTGTCAGGATTAAAAAAAAAAAAAAGTTGTGGAGCTGCTGAGGTACCACAATAAGGGCACCCAGAGCATTCCCTTTGCAAGCAGCAAAAATTTAGTGCGTTGAACACATATCACAAATTCCTTTGGACAACTAACGGAAAGTACTACACCTTTTAGTTGAGAGCAACCTGGGCAGAGGATATTCATGCCAGTCCGCAGCCTGCCACTCCCCTAGCTACTGTTTGCTGGTTTTCCCTGTACCCCAAAAGCTTGCCTGCCTCCCCAGCTGTGTTTTATCTCGGCTGCTCCAGATGTTGTGGGTAACATCTGCACGCTGTTCCTCTCCTCTTTCTGCAGGCTGCCACTAGAGAGCACCCCCAGCACCTCTCCTCTGGCTGGAAGGTGGCAGCAACATAAAGGTCCCAGCCTCTGCCGAGAGGCCAAGGATAAAGAGCCCTAAAATCTTTCCAGCTCTTAAAGCATCTGTCAGTTCTTCCAGAGGTTAAAGCGAGCCCTAATCCTGCAAGAGCACAGAAGTGAAGCTGTTCAGAAACTTGAGGAACGTGGGAGTTGTCTTTTAGGCATTAAGGAGCAGCACTGCACAGGACCCTTACCGAGTGTTCGACTTGACTTCATCTACTCAAATGCTGAAAAAATGCCCAAACTCTTTGGCCAGAGAGGCAGGGGGAGGAGAGGCTCTTACAGCCTTCCCCTGCACACAGATTTAATGACCAGGCTTTCTTCCATCCCATCCCTCAGATGCCTCGGGGCAATTAGCTGGTTGGTTACTTATGTAGCTGAACGGTAGGGCTTGTCTCCTGAGTGACTCCAGGCTGACACCCGCTGTTGTGGAAGAAACCCATATAGTCTCTCCATAGCTCATTGACCTTTTGAGGACCTTGAGATGTGATATTGCTCTTTTTTCCTGGCATAAAGTTAGTTGTCTCGTGGATAGTAACACCAGCTGATACTGGTACCAGTAAGAGAGCTGTTTCTAGAGCTCTTTCTACTCATGAGGAGTTCCTCATCTCTCTTGATGGAAAGCTGAGCAAAAAGTCTTCTCAGCAGCCTGCCTGCTGAGGCTGAGGAGTAACAAAGCTCTTGGCCCCTGCAAGTCTCTTCTCTACTTATTCATCCACCTCTTAGTCTGTGTCTCTGTTTAATCTGATGCTCTGTGCTTTGTAGAGACAGGAAACCTAGAAAATACGAAATCAGAGGTCTGGTCCAGTCAGAAAATGAAACTCTGGTCTGGCTGCGGAGTCGTTTGTGGTTGATGCAAAAGCCTGAAATGTAGGAGAGCTCCTGGTTATGTCCCAGCCTTCGTGAGCCCCGGGGAGCAAGCTGTTTGGGGTGGGTTTAGGTGGTTTCAACCCAGCTGAGAGGTGAGAGGGGCTGGGGTTGCCTGGGGTGGGTGTGTTGGCATGTGCCTGGGTTTCCACCAAGTCCTGTCCCAGACCTGTGCTTTTCTGGGGTGACCCTGTCTGCAGAGATGGGGGCAAACCCACCAGGCAGGGCTGGCTTCATCACTGCAGCCCTACCAGCACTACAGCAATAGCGGGGAAAACAGGGCTGGGAGGAGGAGTTGCTGTTCCAAATTTACCTGTTAATTTTTTAAGCTCTGCAGATCAAACTGAAAGCTCAACAGTTTCCTTGAAGCTGCATGTATGTGGGAGTGCCTCTGGACAGCCCCTTGGAGCTGCTTGGCATGGCCCTGCTCTCCAGCCTCGCACCTCCAGCAAGTCCTCGGTGTTTTGTGTCAAGAAATGATTTGATTAATGAAGTCAAACCTAGGCAGAAATCTGTTCAAAGGCAGCCTTTCCACCGGCAAATGTCTCCAAAGGCCACGAAAAGGAGCTGATTTGAGTAGCTGGGAAAACAGGAGCATATGCCCTGACATCTGTGGCAGGGACGGTGTTGGGACCGGGTGCTCCTCACAGCCACAGCCACCATACGGTGGTGTAGCGTGAGCCCCAGTGGCCTTGCTGCTGGTTTACTCACCACGGTGGGCAAGAAGGGAGCTGAGCTCCGTGTTTTGGCAAGAAGGAGCAGTTTTAATAGCTGCTGAAGGCTCCAGCCTAGTACAACCCATACCGAGGGGACCCTCCTCATTGTGGATTGGGATGGGGGTCAGGCACCAGGTGGGCATCTTGGGAGGGATAAGGCTGCTGCACCCATGGGGGTTTCCAGCTCTGCCCATCACTGCTGGGGAGGATATGAAGCTCAAACACCAGTGAGGAAGAGTTAGAAACTTTCTAATGAGAGTACCAGCATGGAGGGACAAGGTGTCATCTCCAGTGCTTGGAGGCTCATCGTGATGAGTCAGACCATCAGGCAGACATGCACAAGCACATTTGGTCCTACATTCGGGATGGAGCAAGCTGGGGACCTCTGGAGCCATGTCTCTGCAGTTTGGTGATGCAGATCTAAGGCAGCATTTTATTTAATTTTTTTTCGCACCCAGACAACTTGCCTTCTCAGCTCATCAGTTGAAGGATTTTCTGGGTCATCACGGACTCTCTGCATGGCCTGCACCACGAGGCCCTGGGTCACAGCAGCGCAGATGTGCTGGTACCGGGGACAGGAGGATGGAGTGGGGGATGCAGGGTGACATCTCTGGGACCTGCTCCCTGAAACTAGGTCACCTCCTGTGACAGCAGAAGTTACTCCCAGCACAGATGGCAGGTGGGACCTGGGAATGACCTTGCCTTTTGGTCATTTTCTTGCGCCCAGGCTTAGCTGGGGGGCTGCACCACAGGCAGTTCCTTGGTGACATGTGCAGCCAGGACCGAGCTCGCTGTGGCCAGGCAGTCCCTGCAGCCATGGGGACGGCTGGGACAGACACTCATGCAGGTCTGGGCAGAGGAGAAGGAAATAACAGGGATGGTCTGTGACCCCCTTTTCTCTCTGAGGCTTTAAGGAGGTGTTCAGGCATTGCAATCTCCTGTGGTAGAGGTGCCAGCCTTGTGTCACAGTGTCCCCCCTCCAGAGCAAAAAGGTGTCCTGTCACAGCTTACCCCAGGGAGAAAGCGGGTCCCTTTCCTCTCTCCTGTTCTTCTCTTTCTCCTTATATGCGCCCTGTTCTTGGGAGGGGCACCCCTTAGGAAAGGATGGGTTGACACAGTCCTCCACCTCTCAGTCATCAAATTCACATCACACTTTGAAGGAAAGAAAAAGAAAACCATCGCTGGTTGCACAGAGGCAGTTGGAAATGCTTCAAGGGCCATTTTTGTCCTTTTTTTTTTTTTTTTTTTTTTTTTCCCTTTNGCTGGGAAAAGCTCAGATAATGCAAATAATGAAGGTGCTTATCTCAAATCTGGCCTTAGTGGGCAGTTTTAAATGCCTTACCCGAGCTTAAAACTGGTGCTGTTTTCTCTCATTTGAAAGTGCACTTAATAGAAGTTATACACGTTTGAGGACTTTGCTGATCAACTACAGGTGAAAAAAAAGCATAGGCTTGTATTACATTGTTATGCCACATAAGCACCTTGCATAATTACCTTAGCCCCAACATAATTTTAATTATGTTAGAATTAGTGCAAAGAATTTTATCTGAGACTCATGTAAATATTTTGTGCTCTCAATACTTTGATGTGCCTAGAAAGAGATTAAGGTTTGCTTTGATAATTACTCTGTTGCATGTGGCCAAAAATTCATTACAAACACAGTTAATTAAGTTGTCAACAAAGCTTTGGTCTCCGGCGGGTAAGAATAACTCAATAATTTTGTTTGGCTTGACAGGGGATTTTTGTTTTATTGCTATCAACCCTGGCTGTCCTTAGGGGCCCACGGCAGAGCGGCATTTTCTGGAAGGCCACGCAGAGCCGTACAGGACATGGGACACGTGGTGCCACCCGGGGATGTAGTACAAGGAAGGGAAAAGTCAGATTTAAGCTGAAGCAAAGCAGGGTGCCACTCCAGATGGCAGCATCATGGCTCTGTGCCACAGAAGGCAGAGGCAAACAGGGGCTCGATCGTGGGACTGGGGAAGCAAGAGGCACTGATGCTCATCCCCATAAAGTTATCAGGTCCTCCTCAGGGATGAGGAGCCCCGGAGCCAGTCCTGCCACTTGGAGCTGGAAAAAATGGCATGGAGAGCCCAATTCATGCCTGGGGAAGTGGAGCACATCTACTGCCTCTTCATATCGTGGGTCCAGACAGGGACCAAATGCCTTCACACGCTCCAGGAATACAGCTTATGTGATAGGAAATCAAGGTCTTTTTCCCAAATACCCTTCCTCTGTTGCAGGATTTCTTCAGCTGGCCTCCAGCCTGGCACGAGCCCTCTGTCCCCTTGCAACACCCTGCCCCGGTGCCACCACCATGGTGAGAACACAGCTCTTTGGTGACAGACACCTCTTGGCACTGTGACCGCACCTTGAACTGGTGCACTGTACCCCATCCTTTGTGTCTGAGAGCTGCGTTGCCACTGGTTCCAGGTAGGTAACAGGGAGCCCCAGGAGGAGGGTGGGTTTGGGGCATCATTCAAGGACCAAACACTGAGTACCTCCAAGTGACTCATTTCCATTTCAAAGAGCCCATTTGTTTTATCTGCCAATTAGCTTGCACCCTCTGTAGAAAATGACTCCATAAATACAACTGAGCTCCCGGCCAATCTCCCCTTTTAAATATTTTTTAAGTGCATGATTAATACACTTTCCCAGCCCCTGTCTGGGACTGCGCGGGGAGGTCAGGGAGCAGGTAAATGAAAGAAAATGGCTTCACTCGGCATTGACTGGGCTATTAATCACTGCCCATTTTCTATAAATCATGGCAGATGGCAGAAACAGGCAGGTACTCATGGGAAATGACACACTGTGCATGACGGGAATCGCGGATCGCAGCAGACACCAGGAAAAGAGGAGGTCGCTCCTCGCCCCGCCGTCCCCAGCGGAGGAAGGCCACTTGCACTGCACCTGCGGTTCACCTCTGTGTGACAGCTCTGCCCCGTAAAACTGTCTGTAAAAGTTTGCAGGAGCCCTGGAACATTCCCCACGTCACAGCTGGGCTGGATGGGCCCGTCCGGGGATGTCTCTGTTTCTCATCAGGCGCGGAGGCAGCGGTGGGGAGGGTTTGCAGCGTGTGGGTAGTAAGTGTTGGGGAGGACAAGCCCTGAGTGTTAGCATCTTTTAGCCACTATGGGGAGGGATACTTTTAATTGGAGCAACAATTTTGTGCGTAGTAGACAATAAAACCCAACACTGAACGCTCATTGCTTTGCCTGAGAGCAGATGCAGATGGGAAACGTGCAGGAGGAACTTATACCCACAAAGCGAGGAGGACAGATAAATCCTAAAATGAGCACACATGTGGCAGCAGCGTTCATCCAGGTACTTTCTATGCTGTACACTTGGTGGATCCCCTTTGCACGTCTGGGAAATGTAGGCTCTCCCTCTCCAGAGTGGGTGACCCTCTTCTAATACTGCCCTGTAATGCTGTGGGAGTTGTGCTCCCAAACCCTGTGTCTGTAATGAATCTATAGAGCAGCTTTGGGTGGTGGAAAGCAGCTACTTTTTTCAGGAGGACACACAATGGTATACGTATAAATGAACAAAAAGAGCATTTTATGTGGAGGTTCTATGACAGATAACGCAAGTACAATGTATGGGCTCTCCTCTCCTGCACATTGCCAGTCCCAGTGAAACCAGTTGGAATAATCCACTGTTGTATTTGGTATTTCTTCCCCAGGGAACAGGATTTTTCCTCTCACCTCTCTCTTGTACCTGAGAGGCACAGGGATGCATTTTTCCCTCCTTAGACACAAGGAGAGCTTACGTTGAGCTAATTGGTTTTGCTTTCCCATACCCTTGCATTGCCCTGCTGACCCTGGCCAGACCTGCAGCTGGACGCCCTTGGTGCTGCTCGGCAAGGAGAGTAGCATTGCTGCCCACAGTGACTCCTGCACAGCTCTCACCTCCAGCCCTGGTACACAACAGCAGCAGCTCCCTTTTTGCTGGCAAAATAGTTGGAAGAGAAAAATGGTACCGTGCCAGGCAGCTCTAGCTGGGGCTCCCAGCTAAGGCACCACCAGCTGGGAGAAAATGGTCCGGAGTGGGGGAAAAAACAGGGGCATCTGCTCCAGGGTAAAGTCTGTCTTGTCAGCAGGGAAAAGGATGGACAAATCTGGGGGGTGGACAT
The DNA here is from genome assembly GCA_008711295.1 of Anarhynchus alexandrinus. Classification (NCBI taxonomy): domain Eukaryota; kingdom Metazoa; phylum Chordata; class Aves; order Charadriiformes; family Charadriidae; genus Anarhynchus; species Anarhynchus alexandrinus. Next base: position 6,690,109 of record VUYV01000013.1, read on the forward strand.
TTTAAGTGGGTTTAAGACTGATGAAGCACAGCTCGTGTCCATCCCCGTGAAGGTTAATACGGAGAATGGCTCCATAAGAGACGTGGTGGATAGTTGAGTGTGCCATGGTGAATGTGGGCTGGAAGAGTGGGCATGTGGGCGAGGGAGTGTGGGTGTTACAGGGGCTGGCAGGGTGACAGACCCAAAAAGTGAGCTGGGAAGAAGATAGTCCTGCAAGTGTGTGACCTGCAGAGGAAGAAACAGCCTCAAAAGAAAGCAAAATGACCCATAAAGAGAGCGAGTGGGAGATGTGAAGCAGAAGAAATGTGGGATCCGGAGAGGAGAGCCGAACATGCTGTAGCCAAGAAAGCTTCACATTATAAAAAGCAGGCGGGGTAACGGAGAGGATGGCATGGGGACTTCAAACACCAGCTGGGTGGCCCTGGCGCTCGCCGAAGTCATCTTCCCCAGCCCAGGAGCTGCTTGGGGACGTCGCGTGGCTCCCGCTGCTCCCGCCGGCGCAGCTGGATTGGGCGAGGAGGAGGGCTGGTCGCCTCCACAGGCAGCTGCGTGCAGATGTTTTCCAGTGAGGGAAGAGCAGCGAGGGCGTAGTTTGAAAGGAAACGGAAAAATTGTAGCGGGACCTGGAGAAAAACTGCTGCTGAAGGAGACCCAGCTCCCAGGGGCTGTCTGCAGCGATGCAGGGTGAAATCCCTTTTTTTTTTTTTTTTTTGGCAACAAGGCCCTTCCTTCCACTCAATATGTTATTGAAACCGGATGTTTTTCACCCCAAACTGGCCCTGCTCGGCTGTGCTGGGTTCCCCAGCCGCCCCGCATCCCTGCTGCCCTGGCCACAGCCAGGCTGGAAAATCTGTGAGCAGCTTTTGGGGGAGGGCTGTGTCCACCACCCCTTCCTGATCTCCCCCCCCCCCCC